>CM059222.1:3925000-4392500 GCA_030347435.1 Clarias fuscus | reverse complement strand
CAAAGCTGCCGAAGCATCTAATTTGTGGCCCCGCCCCGGCCAGACCGTAGAACTTGGCTAAAAGCTTTTGATAACTTTTAGTCAACAATGTCTTCCGGACCATGGGGCAAAATTTGGTACTTCTTGCATTCTTTCCCTAGGAGGAGTTCGTTACAATACGCCATGTGGAAAGGGGAAAATCAGGCAAAAGACATAAGCTCCTGCCAGTAGGTGGCGTTATACGGATATGGCCAAATTGGCATATCAATCTGTTCAGACTGGAACGAGTATCGTGACTGTAAAGTTTAGTCCACATTGGAAGATGTGTGTGGGAGAAATTGGCAAAAAAGCATCCACTTCCTGGGCGTCGGGGGAGGGTTGAATTCGTGGGGGCGCCACAGCTAGACCATGTGACCCAGATGCAAGCTTTTGATAACTTTTGGTCCTTGACCCCTTAAGAGCATCTTGCCAAGTTTTGAAGTCGATAGGGCAATTCCCCTAGGAGGAGTTCGTGAAAGTACGACATGTGCGAAACGCAACATCTCGCAGTTTTTCCAAAATGGCCGACTTCCTGTTCACTTTAGAGGGTACCCGTAGTAGACTTTTTTTCTCGTGCCGGGAAGATACATCAGTCTACCAAATTTCATGTCCGTAGGTCTTACAGGGAGCCACATCTCATTCCAGGGGGCGCTGCCGAGCCATTTGGCCACGCCTACTCACGGCGACAGTTTCAGACGAAAATTTCCGCTGGGGGAGAATTTTCTGTAAAGTTTGGGGAGTTTTCGAGCATGTTCAGGCACCCAAATTAGGAGTTATTTCGGCGGGGCGAGGAATACAGAATAATAATAATAATAATAATAATAATAATAATAATTCCTTCGGTTTCAATAGGGCTTCGCACCATCGGTGCTCGGGCCCTAATAAAGACACTGTGCAAAACCTGGGAAATTAGAGATCTATTAGATCAGAGTCAGACTGCAAAATCCACACTGTTTGATAAATTAGTTATTTAAATAATAGGAATAATTAGTAATAATTAGTAAATAATAGGAATTCTTATATTTTGTAAATGTGTAGTTTTTTACACCAACTCAGCATCTCTCAAAACCTGAACACTTCCATGCAAATCAAACCCCTTATAAAATATTAGCTGTTTAGAGGTTGTTATAATGAAACAGTTGCGAATTTAGCATAAGTAAGTGGTCGGGTATGAAGCTTATAAGACCCACAAAACACCAGAAACATTAACATGGCAGTGTATTTGGTGTTCATATGATGATGTTTCATCCTAGTCAGTTCAATGCGGTTTCATGATCTCCTATATATAGAATGTGGAAAATAAAACCAACTTAGTTTGTTATAAAATGTCACAATCAAGTCCAAATAAAATGACATGCAGGAGTGGGCAGGAGAGAAATTTGAAAACCTATACAGTAAACCTGTAATATGAATGCTAACTGCCCCAAAGCTGAATTTTACCTTTTATTAGACATGTGAGATTATACCAATATTCTCAAGAACAGAAAATTAAAAAAAAAAGTGCTCACTGTAACACTCTAGATGTTCAGGATTTAGTTGTTGTTCTGATCTTTTACATCATCCTGACTCACACATTTATCCTATCATGTTGTTGTGATGCAAATCCAGAGTGCTGTGTGTCCATGCAGTATTTATGTGAAGCTGAGCTGAGTGCAGCAGTCGAGTCTCATCAACACTCGCCATGAAGATCTCACTCGCATTATTCCTGCTACTAATCAGCCTCATCAGTGAGTTCTCAACTGTAACCTGTAATTCACTCCTTTATCTGTATGTTATCGTATTGATGCTTGATTAATTTAATGTTTTCCGTCCTTCAGCAGGTGTGAAATGTCAAAGTCTCGAGTCATTACAAACAACAGTGCAGAAAAAACCTGGAGAAACTCTGAGTCTCTCCTGCAGAGGATCTGGATTTACTTTTGGAGACCACCACATGCACTGGATCAGACAACAGGCGAACAAACCACTGGTGTGGATGGGACGTGTTTGGTGGAGTGGAAGTGGCCATAATTATGCCAAATCTTTTGAAGGGAGAACAGAAATCACCAGAGATAATTCCAACAGCATGGTGTATCTGAAACTCACTGGTGTGACAGCAGAGGACACGGCTGTGTATTATTGCGCACGAGAAGCACAGCGACACAAATATGAGGAAACACTGTACAAAAACATTGTTACATTTAGAGGACATTACACAGGCCTTCAAAGACTACATTTACATTTACATTTAGGCAGATGCTCTTATCCAGAGCGACTTGCAAAAAGTGCTTTGAAGATTCCGTCATTGGATAGATACTTACACTGTTGGGAAGAGTTTTTTTATTTCCAAGTATTGAAGAAACAGATACGTCTTGAGTCGTCGTTAAAAGATTGTGACGAAGTCATCAGCAGTCAGAGAGGATGGGGCAGGAGGAGCCGGTGGGTTGAGTCGTGAGGAGAAGATATTATGGAGTTTGCCAGGATCGTGTGCAGGGGCGTCAAGATTTTCCTTGTAGACGTCACGTCACATGATAATTTGGAGATAAGAGTCCGGTAAGAGACATGAGGTGCGTTCCAAACGGATGGAAGTACCACGCAAAGTATACTTCACAGAATGCAAAATGTTAATTCAAAGGGAACTGCGAATGAAGGAACAACAGGTCTTCACTTCACCGGAAAAGGGAAAGAAAAAATTCCCATCGCTGGAGCGTGAAAAAGAAGGAGCTCGAAAAAGGATTTATATATGTATTATTATCGAGGACGACATCATATTAAAAAGACACAAAAAAAATCATTTTTATTTAATTTATTTAAGAATATCCTTAATGTTATATAGGCTAGTAATCTGTAACAAAAACCTCTGTGCATCTTTAAACAATTAGTATTAATCAATAATTCTTTTTTACACATATAAACATTTCATTAGTATGTTTTATAATGATATCAGTTTTTGTTTCATTAAATATTCAATGTTTACTATCTGTAGTATGAAATTTTCACAGCAGCAGTGACAGGTTTTCGAGGTGCTTACGTTACCATGGTGACGCTTGAAGGAAGGGACGCCTGCGCTGGTGACTTCGCAGGGTGTTCCCGATGGTGGCGTTTGTCAGGTGAAGTTCCCTTCTCCGATGTTCCCTGAAAAAGGAGCAGGAAGTAGGGCGCACCCTGTGAAGCACACTTCGGAATGGAACACAGCCAGGATCTGCATGGCTTTCTTCCATCTTCTCTCTGCAGTTCTTTATTCTCTTCTCTTCTTGCGCAATACATCTGCTCAGAGCTGAGAAGAATGCCACAACAGCCTCCACAGGTGTACAAAAAAGTTGAAGTAACTATTCATAACTATATACAAAAATGATTACCAACACTGAAGATACTTTTTCTCAAATGTAATTGCATTTGTTTATGGAAGAAGTTTTATGAATGGAAATGTTTGGAGCAATCCTATATTTTAGAAAGACTGCTATAAAACATGTAAAAGAAATATGTACTGTGAAAAAAATCTTACAGCTTTTCACAGTTAAATGAATGAGAGATTCAAATAACTGTAAGGGGACTGATGTTCTCCTGGGATTCCCATCAAAATAAAATAAAAAAAAATCTAATAACACTGTGTCAAACAGTGGGCGTAGCTACTTAGACCACTCAGGGCTAAACGTGCGGTTCTGCATAACAACAAGATAGAGGTGTACCTTACAAGCATAATACAACGTAATGCAGTACTATGCAAACAATGCAGTGGATTAGCATGCCTGGAGCATCACATGCCTACAAGTAACAGGATATAGTACATGTGTACATGTGTGAGTTCTTATTTGTACAGTATATACAGAATAGATTATTGTAAGACACAAGCTGTGCCCACAACTTCATTTGAGAGGAATACCCCCCAAAAAAGGCAAATCACAAACAGGAATAGGTACTCAAAATCAGTATTTGGAACCAAGTCAAATAATAAGTAGGTATAATACAACAAAAATCCAAGTCACAAAGCGAATTCCCTGAAAATGTACGTTTCAAGCCTAGTCATATAAGATCAACAAAACGTTCCAAACAGCAATATTATCCAAATCACAATAGAAAATTCTATAGATCCAAATTTTCAAAGCCAATTCAATTAAGGAAAGCATTTGTTTAAACGTTGTATTTATTCCTTCCTCTCGAGAACATGGAATAAAAGAGTAAGATCACATTTATTAAGTAGATTTCAAATGCATTTCAGAAACATTTACAGTGCCATCTGTTGAATTTTAGAATGAACGAAAATATTACCGTGAAGTGTGCTGAATGAAGGTGTGAGATCACGTTTATGAATTATATTTCAATTGCATAAGCACATATTAAAAAATGTAAACAAAAAAATATATATATATCCTATACGGGGACTGGGTCCAGGCACCCGTGACCCTGTACATGATATGAGTCACAGAAGATGAATGAGATATGATATATGATATGATATGATCAACCGATTGCGATGAAACAAAGACTATAATACAGTATATGTTGCCTCAAGCCACAACACCTGTGAAACAGTGTCATCTACTGTATGGTAATGAAAGTACATTATTTATTATTTATTTCTTATTAATTAAAAGCACCATTGTGCTTTTGATTCATCTTTAAGGCCTGTGAGGAGTGTTTTTTCTTTTTCTTTTATTCACTCATCTGCCCAGAGAGTGTAATATACTGTATATAGAAAAGAATCAAATATAACAGTCATGATGCTAATACATTATAGATTTGTTATATCAGTGTCTAAGTAAACTGCATTCTCCTAACTGTTTAATGAATTAATAAGAAAATAGGAGCAATTTTTATATTCAACTCTTCTAATTATTTTGTAACTTGTGACCCTGTTTTATTTTTTTTATTTAACGTGTTGGAAGATTTCAGCTACAGTATGTGTTGTCAGAACTGAGAATTTACACGGCAGTGTATTGGGTGCTGATGCATTACATGTTTGCTGTTTTATCCTTGGTAGAGTCACTGAGCTTTAACAGACTGTTATTTATATTGATGTTTCGTCAGTCCTCTAAAAAAGGATTCTCCTTCGCAATGATCGAATACATTTGAGTACATTTTCCTACCGTCATCACCAGATATGCAAATCCAGGTGTCAGGGCTGGACATCGCTCTATTTATGTGATGGTCTCTGTTACACTTTGAAGAACAGAGGAGAACCCATGACAAACAACACACACCATGTTCTCTACATCTCTACTGCTCCTGCTGGCAGCTGCGTCCTGTGAGTGGGAGATCAAATTAATTTCTTTACCACAGTATACTATATGGTTACTGTCTATCACCATATGCTTTCCTCCACAGATGTCCACGGTTATGAACTGACTCAGCCTGCTGCCATGACAGTCCAGCCAGGCCAGAGTCTCTCCATCCCCTGCAAGGTTTCATATTCAGTTACCAGTGTGAGTACATGTGGGATCCGACAACCTGCAGGAAAAGCTCTGGAGTGGATTGGATGTATCTGGTATAGTGACGGAAGTACAGCATACAGTGACAAACTGAAAAACAGGTTCAGCCTCTCCAGAGACACTTCTACTAACACAATAACAATTCGAGGACAGAATGTGCAAACTGAAGACACAGCTGTGTATTACTGCGCAAGTTACACAGTGGCACAGAACAGTGGATTCCTCTTACTAAAACTCTGACCCATGTTCAGGCATCCACTCAAAGCAACTAATAATGATATTAGCCAAACCTTCACTTTAAAGAATGCATTTTTTTAAAAAATTTTTATTGAAAGTAAATATAATTATAATATAGGTTCTGGTATTAAAAAAAAAATCAATACAAACATGCATTCTTTAAAGACAGTTCATTTTGAACCATTATTAAGTTTGAACCATGTTCGGTTAGTAGATTTGGGAATAATACAAGCAAGTCTGCTTCATTTCACACACTTTTGTTTTCAAAGTTTGAGGTATGAGACATCTATGCAATTAATAAATATCTCAGTCATACTGTGATTCACTGGCATGGAGAATTAACAATGTCATGAAACATCCACAAACAGTAGTTTTGATGAAAGAATTGTATAAAATGGTATTGTTTCAGTATTATATATTTATTTCTTAACATTACAGAATATTTTATTAACAGAGGAAAATAATGTTAAATTATCACATTTAGAATTAATACAGCATGTGTCCCGTGCGTTTTAGTCTGTTTTCACAGGTTGACGGCTAATGACCTTAAAGCAACTAGGATGCAAATAAATAAATAAATAAATAAATAAATAAATCTCTTCTTTATTTAGGTATTCATGTGGATATAAAATATGTATTTAATGAGTTAAGAGAAAACTGTTCATATAATAACAACACAAATAATTTATTACACACATTAAACTGATGCTAAGTGAAGAAATGCCATGTGATTCACAGAACACAGCTTCTCTGTACTATTTACGCAAATCTCGATCTCCTCCTGTATTATTATCACTGTGTTTATCTAGAGAGGACGCGGTTCTCATTAGTCCTCCTTCAGCACAAACATGTTCACTTCAGAATTCTTGTTCTAGTTTCCAGCGCACCGTCCGTTCTCGCGTAGACGGCGGCGCTCTGTTTATTTTGTGTTTTCAGTTTTCTTTGTTTCCTTTGAAGTTCCCTAATTAATAATCCCACGCCATCTTCAAATGGAAAGGTCTTCCCATGCGTATCACAAGCACTCTCCCAAACTCCTATTTCATTGACCGCCCCCTCTAAAACCCTGCGTTAGGACTCTTATCAATATTACATTTCGTGGTGCGGCTCTCCAATCCGCACCGCACAACACGCTGCCTCTGCATAGGATGTAACCCTGATTGTAACCCTGACCATGTCATATAAAGTCAATTAGCGATTAGTTAACATATTTTACTTGTATGTGACAACTGAGTGATAAACATTTACAGTATCAAATGTAAATCATTTGTTTAGACTTTAATTAATATGGATCAAACAAGCACTAAATATTTTGATATTGTAATTGATTCTGCATATGGAAATTTCACCTCTTACAACTACACATATAGAAATATCAGCCTCGGTCACTGTGGACTGAATTCAGCACCGTTTCTAGTTAAACAATGTTCCTGTCATTTTTGCCACTGCTGGCAGCTTCATCCTGTGAGTTGCACTTCATTAATGAACTCAGACAGATGCTAGTAAATTATTGCAGTTATACAATTCATCTACTGAATGAATTTATGGTTGAATAAAAATTGCGACTTTGTTTCCAGATGTGGAATGTGCAGCAGAACTCACTCAGGTCTCCTCAGTGATGTTAAAGCCAGGAGAATCTTTAACCCTCAGCCAAGACGTATCCGGGTTACTCTGTTACTGATAACAGCTACAGCACAGCTTGGATTTGACAACCTGCAGTGGAAACTTTGAAATGGATGAACAACATTTGGGGAGGTGGGGGTACTTTTTACGATTCTCTAAAAAATAAGTTCAGTATTTCTAAAGCCGGCTCCAGCAGCACAGAGACTCTGAGAGGACAGAATTTGCAGACAGAAGACACAGCTGTGTATTACTGCACACACACACACACACACACACACACACACACACACACACACATACACACACACGCGCGCGAACACACACACACACACACACGCGCGCACACACACACACACACACGCGCGCGCACACACACACACACACACACACACACACACACACACACACACACACTTTTGCTTCTACTTAGATGCCAATACAAAATTGTAGTCACAAACTGAGCTCAGATTCTCATCATCAGTGTATTCAAGAGTCTAATACAGACTAGTAACAAGGTAGGATGATACAAATGCTCCTACCTTGTTACTTTATACTTTAGCTCCACATTGTACTTTAGCTCCACATGAGAAGTGTTTATTAAGGCAAATGTGACTTATTTCAGCTAAATATCTTAAAAATATATTTTACTCGTCCTGTCCCACTAGAGGGCAGTCTGTGCAAACTCACCAATCTCAGTCTGTACTATATGTACGTACATTCAGGCCCAGTCTCCTGATATGACTATGATTACTGTAGATTAAACGGAATTGCATGTAAGGACCTGTGCTGTGTTGGTTTCATGAAAATTCTTATAAATTCATACAAGAGTAATTCCATTAAAAAAGTGAAACTACTGTATTATATAGATTCATTACACACAGAGTGATCTATTTAAAGTCTTTATTTCTTTTCATTTTTGATGATTATGGCTTACAGCTAATGAAGCCGCAAAATTCAGTACCTCAGAAAATTAGAATATTGTGAAAAAGTAAAATATTGGAGACTGTCACACTCTATTCAGATAATTAACTCAAAACACCTGCACAGGTTTCGAGAGCCTTTAAATGGTCTCTCCGTCAGTTTCAGTAGGCAGGCTGTTCACAGACTGCTACTGTATATCCAAGCACATTAATGGAAAGTTAAATGGAAGGAATTAATGTGGTAGAAAAAGTGAACAAGCAACAGGGATAACCACAGCCTATTCAAGAATTTGGGGGAGAGTCACAAGGAGTGGACTGCAGCTGGAGTCAGTGCTTCAACAGCCACCACACACAGACGAATGCAGGACATGGGCTACAACTGCCTCATTGCCAGAAACAGAGACAACATCAGAATCATTTTATCTGGTCTAAGAGGGAAAAAGGACTGGACTGTACTCAGTGGGCCAAAGTCCTCTTTTTCAGATGAAACTAAATCTGCATTTTATTTGGAAATCAAGGAAGAGAGGAGAGGCACAGAATCCAAGTTGCTGGAGGTCCAGTGTAAAGTTTGCACAGTCAGTGGTGGTTTGGGGAGCCATAGTATCTGCTGGTGTTGCTCCACTGTGGTAAGGTCCAAGGTCAGTACAGCCATCTATGAGGAAGTTTTTGAGCACTTCATGCTTTTTCTACTGACCAGCTAGTCAAGGTTATGGAGATTCTGATTTCATTTTCCAGCAGTACACGGCACCTGCCCACACTGCCAAATGTTTTAATACCTGGTTCAGGGACCATTGTATCCCTGACTGGCTAGCAAACTTGCTCAACCTAAACCCCATAGAGAATTGATGCCATCAGAGCAACCTGGTCTTCCATAAAACCTCAGCAGTGCCAAAAGACTGATCACCTCCATGCCACACAGCATTGCTGCAATAATTCACGCAAAGGTTGCCGACCAAGTACTGAGTGCTGTACATGTTCATACTTTAGTCCAGTAGTTAGATTCAATAGTCCAACATTTCTGTGTTAAAAATCTTTTTTTTTTTTAATCTAATTTCATCTAAGAGATACGGAATTTCGGCATTTTGTTAGCTGTAAGCCATAATCATCAAAATGAAAAGAAATAAAGACTTCAGATATATCATTCTGTGTGTATTGATTCTATATAATATGAGTTTCACTTTTTAAACTGAATTACTTAAATAAATCAACTTTTCAATGATATTTTAATTTACTGAGACACACATGTATATATACAGTACATTATATGTAATATATACACATACTACATATAATGTATATACTACATATTATATATACCTCTCATTATTACATACTTCAAGTTATGTTCTAGTCTGTTCTTCTAGTCTGTTTATAACTTGAACAGAAATCTAAAATCCACTACATTTCCCATCAGATAAGGAGCGTTTCTATGCAAATGTCCTTCCCTGTGATATACAGAACAGTATATAAGCAATGACAACCAGGCACTTTTAATTTCAACACACACGATGATCTCTACATCCCTACTGCTGCTGCTGCTGCTAGCAGCCACCGACTGTAAGGGTTTTGATTATATAATGTGCTTTTCTGTCCTTGATTTGCAACATTTATATGTCTATGCTGTATGATTATTTATTTATTTATTTATTTATTTATTGAACAGATGTTCACAGTGTTGAACTGATCCAGACCACGTCCACGACAGTAAGCCCTGGTCAGTCACTGACTCTGACCTGTAAAGTGTCTGGATATTCATTAACTGATAGCAGCTACTGTACACACTGGATACGACAACCTGCAGGAAAAACTCTGGAGTGGATCGGATGGATATGTAGTAGTGGTAGCACTGGCTACAGTGAGAAACTTAAAAGTAGGTTTCAGATTTCCAGAGACACGTCCAGCAGCACAGTAACATTAACAGGACAGAACATGCAGACTGAAGACACAGCTGTGTATTACTGCGCTCGTCAACCCACAGTGAGACAGATCAACAACATCCCTGTACAAAAACAGAGGAACAGTGTAGAGTCTCAGTATGGTCACTGACACTATTTCATGATTTGTGAATGTTGCTACTAACATTAAAATAATTACATTAAAATACAGTTAAGTGCTGGACATATATTTGACTCTATTCATTTAATTAACCATTTGTTATTCAGTGTATTTTAGCAATTTGAGAAAGCAGGTCATTCAGTAGGCCTGGATGTGGCAAGTGAAATTTTAAATAAATTCATCATTTTGTATTTACCCAGATTATCTTTGTATAATGTTAAATTATTTGCTTGATGATCTCAATAATTTAAGTGTACTGTAACAAATGTGCAAAAAATAAAAATAAATTACCGAAGGAAAAGGCAAATAGTTTTTCATGGAACTGTAAATACACACACATCCCTGTGGACCATACTCCCATGCCACCTGGCCAAAATATTTTACCACCCCTGATTTGAAGACATTTGATGATGTTCTACCATTGTTATTAATGGGTTGTGTTGGTGGTGTGGATCTCACTCAGTCAGCCTCTGTGCTTGTGAAACCTGGAGAGTCATTCTCCATCTCTTGTAAGACATCAGAGTCGAGATGTGTACTGTATTGTGTTAAATACTGTAGATACGGCAAATTGCTGGGAAAGCACTGGAATGGCTGCTCATTGTAACGCTGTACAAAAATAGCCCTGTTCATGTTCATTTCTCAAGGACACCCGGAGTTACAACTTTTACCTTAAGATAAAATTATTTGTTGTTAATTATTTGCTAACCCTAACCCTAACCCTAACCCTAATGCTCAAAGTAATTAAACATATTGAGTACTGTTAACTAAAATAATTACAATTAGGTCAAATTAATAGACCTTCATGAGTATTTAGAACTTTTTGGTATTTATGAGACCCATCAATGTAGAAATGACACCTTTCAAGTTAGCTGAACAAATTTGATATTTTAAGTAACTGTAAGTAGTTAACCGTCACCTTAAAGGTCCACCAACTTAAAATCTTTCAGACTAGTGATTTTGTGGCTGATGTCATCAGGACAATAGGGCACTGGGGGCTCAGTGGTAGGTGTTTCGAAAGGCCTGGGTTCGATTCCCAACAACTGGATGAAGTGCCTGCCCCAAGCCCAGATAAAAAGGGAGGGTTGAGTCAGGAAGGGCCTCTGGTGTAAAACCTGTGCCAAGCTTGTGTGCGGACTGGATTGTCTGCTGTGGCGACCCATTGCCGGGAGCAGCAGAAAGACCAACAACAATTTATTTGATTTACAACAACTAAAAATAAAGATAATTGCTATTAAATAGTATGAGTTTGGCTACTCAATAATGCAAGTAAAGAACAATTATATATGAATGAGTACAACAAACTCAAAAACTGATAGTTCTGTTTACTTAAAATTGGAAACATCATTACTTAAAAAAAGTTTTGCCAAAAATTCGGGTTTACAGTGAGGGGTGAATATTCATTTAATCCATTAAGGTTACTGAATCTGAGTTAGGTCAAATGAGGGTTTTTATCAATAATGGAAAGTATCAGAACAAAAGACATCTGCAGGAAGAGAAACAAAATGTAAGTGTTTTTTTGGTCCTACAGAGGGCAATAGTTCAGTTCTATTAGCATGTAATAAATATAACTTTCTTTTTAAAAGAAACAATTAGTGGATTTAATACATCCACAGTGCTCATGGACACTACCTTTCAAATAAAGTCGGGTATAAACAGCATGTTCTTGTCTGTTCTAGTTTCCAGTGAGCTCTATGATAGAAAACACTCCCACACACTTAAACCTGGTTGAAGCAGAACTCAGAGAAGGATGATTTTAGGATACAGTGGAACCTTGGACTGTGAGTAACGCGGTTTGCCAGTGTTCCGCAAGACGAGCAAAGATTTTTAATAAATTTTGACTTGGAAAACAAACAAGTCTTGTTTTACGAGTACCGAGTATCATGTATCACACATGCGCTCCTTGTTTTGATGCCGAGTGTCACGTGATCACAACTGAGCCAATGTTTTTTCTCTCTCTTGCGCTGCGGAATTGTGGGTAATCGTCTCTCCTGCTCAGTCTTAGTGTTATAGTGCTATATGGGAATGACAGGACATGCATTGTATTCCTATGCTTTATTTCTACATTTAATATGTTGGAGCACTGAGAAGAAAAACTGAGAATTTAACAGCACTGTGTAATTCTGCAAAATGCTTACTGTCTGGGCGCCACTGGTTTTCTCCCACTGTTTAAAAACATTATGGTAACCAGATTGACCTTGACATAAAGAGTGTGTAAGTGTGTGTGCGAGTGTGTAAGTGTGTGCATATAATTATGTGATATGCAAGATGTATTCCTCTATTACATGTAGTGTTGCCTGGGATCATCCCATGATTGTAACCCTAACCAAGATAAAGAGTTTAATGAGAATGAAGGAATATTTTATTCAGATTTTGGACAGCACCCGGAAATAAGCAACATGGTTGTGCTTGACTGCTTATGTGTCTGACTACTTATAACAAAGTCTGCAAACCCAGATGTATCTTTTTTCCAACAAATTTCTGTTTCAAAAATGCAGTATAAAATACAGTTTAGCACTTAGCACTCTCAGGTTGATGTTACTAAAAATGAGAAGATGCTGCTAATGGCCAGCAGAGGGTGGCAATGGTGCACAGTGCAAATGGCCATGCATAGGAACTCAGATTACGCAGAATTCTCCAGTCTGCACCTGCCAGACAGACTACTTAAGATCAACCTTGGTTTTGCAATAGTTCGTTGTGAAAATATGAGACATCATAGAAATTCATTCGATTTTTTTATTTCAGATATAACTGGGTTATATTATATTATATTATATTATATTATATTATATTATATTATATTATATCATATTATAATCAGGTTATAATGTGTTGGACAGTTTGTAACCCAGTTCCAGGCCTTTCAGCAATATCCTTAGTTGTTCACGTTGCTTAAAGACGAACAATAATTTAACTCTTCTGAAACACAGTAAAATCT
This sequence comes from Clarias fuscus, assembly GCA_030347435.1. Lineage (NCBI taxonomy): Eukaryota > Metazoa > Chordata > Actinopteri > Siluriformes > Clariidae > Clarias > Clarias fuscus. The sequence goes on along the minus strand of CM059222.1, from coordinate 4,379,310 downwards.
TCATCACCACCATGGAATACATTGCCCAACATGACTGCTTAATATATTCGAAGCTCCTCCCTATATGTTTTAAAGTTAAAAGAATTGTTACAGTTGAAACAGTTTAATCCCTGCAGTAATTACTAGTCAAAAGTTAATAAGTATTTGCTTATTTACAAGCTAACTTTTGTTTGCACTGGGCAGTGTAACTATCTTCAGGCTGGTAACAGTAACTTCATATCACTGTAGTGCCAAATGGTACAGAACTACACTACTCTATGCTGCACTACATTACACTACACTACAGCATGTCATATACCTAAATAATAATTTTCAACTTCTAGCTCTTTATGCCTTATAAGCACCAATATTGCTAGTATAAGTCCTAGTTTTTCTGTATATAAACATAGAATGTGTGTGTGTGTGTGTGTGTGTGTGTGTGTGTGTGTGTGTGTGTGTGTGTGTGTGTGTGTGTGTGTGTGTGTGTGTGTGTGTTATTCATACTTTACATAATATATCATCCGAACTCACCTCTTTTACAGTTTCTAAAGATTAACTGTGCTTGTGAATCCTCCCATCACCAATAGATATGCAAATACAAACATCAGGGTTGGATATTGCTCTATTTATGGAATTCAGCAGTCTCTGTTAAGCCTGTAAAACAGAGGGGAACCCAGGACAAACAACACACACAATGTTCTCTACATCTCTACTGCTCCTGCTGGCAGCTGCATCTTGTGAGTGCTTTATCAACTTCATTCATTCATTACAATAATAATAATAATAATAATAATAATACTGTATATTGTGGCAGATATCACAGTGAAATTTCCTCCACAGATGTTCACAGTTATGAACTGACTCAGCCTGCTGCCATGACAGTCCAGCCAGGCCAGAGTCTCTCCATCCCCTGTAAGGTTTCATATTCAGTTACAAGTGAGAGTACAGCTTGGATCCGACAACCTGCAGGAAAAACTCTGGAGTGGATTGGAATCATCTGGAGTGATGGGAGTACAGCTTACAGTGACAAACTGAAAAATAAGTTCAGCATCTCCAGAGACACTTCTACTAACACAATAACAATTCAAGGACAGAATCTGCAAACCGAAGACACAGCTGTGTATTACTGCGCAAGAGACACACAGTGACACAGAACAGTGGATTCCTCTTACAAAAAATGTGAGAGACGTGTAATAAACATCCTCTCAACGCAGCTAATAAACATCTCATGAAAATTATACTACTGTCTATTGGAATGAAGATTCAACAGCTTGTGTCATTGAGAATGCAAAACTAATTGCTTCATGACAAGATTGACAAGATTTTTTTTTTTTTTCAAAATGATTTTAGATCATGGCCCTTTATTAAGTTTACAGAATATTAAAGGAACAAATAAAATTAAATATTTCATCAGTGAATTAATATTCATGAATAATATGTGATGCATCCAACCGGTTGTAGAAAATCCAATACATTTAACATAGTGAGTGAATTGTAGCTCAAGCGATTTCACGATAACTAGCTAGAAAATTATTTATAAGAATAAATAAATTAAATAATACGCAGAAAAAGAACACGAAGAAGAACCCAGAATTGAAGCTACACGCAAAACGTTGTTGACCAGCAAAATGATTTACCTGTGCCTAACAACCAAAGACTGTCACATGACGCACAAAGCCAGTGTTTCCATGTGGCTTAGATTGTATATGGAAAGTATTCAGACCCACTTAAATTTTTCACTCTTTGTTATATTGCAACCATTTGCTAAAATATTTTAAGTTAATTTTTTCCCCTCATTAATCTACACACAGCACCCCATATTGACAAAATAAAAACACAGAATTGTTGACATTTTTACAGATTTATTAAAAAAGAAAAACTGAAATATCACATGGCCCTAAGTATTCAGACCCTTTGCTGTGACACTCATATATTTATTATCATCCTTTTCTTCTGATCATCCTTGAGATGGTTCTACACCTTCATTTAAGTCCAGCTGTGTTTAATTATATTGATTGGGCTTGATTAGGAAAGCCACACACCTGTCTATATAAGACCTTACAGCTCACAGTGCATGTCAGAGCAAATGAGAATCATGAGGTCAAAGGAACAGTGCTGTTAAAAAAAATCTACTTCACTTAAGGTTCCTAAGAGCACAGTGGCCTCCATAATCCTTAAATGGAAGACATTTGGGGCGACCAGAACCCTTCCTAGAGCTGGCCCTCCGGCCCAAACTGAGCTACTGGGGGAGAAGAGCCTTGGTGAGAGAGGTAAAGAAGAACCCACAGATCACTGTGGCTGAGCAGTCAGGAGATGGGACAAAGTTGTAGAAAGTCAACCATCACTGCAGCCCTCCACCAGTCAGGGCTTTATGGCAGGGTGCCCCAACAGAAGATTCAATGCATGACACATGAAAGCCCGCATGGAGTTAGCTAAAAAACACCACAACAGATTCTCTGGTCTAATGAGAGCAAGATAGAACTTTTTGGCCTTAATTCTAAGTGGTATGTGTGGAGAAAACCAGTCACTGCTCATCACCTGTCCAATACAGTCCCAACAGTGAAGCATGGTGGTGGCAGCCCTGCTGAAAAAAACAGCATAGACCAGCATAGCTGGTTACCATTATACCAGCATATGTTGTGTTTTGTTGCTGGTATGCTGGTGACCAGCATTATAGTGCCGTGATACTATGCTGTTCACCACCCCATCTAATGTTGGTATGGTATAAAAGCCAGAATACATGGAAGATGTATAAAATCAGAATCAGTATAAAATCAGTATAAAATCAGCTTTATTGGTCAACACAAATAATATTAACATTGTGTAATATGTAACAATATATACAATATGCACATTTGTAACAGTATGATAATTTAACAATGAACAGCAAATAGGTTTTGATAAAAAATAATAACAAAAACAAAACATGAGACCAACCTCTCAGGGACACTTTCACACAGTTACTTTCACACCAGAGCAGTGGCGGCTGGTGCAATTTTTTTGGGAGGGGGGGGCAAATAAAATGAAAATTAAACTTTTAATACTCGGCTGTAAATATCCGTTTATCAGGTGATTGCGCATCAATACTACTAGTATAAAATAAAGACATGACTCACATCGCATCCAGTCAACAGCTCCGCTTGCCATAAGAAGTGTTGGAAGAGTCGTTGAGAATGGTCCAATCACATGAGCCCAAATATTTGAAAACAATATTGATTCGCTAAGATCAAAAGTGGGAGGGTTCAGGGCGCACAGAGCTGCACCCGAAGGATGATTTGACAAGATCCAATCAGATCTCAGCCTCAGGTCACATGCTTTTCAAAAATGTACGTGCCTACATAGACACTCGTTTGTCTGGCGCCCTGCGTACACGAACACAAATGAACGTAATACAGTTTAGATTTTTTTTAAATTGCAAATAAATTATATTAAGAAATACAGCAAAATATTGTGACCAAATGACTTTATTTCATTATTAAAATAAATAATTATTATGTTAAATAATTACATGTTAATGGAGCATTCTTCTGTGCCTAACTTTAAGGGGGGCGGCGCCCCTGCGTCCCGTATTGACCGGCCGCCACTGCACCAGAGTAGTGTAAATGAGTGAGCTTGGCCCTCACTCTTTATTTAGGGGTCTGCAGGTTTATGGGCCCTGATGTAATTCTGACATGTCTTGACATTTGTGTATTTTTCTTACTTATAAACATATAAATGTCACCTCTTTCACCTAGTGCAAAGTAAATGTCCAGGATTGAGGAAAGAGAAACACAGATGATCTTATACACAGAAGGCACATTTCTGGCATACTGTAAATATGGCCATGCAAACAGACATTCAGGGTAAAACAGTGCGAACAGCAACAGTGCACTATGAAGAAAGGGTGACAGCCCACTTTTATACCTTATACACAGTCATACATCTTTGTGCCTCTCTCGAAAAGCAGTTAATGATTAACTCAAGACATTGAGACATTTATCAAGACATTCCTGGCATCTGAGGTCAGTCCATGTGCTGGTTGTGCACAGTCACAGGTGAAGTCTTATTGTGTGGCCAACCGCTTAAAAAAATACAAGAGATCCATCCCGATTCCAGACCCCAGTCGTGGTCGAGGTTCCCATGACATAGTGATGGTCCGTCTGTATCTTGCCTGCTTGTTGCATTTGGTCTCTATAAAAAAGGTGGCTGATCATTTTCATGTGCACAACGGTTTATAAAAGAGGAAAAAGAAACATAAGCATGATGATAATAAAATTACTGTGAATAATCATGAATAACTATTGACCGTGCATAATGACAACACAAACGTTTGCAATGTTATACAACTATTTATACTTTTAGCATTACGATTTACATTTACACCTTCATATCACAAACATCTGTAAGCTACATAAGGCAGTATTTTAGGCAACAGGAGCTAAAGTGTTTGTGCTAAATAACATTATAGATAGCAGAGTCATAAGCTAACCAAAAACTGAACCAAATAGCTACCATAACATGAAGCTATCCAAAGCGGGGTGAATATATTATAAACATTTACACCACAGCTGATACTGACAACCATCTGTAATCTACATACTGTAAGGCATTAGCTTAGCCACCTGTGAGCTAACCTGTTTGTGCTAAGCTACATAAGGCAGTATGTTAGCATGATTTAGCAGTGTTATCTACATGCTAAGCAAACCATGTAAGTGACCTTAAATGACAATGTTTCACATAAACTGGCAAAAGCTTGTGAGAAAATGAGGAAAAATAAATGTATATTAGTTTTATATTATCAGAATAAGAATTATATAAGATTTAAAAACTTACCCATGGTAACAGCTTGCTGTATTCTCCTTCTTCGTTCTCTGTTGGAGTCTCAGTGTTGTTCTGAGGTAAATCTAAACTCCTCCCACTGTCCAGAACATTCTGTAGAGCTTCAGAAACCTGTACAGCGCCTAACATCTTCCACACCCGCAGGAAAATTATCAGATCTACTCTGTGTGTGTGTGTGTGTGTGTGTGTTTGGGGACGTGGCCTTGTATGTAGATTACCCTGACTGTTACCCTGTGAACAGCGTGTGGGCGTGTCTTGTCTCAGGTCATTATCAGTGAATGAAGTGTAGCAGAAAGACTGTATCTCCCCTTAGATTCATATGGATTGTATAAACTGAGAATATTTATTTTTGATAAAGCTTGCTACATTTAAAAGTAGACACTTTAAGATTTCTATAGATATATATAGATATATAAATATATGGATATGTATGTGTTCATTTTAGTGACGCATTTCAAAAAGATTTTCGGGGAGACTGAGACGGCAGAAAGCGAACCCTGTTTATTTTCTTTATTTTACAAAAGCACACTGTTTTATTGATATGTGAGTGTACATTAACAAATAAAGACATAAATCAATGCATTACACGTATGCATATGGTTAAAAATGATGGAGCATTTTAAGTTATTTTGACGGTTACCATAAAAAATGCAAGTGGTCCCACCGCCAAAACAACTGACGCCATGATGCTGGTGCTGGTTTGCTGGTAACCCTGCTGGTATAATTGCTGATCAAGCTGGTGACCAGCTATGATGGTCTTTGTTTTTTTTTTTTTCAGTTTTAAGTGCTTTCCATAGATTACTTCTTTTTTTTTTTTTTAAGTGCATTCATATAAAAGGTTTGTGTTGTGTTTTTAGACAACCCACAGATATTTAATAAATGTAAAATAATGTATTTACATGTTTTTGGTAAATTAATTATTTTTGTCTCTTGTATGTAAATGCATTTAAAGATAACACTACACGGTCCATGTATTTACATCTCACATTATTTTCAGTACTAGCTATTAAAAAACAAGACAATGAGCTAAAATCGTAACCATTTTTACCTACCAAAACCTTGCTGGTGGCGCATCATATAAATCATGCTAGGCTGGATTTTTCAGCAAGCATGCTGGTCTTCTATCAGTTATGCTGGTTCACCAGCTAAACCAGCATCAGACCAGCACTAACCAGTATTAACCAGCATAGACCAGCATACAAATCATGCTGGTCAATGCTGTGGGGGTGTTTTTCAGCTGCAGGGACAGGATGACTGGTTGCAATCGTGGGAAAGATGAATGCGGCCAAGTACAGGGATATCCTGGACGAAACCCTTCTCTTGAGTGGCTTCACAACTCCGACAGAGCTCCGACTAAGAGCTCTGACTTAAACCCAATTGAGCATCTCTGGAGAGACCTGTCTACCAACATATACCATCCTACCTGACAGAACTGGAGAGGATCTGCAAGGAGGAATGGCAGAGGATCCCCAAATCCAGTTGTGAAAGACTTGTTGCATCTTTCCTGAAAAGACTCATGGCTGTATTACAGTGCACTGAGCAAAGGGTTTGAATATTTGTATTATGACCATGTGCTATTTCAGGTTTTATTTTTTAATAAATCTGCAAAAATGTCAACAATTCTGTGTTTTTCTGTCAATAATGGGGTGCTGTGTGTACATTAATGAGGAAAAAAAGAACTTAAATGCTTTTAGCAAATGACTTCAATATAACAAAGAGGGGAAAATGTAAGGGGTACCCATTGTGTATGAGATAGACTCATTACATGCAAAGCAAGATAGTTCAAGCCATAATTTGTTATACGTGAGATGATTATGGCTTACAGCTCCTGAAAACCCCATATCCACAATCTCAGAAAAGTAGAATATTGTAAAAAGTTTCAATATTCTAGGCTCAATGTGTCTCACTGTAATCAGCTAATTAAGCCATAACATCTGCAAAGGGTTCCTGAGCCCTTAAATGGTCTCTCAGTCTGGTTCAGTAGGAAGCACAATCATGAGAAAGACTACTGACCTCACAGTTGTGCAGAAAACCATTACTGACATCCTCCTTAAGAAGGGATACTCCTTAAAAAGGTAACTGCAAAAGAAGTTGGATGTTCCCAAAGTGCTGTATCAAAGCACAATAACAGAAAGTTATGTGGAAGGGAAAAGTGTGCACAAGCAGCAGGGATGACCGCCGACTGGAGAGGATTGTCAGGAAAAGGTCATTCAACAGTCTGGGGTCATTCAACAGTCTTTCACAAGGAGTGGACTGAAGCAGGAGTCAATGAATCGAGAGCCACCACACACAAACGGATCTTGGACATGCTCAGTGGTCCAAAGTCCTCTTTTCTGATGAGAGCAACTTTTGAATCTCATTTGGAAACCAATGACACAGAGTCTAGAGGAAGAATGCAGAGGCACACACTGCAAGATGCTTGAAGTCCAGTATGAAATTTCCACAGTCTATGTTGATTTGGGGAGTCATCTGCTTGTGTTGGTCCACTGTGCTTCATGGATCAGATGGATATGTAGTAGTGGTCGCACTGGCTACAGTGAAAAACTGAAAAGCAGGTTTTATATTTCCAGAGACAAGTCCAGTAACTTTAACAGGACAGAACATGCAGACTGAAGACATAGCTGTGTATGACTGTGCTTTCTACTCACAGTGAGACAGATCTACAGCATCCCTGCACTAAAACCACCAGCACAGTGAAACAGTGTACAGTCTCAGTATGGTCACTGACACTATTATATAAATGGTGTATGTTATAATTAACATTACACTAATGGTCTTTACCTAGTAGGTGCTGTAATGTACTGTATACAGTAAAGTGATGCATATGTTTTAATCTTTTCATTTAATAAACCATTTGTTATTTAATGTATTTATAGTAGCGCTCTGAGAAAGCAGAACCCAGAAATTCTGTCCTGATCATGTATATCTACTTATAGAAAACTTCATTACTGTATATCACTGACCTGTACTGTACCTTTTGTATTGTTAAATAAGAGCACGTGCTCTAATCTGATTTTATTAGTCTTATATTACTGTGTGATCTAAATCGCTCGATGGTTTCACTGCATTACGCCACAGCACAATTGAATTCACCAATCTGTTTGGCCAGCAGTTTTGGTTGTAATTCAAAACACATATGATTTATATACTGTAGTAACTCACAGCCACTTGTGTCATTGACACTTCACATAAACACATTTAAGGATGTGTGTAATTGTTGATATGGTGGAGTTTTATTTAGCATTATTCAAAATCAGTCACCAATCCCATTGCTTTGCGGTATGATCACACTAGGCTGGCGACCGACAGCAGTGACGGGCTTGAAATGGAGATGTCTCTTGCAGGTTCCTCAGCAGCATGTTTGCAGAAAAAGACAAAAAGGCCACTCTCAGTCCTTATGGGAGCTGAAAGTCACCAAGCTGGCGTGGCTATCATTATCCAGTAGCGGTAAGCACAAACCAGAATCCTGGGTATTCTAGCATAATATGATTATTGATTATGATTGATATGATTATACAATTTTGGCCATGACTGTAAATGAATAAATTGTATCATATACCATTCTTATGTAATGAATTTCCCTTCTGGAAAATTGATGGATGGAGAGATATAAGATCCCTGTCACTAAAACCCTGACATACAGTACTTACAGCGCAAATAATTCACAAAGGTAGAAACGGCAGTACGGTTAGCATGGTGTGTGAATCGTGGCAGTAGCAGGTCCTAGACTAGGAAGCTAATAATCAATTAAATTAAATTTTGGTTGTATAGCACTTTTAACAATTGACATTGTCGCAGACCAGCTTTACATAATCATCAAAAGAACGATTTAAGTTTGTCTGAAATGTGAATGTGTATGAATCGAAATGACAAGGTTGTCCCTGATGAGCAAGCCGAGGACGACGGCGACAGTGGCAAGGAAAAACTCCCGAAGATGGCAGTAGGAAGAAACCTTGAGAGGAACCAGACTCAACAGGGAACCCATCCTCATTTGGTTGATAACGGATAACAGGGATTGATCTGCAGTCATACTGTGTGTTAGGAGGCTGGAAGTTCAGTATAACAGGAGATGTGTTTAAGTTAATAGGAGCACTTGCCAGCAGGAACGCCTTGTTTAAATAAACCAGCAGGGATAAAAACAACTCTGTTTCTAAAATATTAAAGGACATTATAATGCCACCTTTTGCCTTAAGATAAAATTATTTGTTGTCCAGGGGTGAATATACATTTAATCCATTAAGGTTGTTGAATCTGAGCTAGGTAAAGTGGATGTTGGCATCAATGATGGAAAATCTCAGCTCGGTACAAAACGCATCTGCAGGGAGAGAAACGAGGTGTAATTTTTTTTTGCACCTATAGGGGGCAGTATCTCAATTCTACTGACATGCAATGCATGACAGTTCTTTAAAACCTTTTCTTTAAGGCATCAATTAGTGTAATAAAAAAACATAGTTATTATCTTTAAAATCTACAAGCATCATATAAATAATATAACATAACAGTCGCACATCTATCATGTTAAACTTGTCTAAATTAACATGTGCACCATAAACACATGCTGTTAAAAATGTTGCTTAAAAACATTTAAGAAAATTTCCAATTAATTTTCATATATTAAATAAAACCGTGTTCACCTGTTAAAAGTCTTCAGCTATAGCTTGGTTACCGCAAAAGTTCCTTGTTCGTATCAGTGTCTAAACTGTACACACTTTTTTTATTACCATATTGTTTATGTTGTGCTGAACAATATATGAAGCTCTTTATTATGGAGAATCTGATTAAATGGAGAACTGATCCATTGTCTGATATGGTCTACTCTTTAAAAAAGTTTAATTGTTAGATGTTACAGTTTATAAACACCGACCATATTTACACACTGAGCAGTCTGTGGTTGTGGATTTAATACACTGACAGGGTTCATGGACACGCCCTATTCAAATAGAGTCGGGTATAAACAGCATGTTCTTGGCTGTTCTAGTTTCCAGTGAGCTCTGTGATAGAAAACACTCACATACACTTTACATCTGGGTGAAGCAGAACTCAGAGAAGGATGATTTTCTCATATTGTATTTTATTTGTACTCGTTTCATGTAAGTTCTATTCTGTTATTTTTCCTAAGATGAGTAATAAGGAAATCATCAGTGAAATCATGATAAACATCACATTACATTAACTAGATCTACACTTCTTTTCCAGATTCTTATGGACAGTCCCTGACCTCCTCTGCTCCTGTGGTGAAGAGACCTGGAGAGTCAGTCACTCTGTCCTGTACTGTCTCCGGAATCTCAATGAGCTACTACATGCACTGGATCCGTCAGAAACCAGGACAAGGACTGGAGTGGATCGGACGCATTGATAGTGGCACCAGCACAATATTCGCTCAGTCTCTGCAGGGCCAGTTCTCTATCACTAAAGACACCAATAAAAACATGCTGTACCTAGAAGTGAAGAGTCTGAAAGCTGAAGACACGGCTGTTTATTACTGTGCAAGAGACACACTGACACAACAGACTCCAGAGCTGTACAAAAACTTACACAAGCACTTCCTCATGAGCTGTAAATATTCCCTCAGCAGGAAGTTGAACGTCTGAGAGATTTATTATAAACAACACCAGCTACATCTAAGAATTGACATCTTTATTTGGAAAGTGACTACAAACTGTGGATATTATTGATTCTTCACGCCGCCCAAACTCGCAGTGGATCATGATGAACCGTACTTACAGCCACCGCGCGAATCTGCATAGGTTCAATAGGGGTATTAGTAGTTAACATATTATGGCCCGAACTTCACTGAGTGACGATGGTAGAATAATTATAAAGGTCTTGACTAAACCAACATGCATGAGGATGCACAAAGGAGTTTTCCTTTTCTGCAATGGAAAAGTACTCGTTCAAGAAAGTAACGCAGTAATGTAACTGATTACTTTTTGAAGACGGTAGTTTTGTCATGTAATTAGTTACTTTAAAAAGTGACGTCCCCCAACACTGGGTATCTGTAATAAAAACTCCACATACTCAGCTCAGTAGAAAACACACACATCTGCAGGACGAGAAACAACGGAAAAAGAAACATAAGCATGATGATAATAAAATTACTGTGAATAATCATGAATAACTATTGACCATGCATAATGACAACACAAACTTTTGCAATGTTATACAACTATTCATACTTTTTGCATTACGATTTACATTTACACCTTCATATCACAAACATCTGTAAGCTACATAAGGCAGTATTTTAGGCAACAGGAGCTAAAGTGTTTGTGCTAAATAACATTATAGATAGCAGAGTCATAAGCTAACCAAAAACTGAACCAAATAGCTACCATAACATGAAGCTATCCAAAGCGGGGTGAATATATTATAAACATTTACACCACAGCTGATACTGACAACCATCTGTAATCTACATACTGTAAGGCATTAGCTTAGCCACCTGTGAGCTAACCTGTTTGTGCTAAGCTACATAAGGCAGTATGTTAGCATGATTTAGCAGTGTTATCTACATGCTAAGCAAACCATGTAAGTGACCTTAAATGACAATGTTTCACATAAACTGGCAAAAGCTTGTGAGAAAATGAGGAAAAATAAATGTATATTAGTTTTATATTATCAGAATAAGGATTATATAAGATTTAAAAACTTACCCATGGTAACAGCTTGCTGTATTCTCCTTCTTCGTTCTCTGTTGGAGTCTCAGTGTTGTTCTGAGGTAAATCTAAACTCCTCCCACTGTCCAGAACATTCTGTAGAGCTTCAGAAACCTGTACAGCGCCTAACATCTTCCACACACGCAGGAAAATTATCAGATCTACTCTGTGTGTGTGTGTGTGTGTGTTTGGGGATGTGGCCTTGTATGTAGATTACCCTGACTGTTACCCTGTGAACAGCGTGTGGGCGTGTCCTGTCTCAGGTCATTATCAGTGAATGAAGTGTAGCAGAAAGACTGTATCTCCCCTTAGATTCATATGGATTGTATAAACTGAGAATATTTATTTTTGATAAAGCTTGCTACATTTAAAAGTAGACACTTTAAGATTTCTATAGATATATATAGATATATGGATATGTATGTGTTCATTTTAGTGACGCATTTCAAAAAGATTTTCGGGGAGACTGAGACGGCAGAAAGCGCACCCTGTTTATTTTCTTTATTTTACAAAAGCACACTGTTTTATTTATATGTGAGTGTACATTAACAAATAAAGACATAAATCAATGCATTACACGTATGCATATGGTTAAAAATGATGGAGCATTTTAAGTTATTTTGACGGTTACCATAAAAAATGCAAGTGGTCCCACCGCCAAAACAACTGACGCCATGGTGCTGGTGCTGGTTTGCTGGTAACCCTGCTGGTATAATTGCTGATCAAGCTGGTGACCAGCTATGATGGTCTTTGTTTTGTTTTTTTTTCAGTTTTAAGTGCTTTCCATAGATTACTTCTTTTTTTTTTTTTAAGTGCATTCATATAAAAGGTTTGTGTTGTGTTTTTAGACAACCCACAGATATTTAATAAATGTAAAATAATGTATTTACATGTTTTTGGTAAATTAACTATTTTTGTCTCTTGTATGTAAATGCATTTAAAGATAACGCTACACGGTCCATGTATTTACATCTCACATTATTTTCAGTACTAGCTATTAAAAAACAAGACAATGAGCTAAAATCGTAACCATTTTTACCTACCAAAACCTTGCTGGTGGCGCATCATATAAATCATGCTAGGCTGGATTTTTCAGCAGGCATGCTGGTTTTCTATCAGTTATGCTGGTTCACCAGCTAAACCAGCATCAGACCAGCACTAACCAGTATTAACCAGCATAGACCAGCATACAAATCATGCTGGTCAATGCTGTGGGGGTGTTTTACAGCTGCAGGGACAGGATGACTGGTTGCAATCGTGGGAAAGATGAATGCGGCCAAGTACAGGGATATCCTGGACGAAACCCTTCTCTTGAGTGGCTTCACAACTCCGACAGAGCTCCGACTAAGAGCTCTGACTTAAACCCAATTGAGCATCTCTGGAGAGACCTGTCTACCAACATATACCATCCTACCTGACAGAACTGGAGAGGATCTACAAGGAGGAATGGCAGAGGATCCCCAAATCCAGTTGTGAAAGACTTGTTGCATCTTTCCTGAAAAGACTCATGGCTGTATTACAGTGCACTGAGCAAAGGGTTTGAATATTTGTATTATGACCATGTGCTATTTCAGGTTTTATTTTTTAATAAATCTGCAAAAATGTCAACAATTCTGTGTTTTTCTGTCAATAATGGGGTGCTGTGTGTACATTAATGAGGAAAAAAAGAACTTAAATGCTTTTAGCAAATGACTTCAATATAACAAAGAGGGGAAAATGTAAGGGGTACCCATTGTGTATGAGATAGACTCATTACATGCAAAGCAAGATAGTTCAAGCCATAATTTGTTATACGTGAGATGATTATGGCTTACAGCTCCTGAAAACCCCATATCCACAATCTCAGAAAAGTAGAATATTGTAAAAAGTTTCAATATTCTAGGCTCAATGTGTCTCACTGTAATCAGCTAATTAAGCCATAACATCTGCAAAGGGTTCCTGAGCCCTTAAATGGTCTCTCAGTCTGGTTCAGTAGGAAGCACAATCATGAGAAAGACTGCTGACCTCACAGTTGTGCAGAAAACCATTACTGACATCCTCCTTAAGAAGGGATACTCCTTAAAAAGGTAACTGCAAAAGAAGTTGGATGTTCCCAAAGTGCTGTATCAAAGCACAATAACAGAAAGTTATGTGGAAGGGAAAAGTGTGCACAAGCAGCAGGGATGACCGCCGACTGGAGAGGATTGTCAGGAAAAGGTCATTCAACAGTCTGGGGTCATTCAACAGTCTTTCACAAGGAGTGGACTGAAGCAGGAGTCAATGAATCGAGAGCCACCACACACAAACGGATCTTGGACATGCTCAGTGGTCCAAAGTCCTCTTTTCTGATGAGAGCAACTTTTGAATCTCATTTGGAAACCAATGACACAGAGTCTAGAGGAAGAATGCAGAGGCACACACTGCAAGATGCTTGAAGTCCAGTATGAAATTTCCACAGTCTATGTTGATTTGGGGAGTCATCTGCTTGTGTTGGTCCACTGTGCTTCATGGATCAGATGGATATGTAGTAGTGGTCGCACTGGCTACAGTGAAAAACTGAAAAGCAGGTTTTATATTTCTTTAACAGGACAGAACATGCAGACTGAAGACATAGCTGTGTATGACTGTGCTTTCTACTCACAGTGAGACAGATCTACAGCACCCCTGCACTAAAACCACCAGCACAGTGAAACAGTGTACAGTCTCAGTATGGTCACTGACACTATTATATAAATGGTGTATGTTATAATTAACATTACACTAATGGTCTTTACCTAGTAGGTGATGTAATGTACTGTATACAGTAAAGTGATGCATATGTTTTAATCTTTTCATTTAATAAACCATTTGTTATTTAATGTATTTATAGTAGCGCTCTGAGAAAGCAGAACCCAGAAATTATGTCCTGATCATGTATATCTACTTATAGAAAACTTCATTACTGTATATCACTGACCTGTACTGTACCTTTTGTATTGTTAAATAAGAGCACGTGCTCTAATCTGATTTTATTAGTCTTATATTACTGTGTGATCTAAATCGCTCGATGGTTTCACTGCATTACGCCACAGCACAATTGAATTCACCAATCTGTTTGGCCAGCAGTTTTGGTTGTAATTCAAAACACATATGATTTATATACTGTAGTAACTCACAGCCACTTGTGTCATTGACACTTCACATAAACACATTTAAGGATGTGTGTAATTGTTGATATGGTGGAGTTTTATTTAGCATTATTCAAAATCAGTCACCAATCCCATTGCTTTGCGGTATGATCACACTAGGCTGGCGACCGACAGCAGTGACGCGATTGAAATGGAGATGTCTCTTGCAGGTTCCTCAGCAGCATGTTTGCAGAAAAAGACAAAAAGGCCACTCTCAGTCCTTATGGGAGCTGAAAGTCACCAAGCTGGCGTGGCTATCATTATCCAGTAGCGGTAAGCACAAACCAGAATCCTGGGTATTCTAGCATAATATGATTATTGATTATGATTGATATGATTATACAATTTTGGCCATGACTGTAAATGAATAAATTGTATCATATACCATTCTTATTTAATGAATTTCCCTTCTGGAAAATTGATGGATGGAGAGATATAAGATCCCTGTCACTAAAACCCTGACATACAGTACTTAAGTACAGCAAATAATTCCCAAAGGTAGAAACGGCAGTACTGTTAGCATGGTGTGTGAATCGTGGCAGTAGCAGGTCCTAGACTAGGAAGCTAATAATCAATTAAATTAAATTTTGGTTGTATAGAACTTTTAACAATTGACATTGTCGCAGAGCAGCTTTACACAATCATCAAAAGAACGATTTAAGTTTGTCTGAAATGTGAATGTGTATGAATCAAAATGACAAGGTTGTCCCTGATGAGCAAGCCGAGGACGACGGCGACAGTGGCAAGGAAAAACTCCCGAAGATGGCAGTAGGAAGAAACCTTGAGAGGAACCAGACTCAACAGGGAACCCATCCTCATTTGGTTGATAACGGATAACAGGCATTGATCTGCAGTCATACTGTGTGTTAGGAGGCTGGAAGTTCAGTATAACAGGAGATGTGTTTAAGTTAATAGGAGCACTTGCCAGCAGGAACGCCTTGTTTAAATAAACCAGCAGGGATAAAAACAACTCTGTTTCTAAAATATTAAAGGACATTATAATGCCACCTTTTGCCTTAAGATAAAATTATTTGTTGTCCAGGGGTGAATATACATTTAATCCATTAAGGTGGTTGAATCTGAGCTAGGTAAAGTGGATGTTGGCATCAATGATGGAAAATCTCAGCTCGGTACAAAACGCATCTGCAGGGAGAGAAACGAGGTGTAATTGTTTTTGCACCTATAGGGGGCAGTATCTCAATTCTACTGACATGCAATGCATGGCACTTATTTAAAACCTTTTCTTTAAGGCATCAATTAGTGTAATAAAAAAACATAGTTATTATCTTTAAAATCTACAAGCATCATATAAATAATATAACATAACAGTCGCACATCTATCATGTTAAACTTGTCTAAATTAACATGTGCACCATAAACACATGCTGTTAAAAATGTTGCTTAAAAACATTTAAGAAAATTTCCAATTAATTTTCATATATTAAATAAAACCGTGTTCACCTGTTAAAAGTCTTCAGCTATAGCTTGGTTACCGCAAAAGTTCCTTGTTCGTATCAGTGTCTAAACTGTACACACTTTTTTTATTACCATATTGTTTATGTTGTGCTGAACAATAGATGAAGCTCTTTATTATGGAGAATCTGATTAAATGGAGAACTGATCCATTGTCTGATATGGTCTACTCTTTAAAAAAGTTTAATTGTTAGATGTTACAGTTTATAAACACCGACTATATTTACACACTGAGCAGTCTGTGGTTGTGGATTTAATACACTGACAGTGTTCATGGACACGCCCTATTCAAATAGAGTCGGGTATAAACAGCATGTTCTTGGCTGTTCTAGTTTCCAGTGAGCTCTGTGATAGAAAACACTCACATACACTTTACATCTGGGTGAAGCAGAACTCAGAGAAGGATGATTTTAGCATATTGTATTTTATTTGTACTCGTTTCATGTAAGTTCTATTCTGTTATTTTTCCTAAGATGAGTAATAAGGAAATCATCAGTGAAATACATGATAAACATCACATTACATTAACTAGATCTACACTTCTTTTCCAGATTCTTATGGACAGTCCCTGACCTCCTCTGCTCCTGTGGTGAAGAGACCTGGAGAGTCAGTCACTCTGTCCTGTACTGTCTCCGGATTCTCAATGGGCAGCTACTACATGAACTGGATCCGTCAGAAACCAGGACAAGGACTGGAGTGGATCGGACGCATTGATAGTGGCACCAGCACAATATTCGCTCAGTCTCTGCAGGGCCAGTTCTCTATCACTAAAGACACCAATAAAAACATGCTGTACCTAGAAGTGAAGAGTCTGAAAGCTGAAGACACGGCTGTTTATTACTGTGCAAGAGACACACTGACACAACAGACTCCAGAGCTGTACAAAAACTTACACAAGCACTTCCTCATGAGCTGTAAATATTCCCTCAGCAGGAAGTTGAACGTCTGAGAGATTTATTATAAACAACACCAGCTACATCTAAGAATTGACATCTTTATTTGGAAAGTGACTACAAACTGTGGATATTATTGATTCTTCACGCCGCCCAAACTCGCAGTGGATCATGATGAACCGTACTTACAGCCACCGCGCGAATCTGCATAGGTTCAATAGGGGTATTAGTAGTTAACATATTATGGCCCGAACTTCACTGAGTGACGATGGTAGAATAATTATAAAGGTCTTGACTAAACCAACATGCATGAGGATGCACAAAGGAGTTTTCCTTTTCTGCAATGGAAAAGTACTCGTTCAAGAAAGTAACGCAGTAATGTAACTGATTACTTTTTGAAGACGGTAGTTTTGTCATGTAATTAGTTACTTTAAAAAGTGACGTCCCCCAACACTGGGTATCTGTAATAAAAACTCCACATACTCAGCTCAGTAGAAAACACACACATCTGCAGGACGAGAAACAACGGAAAAAGAAACATAAGCATGATGATAATAAAATTACTGTGAATAATCATGAATAACTATTGACCATGCATAATGACAACACAAACTTTTGCAATGTTATACAACTATTCATACTTTTTGCATTACGATTTACATTTACACCTTCATATCACAAACATCTGTAAGCTACATAAGGCAGTATTTTAGGCAACAGGAGCTAAAGTGTTTGTGCTAAATAACATTATAGATAGCAGAGTCATAAGCTAACCAAAAACTGAACCAAATAGCTACCATAACATGAAGCTATCCAAAGCGGGGTGAATATATTATAAACATTTACACCACAGCTGATACTGACAACCATCTGTAATCTACATACTGTAAGGCATTAGCTTAGCCACCTGTGAGCTAACCTGTTTGTGCTAAGCTACATAAGGCAGTATGTTAGCATGATTTAGCAGTGTTATCTACATGCTAAGCAAACCATGTAAGTGACCTTAAATGACAATGTTTCACATAAACTGGCAAAAGCTTGTGAGAAAATGAGGAAAAATAAATGTATATTAGTTTTATATTATCAGAATAAGGATTATATAAGATTTAAAAACTTACCCATGGTAACAGCTTGCTGTATTCTCCTTCTTCGTTCTCTGTTGGAGTCTCAGTGTTGTTCTGAGGTAAATCTAAACTCCTCCCACTGTCCAGAACATTCTGTAGAGCTTCAGAAACCTGTACAGCGCCTAACATCTTCCACACACGCAGGAAAATTATCAGATCTACTCTGTGTGTGTGTGTGTGTGTGTTTGGGGATGTGGCCTTGTATGTAGATTACCCTGACTGTTACCCTGTGAACAGCGTGTGGGCGTGTCCTGTCTCAGGTCATTATCAGTGAATGAAGTGTAGCAGAAAGACTGTATCTCCCCTTAGATTCATATGGATTGTATAAACTGAGAATATTTATTTTTGATAAAGCTTGCTACATTTAAAAGTAGACACTTTAAGATTTCTATAGATATATATAGATATATGGATATGTATGTGTTCATTTTAGTGACGCATTTCAAAAAGATTTTCGGGGAGACTGAGACGGCAGAAAGCGCACCCTGTTTATTTTCTTTATTTTACAAAAGCACACTGTTTTATTTATATGTGAGTGTACATTAACAAATAAAGACATAAATCAATGCATTACACGTATGCATATGGTTAAAAATGATGGAGCATTTTAAGTTATTTTGACGGTTACCATAAAAAATGCAAGTGGTCCCACCGCCAAAACAACTGACGCCATGGTGCTGGTGCTGGTTTGCTGGTAACCCTGCTGGTATAATTGCTGATCAAGCTGGTGACCAGCTATGATGGTCTTTGTTTTGTTTTTTTTTCAGTTTTAAGTGCTTTCCATAGATTACTTCTTTTTTTTTTTTTTTAAGTGCATTCATATAAAAGGTTTGTGTTGTGTTTTTAGACAACCCACAGATATTTAATAAATGTAAAATAATGTATTTACATGTTTTTGGTAAATTAACTATTTTTGTCTCTTGTATGTAAATGCATTTAAAGATAACGCTACACGGTCCATGTATTTACATCTCACATTATTTTCAGTACTAGCTATTAAAAAACAAGACAATGAGCTAAAATCGTAACCATTTTTACCTACCAAAACCTTGCTGGTGGCGCATCATATAAATCATGCTAGGCTGGATTTTTCAGCAGGCATGCTGGTTTTCTATCAGTTATGCTGGTTCACCAGCTAAACCAGCATCAGACCAGCACTAACCAGTATTAACCAGCATAGACCAGCATACAAATCATGCTGGTCAATGCTGTGGGGGTGTTTTACAGCTGCAGGGACAGGATGACTGGTTGCAATCGTGGGAAAGATGAATGCGGCCAAGTACAGGGATATCCTGGACGAAACCCTTCTCTTGAGTGGCTTCACAACTCCGACAGAGCTCCGACTAAGAGCTCTGACTTAAACCCAATTGAGCATCTCTGGAGAGACCTGTCTACCAACATATACCATCCTACCTGACAGAACTGGAGAGGATCTACAAGGAGGAATGGCAGAGGATCCCCAAATCCAGTTGTGAAAGACTTGTTGCATCTTTCCTGAAAAGACTCATGGCTGTATTACAGTGCACTGAGCAAAGGGTTTGAATATTTGTATTATGACCATGTGCTATTTCAGGTTTTATTTTTTAATAAATCTGCAAAAATGTCAACAATTCTGTGTTTTTCTGTCAATAATGGGGTGCTGTGTGTACATTAATGAGGAAAAAAAGAACTTAAATGCTTTTAGCAAATGACTTCAATATAACAAAGAGGGGAAAATGTAAGGGGTACCCATTGTGTATGAGATAGACTCATTACATGCAAAGCAAGATAGTTCAAGCCATAATTTGTTATACGTGAGATGATTATGGCTTACAGCTCCTGAAAACCCCATATCCACAATCTCAGAAAAGTAGAATATTGTAAAAAGTTTCAATATTCTAGGCTCAATGTGTCTCACTGTAATCAGCTAATTAAGCCATAACATCTGCAAAGGGTTCCTGAGCCCTTAAATGGTCTCTCAGTCTGGTTCAGTAGGAAGCACAATCATGAGAAAGACTGCTGACCTCACAGTTGTGCAGAAAACCATTACTGACATCCTCCTTAAGAAGGGATACTCCTTAAAAAGGTAACTGCAAAAGAAGTTGGATGTTCCCAAAGTGCTGTATCAAAGCACAATAACAGAAAGTTATGTGGAAGGGAAAAGTGTGCACAAGCAGCAGGGATGACCGCCGACTGGAGAGGATTGTCAGGAAAAGGTCATTCAACAGTCTGGGGTCATTCAACAGTCTTTCACAAGGAGTGGACTGAAGCAGGAGTCAATGAATCGAGAGCCACCACACACAAACGGATCTTGGACATGCTCAGTGGTCCAAAGTCCTCTTTTCTGATGAGAGCAACTTTTGAATCTCATTTGGAAACCAATGACACAGAGTCTAGAGGAAGAATGCAGAGGCACACACTGCAAGATGCTTGAAGTCCAGTATGAAATTTCCACAGTCTATGTTGATTTGGGGAGTCATCTGCTTGTGTTGGTCCACTGTGCTTCATGGATCAGATGGATATGTAGTAGTGGTCGCACTGGCTACAGTGAAAAACTGAAAAGCAGGTTTTATATTTCTTTAACAGGACAGAACATGCAGACTGAAGACATAGCTGTGTATGACTGTGCTTTCTACTCACAGTGAGACAGATCTACAGCACCCCTGCACTAAAACCACCAGCACAGTGAAACAGTGTACAGTCTCAGTATGGTCACTGACACTATTATATAAATGGTGTATGTTATAATTAACATTACACTAATGGTCTTTACCTAGTAGGTGATGTAATGTACTGTATACAGTAAAGTGATGCATATGTTTTAATCTTTTCATTTAATAAACCATTTGTTATTTAATGTATTTATAGTAGCGCTCTGAGAAAGCAGAACCCAGAAATTATGTCCTGATCATGTATATCTACTTATAGAAAACTTCATTACTGTATATCACTGACCTGTACTGTACCTTTTGTATTGTTAAATAAGAGCACGTGCTCTAATCTGATTTTATTAGTCTTATATTACTGTGTGATCTAAATCGCTCGATGGTTTCACTGCATTACGCCACAGCACAATTGAATTCACCAATCTGTTTGGCCAGCAGTTTTGGTTGTAATTCAAAACACATATGATTTATATACTGTAGTAACTCACAGCCACTTGTGTCATTGACACTTCACATAAACACATTTAAGGATGTGTGTAATTGTTGATATGGTGGAGTTTTATTTAGCATTATTCAAAATCAGTCACCAATCCCATTGCTTTGCGGTATGATCACACTAGGCTGGCGACCGACAGCAGTGACGCGATTGAAATGGAGATGTCTCTTGCAGGTTCCTCAGCAGCATGTTTGCAGAAAAAGACAAAAAGGCCACTCTCAGTCCTTATGGGAGCTGAAAGT
Source organism: Clarias fuscus (assembly GCA_030347435.1). Classification (NCBI taxonomy): domain Eukaryota; kingdom Metazoa; phylum Chordata; class Actinopteri; order Siluriformes; family Clariidae; genus Clarias; species Clarias fuscus. The sequence continues at coordinate 4,357,838 of CM059222.1, read as the reverse complement.
CACCAAGCTGGCGTGGCTATCATTATCCAGTAGCGGTAAGCACAAACCAGAATCCTGGGTATTCTAGCATAATATGATTATTGATTATGATTGATATGATTATACAATTTTGGCCATGACTGTAAATGAATAAATTGTATCATATACCATTCTTATTTAATGAATTTCCCTTCTGGAAAATTGATGGATGGAGAGATATAAGATCCCTGTCACTAAAACCCTGACATACAGTACTTAAGTACAGCAAATAATTCCCAAAGGTAGAAACGGCAGTACTGTTAGCATGGTGTGTGAATCGTGGCAGTAGCAGGTCCTAGACTAGGAAGCTAATAATCAATTAAATTAAATTTTGGTTGTATAGAACTTTTAACAATTGACATTGTCGCAGAGCAGCTTTACACAATCATCAAAAGAACGATTTAAGTTTGTCTGAAATGTGAATGTGTATGAATCAAAATGACAAGGTTGTCCCTGATGAGCAAGCCGAGGACGACGGCGACAGTGGCAAGGAAAAACTCCCGAAGATGGCAGTAGGAAGAAACCTTGAGAGGAACCAGACTCAACAGGGAACCCATCCTCATTTGGTTGATAACGGATAACAGGCATTGATCTGCAGTCATACTGTGTGTTAGGAGGCTGGAAGTTCAGTATAACAGGAGATGTGTTTAAGTTAATAGGAGCACTTGCCAGCAGGAACGCCTTGTTTAAATAAACCAGCAGGGATAAAAACAACTCTGTTTCTAAAATATTAAAGGACATTATAATGCCACCTTTTGCCTTAAGATAAAATTATTTGTTGTCCAGGGGTGAATATACATTTAATCCATTAAGGTGGTTGAATCTGAGCTAGGTAAAGTGGATGTTGGCATCAATGATGGAAAATCTCAGCTCGGTACAAAACGCATCTGCAGGGAGAGAAACGAGGTGTAATTGTTTTTGCACCTATAGGGGGCAGTATCTCAATTCTACTGACATGCAATGCATGGCACTTATTTAAAACCTTTTCTTTAAGGCATCAATTAGTGTAATAAAAAAACATAGTTATTATCTTTAAAATCTACAAGCATCATATAAATAATATAACATAACAGTCGCACATCTATCATGTTAAACTTGTCTAAATTAACATGTGCACCATAAACACATGCTGTTAAAAATGTTGCTTAAAAACATTTAAGAAAATTTCCAATTAATTTTCATATATTAAATAAAACCGTGTTCACCTGTTAAAAGTCTTCAGCTATAGCTTGGTTACCGCAAAAGTTCCTTGTTCGTATCAGTGTCTAAACTGTACACACTTTTTTTATTACCATATTGTTTATGTTGTGCTGAACAATAGATGAAGCTCTTTATTATGGAGAATCTGATTAAATGGAGAACTGATCCATTGTCTGATATGGTCTACTCTTTAAAAAAGTTTAATTGTTAGATGTTACAGTTTATAAACACCGACTATATTTACACACTGAGCAGTCTGTGGTTGTGGATTTAATACACTGACAGTGTTCATGGACACGCCCTATTCAAATAGAGTCGGGTATAAACAGCATGTTCTTGGCTGTTCTAGTTTCCAGTGAGCTCTGTGATAGAAAACACTCACATACACTTTACATCTGGGTGAAGCAGAACTCAGAGAAGGATGATTTTAGCATATTGTATTTTATTTGTACTCGTTTCATGTAAGTTCTATTCTGTTATTTTTCCTAAGATGAGTAATAAGGAAATCATCAGTGAAATACATGATAAACATCACATTACATTAACTAGATCTACACTTCTTTTCCAGATTCTTATGGACAGTCCCTGACCTCCTCTGCTCCTGTGGTGAAGAGACCTGGAGAGTCAGTCACTCTGTCCTGTACTGTCTCCGGATTCTCAATGGGCAGCTACTACATGAACTGGATCCGTCAGAAACCAGGACAAGGACTGGAGTGGATCGGACGCATTGATACTGGCACTGGCACTATATTCGCTCAGTCTCTGCAGGGCCAGTTCTCTATCACTAAAGACACCAATAAAAACATGCTGTACCTAGAAGTGAAGAGTCTGAAAGCTGAAGACACGGCTGTTTATTACTGTGCAAGAGACACACTGACACAACAGACTCCAGAGCTGTACAAAAACTCACACAAGCACTTCCTCATGAGCTGTAAATATTCCCTCAGCAGGAAGTTGAACGTCTGAGAGATTTATTATAAACAACAATTATCTACATCTAAGAATTGACAGCTTTATTTGGAAAGTGACTACAAACTGTGGATATTATTGATTCTTCACGCCGCCCAAACTCGCAGTGGATCATGATGAACCGTACTTACAGCCACCGCGCGAATCTGCATAGGTTCAATAGGGGTATTAGTAGTTAACATATTATGGGCCGAACTTCACTGAGTGATGAAGGTAGAATAATTATAAAGGTCTTGACTAAAACAACATGCATGAGGAAGCACAAAGGAGTTTTCCTTTTCTGCAATGGAAAAGTACTCGTTCAAGAAAGTAACGCAGTAATGTAACTGATTACTTTTTGAAGACGGTAGTTTTGTCATGTAATTAGTTACTTTAAAAAGTGACGCCCCCCAGCACTGGGTATCAGTAATAAAAACTCCACACACTCAGCTCAGTAGAAAACACACACATCTGCAGGACGAGAAACAACGTGTAAATGTTATTGCACCTATAGAGGGCAGTAGCTCCCTTCTGTTCGAGTAAAACTCTTGAAAAGGATTTTTAAAGGAAACTGAACGTCTGAATTCAGTCAGTGATTCTGCAAAATTGTATTGCATTGTTTTACTGCTGCAAAATGAAATGATAGGATAACTCCATGACTTAGTAAGTGCGTCTAGTGCTTCTATTAAAATTGACTCAAATAGTATATAAAGAAATAATTACCTTCTTTATTTATATATTTACTGTATGTAGACATTACAGTACTTAACACAAAACATAGTGTTAGTAATAACAGCACAATTCATTTATTAAGTAGAGTAATGTCACATGACTTTGATTCACAGATTCACAGTGTCTTCTGTGTAATATTTATGCAAATCTCCATCTCCTCCTGTAAAATTATCACAGTGTTTATGTAGAGAGGAAGCGGTTCTCATTAGTCCTCCTTCAGCACAAACATGTTCACTTCAGCTCCACTGCTGCTGCTGGCTCTCGGCCCCTGTGAGTGTTTGGGTTTAAACTTAATTAGCTCATTTGATCCTCTTACTTCAGCATGTAAACCTTTTCTGTTTCTCCTTTTCCCAGATGTGTTCTGTGCTACTGAGCTCATCCAGCCATAAACCCAGGAGAGACTTTAACCATCACCTGTAGAGTGTCTGGAGCTTCGATCACTGATAGCAGCAGCCACTATGGAACAGCTTTGATCCGACAACCTGCAGGAAAAGCTTTAGAATGGATCAACAGCATTTATAATGATGACAGTCTTGCTAAGAAAGATTAAAGTAACAACCAGTTTGTTGTCTTTCGAGACACTTGCAGTAACAGCGTGACTTTACAGGTACATAACATACAGACTGAAAACACAGCTGTGTGTTACTGCGCCCGTGATTCACACTTACACAACAAGCATGCTCTGCATTTTTTTTTTTTTTTTTTTTTACTGAATCTGTCACTGCACTTCAGATTTTCTGGTATTTACATGAAGCTCCAAAGGCTTACATCTTTTGGCAGAAATGTAGATCATCAGTTTATTCTGTTTATGCAGTATATTATTTGTATAAAAGAAAGGTTTTGTCTGTACATTGGTAAGAACTTACTCTTCAATTACTTTATTTACATTCCATACATTAGTCTCAGAAAAAAAAATCTGTCTGTATGTCTATATGTCTGTCCGGCCAATTTTGTCACAGCATCTTGCAAAACAGAGAATGGAAAGAATTAAATGAAATGTTCCAAGATTTTTTTTTGTTGTTGTTGTTGTTGTTGTTGTTGTTGTTGTTTGTTTTTGCCTGCAGTTGCCATAAATGAAATCAAAACATTGAGTAGAAGGACCTTATGAGCAATTTTGTGCCAGCTTACATCACAGCATCCAGTTTGTCCTTTTCCTGAACAAATATAATGCTTTTTTCCTTGAGGTGGGTGTGGCTTTTGTTATTAGCAAAAATGTAAATGTAAATGGACATAGGCTAAATATCTTTGCACCAATAGAGGGCATTAGCTCCCTTCTGAAGAGAGACAATTAATGCATCAGTTTACACAGAATACTGTATGTGGAAGACACCGGGATAACCATAATACACCTACAAAGCACCCAAATCCTCATGAAACACAAACAAATGCCCAAACACAGCATGGCTTAGTAAAACCAGTTTGTCTCATATCTTTTGAAAACCTGGTGTTGATAACAAGCAGTAACGTGGACCACCACTGAGATAAAACACGGGGTGTTGAGGCAAAAATATCCAGCAATGCAAGATGAGGGTGTGTAAAATAATAACTGAAAGCACATCGTTATGCACTAAAATTAAAATAGTAAAAATAAAATTATGTCATGAACAGTTATGTGCCGGATTTAATAATCGATTTCAAAATAAGCTACTAATAAGGTACTTGATAAATGTAAACAAACACCTGCACCAATGGATATTTCAAAGCTTAGCTGAATATTTTTACTGTGATTATTAAATATTATTATTACTTATAAAGTTAATTTAAATGCTCTGGAGTCAGTTTAAGACAAAAACTATTCTTTATCCGATTTTCGATTTCTCATCTGTGATTTTCTCTCCGATTACTAAACAGTGAGTGTATTTGCTTGATAATGAAAGAAGTACAACTTAGCATGAACAAGGCATAAGATATTTAACCTTTATAAGTTTTTCTTTATGGTGGCACAGGGGCTTAGTGGTTAGCACTGTTGCCTTCCACCTGCTGATTCCACAGTTTGATTCCCGCCTCAGGACTGTGTGCATGGAGTTTGCATGTTCTCTCCGTGCTAGGTGGGTTTCCTCCAGATACTCTGGTTTCCGCCTACAGTCCAAAGACGTGCAAATTATGATTAGTGGCTTTCCAAATTGTCCATCGTGCGCCCTGCAATGGATTGGTGCCCTATCCAGGGTGTACCCCGCCGCAAGCTCTAAGTTTCCTGGGACAGGCTTCAGGCCCCCGCGACCCTGAATACAGCATAAAGCCGTATAGATGATGAATACGAATACAGTAAGTATTCATAAGTTAGGCAGAATAAAGAAAGACAGGCCGACATGTACGTGGCTTCAACTCTAAATTATTATATCACTGATTGCATTAAAGCTGATCAGCTTATTTTAGCTTTAACCTTTTAACAATGTCTATGATTTTAAACTCTTACCGTCAGTGACGGGTACTAACATTAGTTTTATATATTCCACAACAGTTTAACACCCATGAAGTTGTAAAAAACGGATATTAAAATATGTGACTTTCCTGAGCTCGAGTCCGTATACAGCACAAGTTCTCCCTAAATTAGGTTTTGAACACAGCAATAGTTCATGCTGTGACAGAGAGAGAACTATAGAAACAATTGTTCACTGTACTTGTAAACCATATCTAATGAAATAAAACATGCACATTTGCTATTTTTTAAATATTATAAAATGAAACAAACAAATAATTTTTTTTGTTTGGTTTTGTTTTTTTTGGTCTGGGCTCCCCGGTTATATAACATTACGGTAAACAAATTGACCTTGACATAAAAAGTGTGTAAGTGTGTGTGCATAGAATTGTGTTCTATACAAGATGTATTTCTCCATAACGGATGATGTTGGCTGGGATCATCACAAGATTGTAACCCTGACCAAGATAAAGAGTTTAATGACAATGAAGGAATATTTTATTCAGATTTTATGTTAATTAACAAATGTTTATGAGGATATGACAGGCATCTATGCTCATGGATTAAAGTCTAATAGGAATTATTTAGCAGATGATATTTGCATGTGACATCTGTGTTATGATCATTTACAGTATAAAACCTAAATTAATTGTTTAGTATTTAATAAATATGAATCAAGTTAAACACTAAAAGACATTAAAATTGTAAAAACCTGGAGAAAACCAGCAGACTGTTTTGGGTTGACCAGCATTTAATATGCAAATTCATATGTAAATTTCCCCATTACAGCTACATATAGAGAAATACAGTATCAGCCTCGGTCACTGTGGGCTCTGGAGAATTCAGCACTGCTTTTAGTTAAACAATGTTCCTGTCATGTTTGCTGCTGCTGGCAGCTTCATCCTGTGAGTTTCACTTTATGAATGAACTCAGAGAGACGCTAATAAATATTACAGTTATAAACTACTGTACATACATGTTTTACTGTAATAATGACTTCTTTTTTCCAGATGTGGAATGTGCAGTCGAACTCACTCAGGTCTCCTCAGTGATGTTAAAGCCAGGAGAATCTTTAACCCTCAGCTGTAAAGTATCCGGATACTCTGATACACTGATAACAGCTACGCCACAGCTTGGATTCGACAACCTGCAGGGAAAACTCTGGAATGGATCAATGAAATTTGGGGAGGTGGGGGTACTTATCATAAAGAGTCTCTAAAAAGCAAGTTCAGTATTTCCAAAGGCGACTCCAGCAGCACGGTGACTCTGAGAGGACAGAATCTGCAGACAGAAGACACAGCTGTGTATTACTGCGCACGCCACACACACAGTGATACTTCTACTTAGGTGCCGGTACAAAAACACATTTAGGCAATTGAACTCACATTTTCATCATTTTTTGTGTATTAGATTTAAGTAAACACTCAGACTAAATCCAAACGCTATAACTTTCCTCTATAGAAGAACATTTTCAAAAGCACCAATTACTAAAAATTTGAATTCTGTAAAATATGGAACAAACATCATACAAAGAGCAAACATTAATTATGTCTTAAATCAACTATAATATTTAGTGATACTGTTCTGTGTTTTAGACATTAAGCAGGCTTTACCATATCAGGATGGATGGATGGATGGATGGATGGATGGATTGATTGATTGATTGATTGATTGATTGATTGATTGATTGATTGATTGATCGATTGATCGATTGATTGAGATGTTTTTTGCGGGCAAAAAATTGGCCCACTGTAAATGCTAAACACTACAGGTATATGTGGCAGAAAACGAACAGCACCTTTCAGCAGGACAACGACCCTAAACATACAGCCATAGCTACAATGAAATGGTTTAGATCAAAGCATATTCATGTGTTAGAATGGCCTAGTCAAAGCCAAGACCTAAATCCAATGAATAGTATGTTACAAGGCTTGAAACTTTTTGTTCACTGATGCTGCCCATCCAAACTTGAATCCAAAAGCTTGAGCTATTTTGCACAAAGGAGAAGGGTCGGAATTTCACTTTCTAGATGTGCAAAGGTGGTAGAGACTTGCAGCTATAATTGCAGGGAAAGGAGGTTCAGTCCTTTGTGAAGGAGGGCGTGGGTGAATGCAAATGAATACTTTTCAGATATTGACAGTATTTGTAAAAGTAAAAAAAAAAAAAAAGATCATCATTTTCTTTCTACTTTACAATTTTGTGCCACTTTCTGTTGGTCTGTCACATAAAATGCCAATAGAATACATTTACATTTGTAGTTGTGATGTGACAAAATGTGGGGAAAAAAATGCATGGGACATGAATACTTTTGCAAGGCATGTTAGGCAATGCAGACTAAGCACTTTAAATTTCAACAAACATGATCTCTCCATGCCTACTGCTGCTGCTGCTGCTGCTTGCAGCCATGTACACTGTAACTGATTTACATTTAACATCTGCAGTAATAATGTTTTGCTTCCTTATAGATTTTTGATTCGCAACATTTTAACTCTGAGTTGTAAAGTGTCTGGATATTCACTAACTGACACTAGTATAACAAGCTATCACTTTCAATGTTCTCACCCTGGAAAGTTATCGGGGCTTTACTCTTAGAAGTTTCTTGTGAAAAGTTTTCACTTTTTGTTTCGTCTAAACTCAGTAATGATTGATGGTTTCCTTTCAACCAGTTTCCCCTATGAAGTTGGTAATGCACCACCATTCTCTCAGCCTATAATTATATCAGATTTTAATGTGTTGGATCGTTTATAACCCAATCAAACAATAATTTGACCCTTCTGAAACACAGTAAAGTCAGTGCAGTATTTACCAATCAAACGTTCATAAGTATTTGCTTATTTACAACCAAATGGTGACTTTTGTTTGGACAAAAGTGTAGCTAATGTACAGTATGACTATCTTCTATCTTCAGACTGGTAACAGTAACTTCATATGAGCGTAGTGCCAAATGGTACAGCATTACACTACACGACAACACTAGACTGGACTACAAAATGTCATATACTGTACCGTAATAATCATTTTCATCTTTTAGCTCATTACGACTATACGTCATAGTTTTTCAGTATCTAACCATAAAACGTTTGTTGTATTGTTTTGCGTGTGTGTGTGTGTGTGTGTGTGTGTGTGTGCGTGCGTGCGTGTGTGCGCGCATCATCGACAGATATGCAAATACAAGGGTTGGATAGCTCTATTTATGTAATGCAGTAGTCTCTGGTAAACGTGTAAAACAGAGGAGAACCCAGAAAAAAACCATCACACACCATGTTCTTTACCTCTCTACTGCTCCTGCTGGCAGCTGCTTCCTGTGAGTGCTTTATCACATTCATTCATTAACTACAATAATGATAAATGTGCAGCATTCTGTATATTGTGTGAGATATCACAGTGTGTTTTCTTTTACAGATGTGCAGGGTGAGGAACTGACTCAGCCTGCAGCCATGACGGTCCAGCCAGGACAGAGTCTCTCCATCACCTGCAAGGTTTCATATTCAGTTACAAGCTATGATACAGCTTGGATCCGACAACCTGCAGGAAAAGCTCTGGAGTGGATTGGTATAATCTATACTGGTGGGGGTACAGTTTACAGTGACAAACTGAAAAATAAGTTCAGCATCTCCAGAGTCACTTCTACTAACACAATAACAATTCAAGGACAGAATGTGCAAACTGAAGACACAGCTGTGTATTACTGCGCAAGAGACTCACGGTGACACAGAACAGTGGATTCCCCTTACAGAAACTCTGAGACATGTAATTCAACACTCAAAGCGACTAATAATGATGTTAAGACATTTTGAACCATTCATTTTTTGAAATATGAATGTTTCTGTTATTTTTTTCTTTACTGTCACTGAACTCCTCTGCTTCTGTCTTTTATCCGAAATGTGCAACAACATGATTTGAATACCAGGCCGAGTTACTGAGAGGTCATACGTACTTTCCTATAGATTTCTCATTAAATTTACCCTTTCCAATGATAAATGATTCTGTCGTAGTGTTCTACATAGAACTTTATAATTGGCCACATAAATATATATACTGAGGGACCTGTGGTCTTGGACGCTCCTGGTTCAAATAGGGTCAGGTATAAGCAGCATATTTTTTGGCTGTTCTAGTTTCTAGTGAGCTCTGTAACAGATACCACTCACATACAGTTTACATCTGAGTAGCGCAAAACTCACTGACTGTAACTCACACTGACACAACAGACTGCAGAGCTGTGTAAAATCTTGATGTGATCATGTGCTATTAAAGTTGAAAGCAAAAATTAAGTAAACGCAAATACATATTAAAATAATGAAATTATTTAATGACAAAAGTTATTATTAAGATAATTTTCATTATCAGAACTGGAGATATAGAGTATTTTACTCAAATGTAATCGAACGGGTTTATTTATGAGCTGGTTGACACCGGTGTATGAATGCACATGTTTGGAGGAATGCAGTACTTTAGAAAGACTGCCATAAAACATTTTTTTTTTTAAATGTAACCCATACTATGCGCAAATCTCCCAATCTACATTTACTCATCTGTAGCCACAGTAGTAATGCAAGAACATTATACTTTAAGTCCTCTGAGAGGCGCTGTTTCTCGACCCAACATGTTTCAAATCAATTAAAATTGTATTTGTCACATACACAGTCATACAGAGTACAATATGCAGTAAAATGCTATTGCTTCAAACGACCACGTGTGACCTTCAAAATAAAAGATTATAGGAAATAAATGTGAATAAAAAAGAAAAGAAAATATCAAATTTATTTAGCTAAGATAAGAATAATATATCTATAGAAGACAAAATATACAATGTAAGAAATATATAAGAAAAACCTAGTTGATTAAATATGGGGAAGAGATGATTTCTGTACAAATATAGGAAAATATAGAAATTGTAGTGTGGAGATAAAGTGGGAATTGAAATAGAAATGTCCGGGGCGGAGGGCATGAAAGTGTCTTACTGAAAGTGACTTATGTGCAGCAAGCAAAGAATAGAAATAGACTTATGTAAATGTGCATGAATGTGCAGGTGTGCAGTGTCCACACGTGTCCATGGATGTCCAGAATGAGTGCAAAAAAGACAAATGTCCATAAGTGTGTATGTGCTAAATGGTTTAGTCCTGTGCGGTGTACTGATTGAGAGACCGTATAGCCTGCAGGAAGAAGCTCCTCTTCAGTCTCTCTGTGTTGGCCATCAGGGAGCGGAATCGCTTTCCTGGCCCCAACAGACAGAACAGTCCATTGTTGGTGAGGCTGAGGTCCTTCACGATCTTCCTGACCTTGGTCCAGCACCGCTTTCCATAAATTGAGTGAATGTCAGGGAGCTTGGTGCAGATGATGCGCTCAGCTGATCGCACCACCCTCGGTAGATCTCGTCTGTCCTGCATGGTGCTGTTTCCAAACCAGGTTGCGATGTTTCCCATCAGGATGCTCTCTATGGTGCAGGAGTAGAAATTCCTGAACACCCTGGAGGGCGGTGTGAAATCTCTCGAGCGTCTGAGGTGGTAGAGACGCTGCCCGGATCTTTTCCATCACAGTGTTGATGTGACAGGACCATGAAAGGTCCTGCATGATGTGAACACCAAGGTATCTGAAGCTGTCCACTCTCTCCACTGGGCTCCTGTTGATGAAGGGGGTCTTGTAGTTCCTCTGCTGCTTTGTACTGAAGTCCCCTATCAACTCCTTTGTCTTGCTGATGTTTAGATGGAGATTGTTCCTCTGGCACCAGCGCTCCAGATTTCCAATCTCCTCCCAGGAAGCGATCAGGCCCACCATGACTGTGTCATCAACAAACTTGATGATGATAAAAAAAAAAATTTTAAAAACTGAATGAGTTGTGATGTTCTCCTGGGATACATTTAGTTCTCATGATAGATAATACAGTTCATCAACAGGTGGCATGATGGGTTAGTGGTGTCTGTTAGCACTGTCACCTCACACTTGCATAGCACCACATGGTGTACCTTACCTTGTGTCATCCATTCGATGGCATAGGCTCTAGTCTTCTTATGAAGGACCTGCATAGGGTAAGAATTAATGGGTAAATATTTCTTTTATTAAATCATCCACAATGATGAGTAATGAATAAAACATTTGATTTGTGATGTCATAGTATATTATGGTGTCATGTGATCAGGCCTGATGTGAAGTGAGAGGGAATGTTAACACCATCAATTGCGCAGTATCATAAAGTGATTTATTTTTCTTCTAACACAATAATCTGCTAAATCAAAAAAAAAAAAATGGTGATCATTACACAACAATTTATACACATTATTATTTAAATATTATGTAAATATATATTTAATATTGTGGAACATCTGCAAAACAACTTATTTTATGTTATCATCACTTAGGTCATAGACGCTATAAACAGTTGTTTCCTCCCCAGCTGCTTTTTTGTATCACTCTTGCCAATAATAAGAAATTAAGATGTTGTTTCTGATCCAGGGACTGACTGTTTGTTTTGTCCAAGATCCAGTTCGAAAGACAGGTGTTTGTAATAACATCTGCAATACTATATTTAGTTGAATATATATTGTGCATCGCAAATCCATGCGGGATGATACCTAAGAGCAGTAATTTGCTTTTGGTAGGTTAGAGCAAAAGGCCCTTAAAATGTCTTTGAAAATCCATGAGTTTTTGTGTCAAGCCCTGTAAAACTGGACAATATTTAATTATAGTATTTGATATTAAAACCATCCCTGCCTTCATTAAATACTATAGTCAACCATTGACACCTGTCTTTTATTATCTCTTAAAACTTTAACTCCATCGGAAATCTAGAATATCTCACATGTCCCCTCAGATAAGGACAGTCTCTATGCAAATGTCCTTTCCTGTTATATATTTAAGCAATAAAGACCGAGCGCTGTTACTTATTCCGATTCAACTCACACCATGATCTCCACATCCCTACTGCCGCTGCTGCTGGCAGCCGTACACTGCAAGTGTTTTACATTTAATATACCGTATAATACTTTTCATTTTGTATTTTTTTTGTTTTTTATTTTATTTAACTTTTTAAACATTAAAATGATCTTTTGTTTAACAGGTGTTCACTGTGTTCAGCTGATTCAGCCTGGAAGCATGGCTTTAACCCCTGGTCAGTCACTGACTCTGACCTGTGAAGTATCTGGATATTCATTAACTGATGGCAGCTACTGTACAGGCTGGATCCGACAACCTGCGGGAAAAACTCTAGAGTGGATCGGATTTATATGTAGTAGTGGTGACACTTACTACAGTGAGAAACTGAAAAGCAGGTTTCAGGTTTCCAGAGACACGTCCAGCAGCACAGTAACATTAACAGGACAGAACATGCAGACTGAAGACACAGCTGTGTATTACTGCGCTCGATACCCACAGTGACACAGATCAACAACATCCCTGTACAAAATACCCAATAGAGCGAAACAGTGTACAGTGTCAGTATGTTTATTGATGCATGTGATATATTTTTACGAGCTATGTCATATTAATGAAATTAAACTATTTAAAATATTCCCTTGTAAAGCAGGTGTGCATGTTATAAACTTAAGTAGTTTGCAAATCTTTGTGTTTTATTGGATTTGTCCTTCTCTCCTTCCATAAATGGAATGGTTTGACATGATGGTGTGTACCTTACACTACCTCACAGCACTGTCGTGTTTGTGTATGTACAGTACCATGGGAACATACAGATGCCCCGCAGGAGTGTACACAAACACATTTCACAATATACATCCCAATATTTATCAGCGCTTTGGTCTGCGGTGCTGATTCTGCAGTGTTTATGCTATTAAATAAACACACAACTGTTTTATTCCTTCTACTGTATGCCTATTACACAATCTAGTTGTTGCTAAGTCAGATAAGTAAAAGCTCCGATAATGGTCTATGTTTGTGGAAGCCACTAAAATCTGTAAAACACTATTTGCTGTGAATGATAGCCTGAGCATTACAGTTATATATATATATATATATATATATACAGTATAACTCTAAAAAGAATGTTAGTCCATATATGTTATCTTATTAGTGGAGTTTCTAATATACAGTAAAAGAAACATTTGCCAAGGATGAGGGTTTTCCGTTCCTTCATAAAAAGCCGTATATCCTCCATAAAATTAATGTCGTGTCTACTTTAAATATGTTTTAAATACTCCTCCCGTCATCACCCGGTATGCAAATACACACATCTGGGCTTGATATCACTTAGTTTATTTGATGTGATGTCCTCTGTTAAACTTAGGAGAAGAAGAGAGAGAAGACAAACAACACACACCATGTTCTCTACATCTCTACTGCTCCTGCTGGCAGCTGCTTCCTGTGAGTACTTTTATATTATATTATATTATATTATATTATATTATATTATATATACATTTTCTATAGTACTAAAAATGTTCAGCATAATGTATATTGTGTAAGACATCACATTATTATTTCCTCTACAGATGTTCACGGTGAGGAACTGACTCAGCCTGCTGCCATGACAGTCCAGCCAGGCCAGAGTCTCTCCATCACCTGTAAGGTTTCATATTCAGTTTCGAGCTATGGTACAGCTTGGATCCGACAACCTGCAGGAAAAGCTCTGGAGTGGATTGGTATAATCTATCCTAGTGGGAATGCATATTACAGCGACAAACTGAAAAATAAGTTCAGCATCTCCAGAGACACTTCTACTAACACAATAACAATTCAAGGACAGAATCTGCAAACTGAAGACACAGCTGTGTATTACTGCGCAAGAGACACACAGTGACACAGAACAGTGGATTCGCCTTACAAAAACTCTGAGACATGTTCAAGCAAACAGTCAAAGCGACTAATAATGATTATAAAATGATGATTTAATATGATGAAATAATGTTTTTTTTTTTAAGACTGTTCATTATGAACCGTTACTAATCACTTCACTGTACAGAATATTACAGTATACAGACAATTAGTAGATTTAAGAATAATACAGCATGTGTACAGCGGTGTGCTTCATTTAAGACACACTTTGTTCTCATAGTTTGAGGTCGGATGCTTGGAACAAGTCAAGGAGGCAGCAGAGTTCAACAAATAAATTGTTTAAAATTACTCTACAAAGTGCATTCTCATGAGACTCATTTATCAGCGAATTCACACTTTCATTTATTTATTTATTTGTTTGTTTGTTTGTTTGTTTGTTTGTTTATTGCCTTACTCCTACTTTTAAAAGCGAAGGCAAGTTGAACCGATGCGTAATCAGCTCTTTACAGTAGCAATGACGTATATGCACATGGGAAGAAATGATTTCCCAGACCTTCAATTAAATTAAACATGACTTTAAATAAATGTAAATAACAAAAAATGTTAATGCTGAGAAATCAAACACTTTGACATTCTGTAACAAAACCCTTGGATGATAATTAGATTATCCTGCGATCATCTTCCCATAACAACATTCCAAGTTTGTTCTTTTTTTTTTCCTTCCTTACCGTCACTAAATGTCTCTGCTTCTTCATGTCTTTTTATCAGAAATGAGCAACCGCAGTTGATTCTGAATACAGAGCTGAGTGACATAGAGGTCATAGAGTAGATACATTCCGATGGGACTTTCATAAAACTTTATGATAAAAATGTAACATTTGGGTAAATGGGCCTCTTGAAATGGTCATGATCAGAAAGGGTTTATTTAATATGATTCTCCTTGGAACTCTCTCTTACTCAATCTCACTCATCATCGCTCTTTATTCAGGCTCACAGGGGGCCTGGAGCCTATCCCAGGAGACTTAGGGCATGAGGTGTCCAGCCATCACAGGGCACACGCGTACACTACGGGCTAATTTGGGAATGCCTATGGGAATCAGCTTAATCTGCATGTCTTTGGACTGTGGGAGTCCCCAGAGGAAAACCACCAAGCATGGGGAGAACGTGCGAACTTTACGCACACAGAGGCGGGAATCAAACCTGGATGTGCAGGGCGACAGATCGAACCACTAAGCCAACGTACCACCTTTGTGGAACCCTTTATGATAATTGTCTATCTACATAGAACCTTATTATTGGTTACATAGCTTTATCTTGAGGAACCTGTAGTCTTTGACACTCCCTATGCAAATAGAGTCAGGTCTAAACAGCGTGTTCTTGGCTGTTCTAGTTTCCAGTGAGCTCTAAAATAGATAACACACAAACTTTAAATCTGGCAGAAGCAGAACTCAGAAGGATGACTTCAGGTCACTCTGAACTTTACAAAAACTTCTAAAACACAATCACATCCTCATGTGGTGTTAAAGTTGATAGCCAAATTAATTAAAAGCAAATACATATGAAATAATAAAATATTAAATCAGTTATTAATAAACACACAACTCATAAGAAATAATTGTAATTATTTTGTCTTTTCATTATTATTGTACTATAACGGTATTATCCGAACCCACTCAGAGCTTTAAAAAAAAAAAATGAAAGGGACTGAGAGGACTCATGTTCTCCTGGGATTCCATTTAAAAGTCATAAAATCTAACATTGACACTGAACAAAACATACAGTATATTACAGATCTATTTTTTTAGAGTCTCATTAAGCAAGCCTACATGATCCATACTGTTCGATACGGATCAAGATTTCCTAATTTCATTGCATTAACATGTATAGATTTGAATGCACAGACGCATGTGCAGGTTATACTATATATTTTTCAAAGGTTCAATGAAAAGTACCGATGCAAGAGTAGTCAGATTTGCTCATGCGATGTTGCTCATGTGATGCTTGTCATTGTTAATATGGTTTTATAGGCTGATATATTTAGGAACGACACCCAGCAGTAAAAAAAAAAAAAATCTGGAGTGGATCCGATATATTTGTTATGATATGGCAGCACTTATTACAGTGAGAAAATAAAAAGCAGATTTCAGATATCTAGAGACACGTCCAGGAGCACAGTAACATTAACAGGGCAGAACATGCAGAGCGAATTGACACTGATTAACAGCATCCCTGTGCAAAAAGCCCAAAGTAAACCATGTACAGTATCAGTATGTTTATTGATGCATGGTGTGTATTTTTTACAAACATGTGCAAGAACAGTTGTTTCTTTCTTTATTTATTTATTTATTTATTTCATTAAATTAAACTGTTTACAATATTGCTTTGTAGAGCAGATGTACACGTTAAGCAATTAAGTAGTTCGCAAATCTTTCTCGTCTTTAGTAGTCATATGTATTTATGTGCAGATAATATTGGGCCATCCATAATAGCAGTGAATGGAGATTGCGGAAGAGAGAGAGAGAGAGAGAGAGAGAGAGAGAGAGAGAGAGAGAGAGAGAGAATTAGGGATGCTCACTGTCACATAATGGATGAATTCATTTTGACTCTGACTTTACAGACTCTGTCAAAATAGTCTACACCCCAGGAAAAGAAAAATAATATGATGTATATTATTAATAAAATATATTAATAATATTATCATATTAGATCATTATATAAATCACATACCATTATATTGTATATAATCTGATTATTGTTTAAAATAGCACAGTGTGTGTCGCTCCAGAATACGTGTATATTGCAGTCTAACATGTTCAACAAAGATAATAAATGCCTTTCAGTTTACTTTGATGTGAATTGGCTGCTGATCATTGGCATAGAGACGATAACGCTGTTGTTAGAATATTAAAGGACATGTTTCGTCTTAGGCCTTAGGATTAAATTATTTGTGTTGAGCTGAGAATGCATTTACTACATTAGGGTTGTTTAATCTGAGCTGTGTAAAGTGGACGTTGGTCTCAAAAGTCCAACGTCCACTTCCATCAAAAGTCCACACACACCTACAGGAAGAGAAACAAGGTGTAAATGTTTTTTTGCGCCTATAGAGGGCGGTAGCTCACTCTTATCGACACAACACATACAATTTACAAGTATTATCTTTTAAACCTGAATAACAGCAGCAGTAAGACACCTGACATATTACTTCAGACAACTTTAACATGGATGCAATAAGCACATATGAAGCAGTGCTTAATAAACCTAAGCAAATTGTCCATTTAATATGCATGTGTCAAATAATAAAAAAAAAAACAGCTGTTAAAACAAATAGAGAACATTCTGAGGTTGTTTATTCATTATATAAAATTTGCATTTTCCATAGTAAATAACAACCGCCTCTAAATAAAGCAAATTAATAATGTTACTTGCATGTACATTAATGATTAAAACAATCATCTAGATAAACTGACAGATTGTAAATGACATCACTCTCATCCTTGGCAGATGCAAATTCAGTCTGCGGATGTTCATATTATAGACCTGACTCTATTGGTTTAAGTGATGTCTATGCAAATCCATACTGTTATTATTTGCTCTGCATAAAATATCAGCTTGTTGTTCAGCTAAAGCTCAAATCAGCCAACTGAATTACAGAACTTCCAGCCATCACAGAGTTTGATCATGGGGCGAAAAGTCATTCCGCAGTGCATTTTTATACTCATATTAACACAAGGTATCTGAGACTCCTTTATGGGTTTTCCACTGAGTCTTTCATTTAATTCATTATTTAATTGATTATTTATGATTGTTTTATCTGTCAGGTTTCTGCGGTGCTGAGATCAGACTGGACCAGTCTCCTGCTGTGGTAAAGAGACCTGGAGAAACTGTGAAGATCTCTTGTAAAATAAGTGGATATTCAATGACAAGCAACTACCTACACTGGATACGACAGAAACCAGGGAAAGCTCTGGAATGGATCGGTAGGATGGATACAGGCAATAATGCAGCAATATATGCAGAGTCTCTGAAAGACCAGTTCACCTTGACAGAAGACGTTCCTGCAAGTACACAGTATTTAGAGGCCAAGAGTCTGAGGACAGAGGACACTGCGCTTTATTACTGCGCCCGAGAGACACAGTGACTGAAGCTGAGGATGCAGCTGTACTAAAACCACACTTCTTTTATTACACAGCTTTTACTGAATTTTTGTCATTATTGTTTTTACACTAGTGCAAGGGCTGAATGTAATTGTGCTCTTACTATGATTCAACTGCTAACAATACATTAATACAAACCAAGAAATGAATGTGTGTTATACAGAGGCCATTCAAATCAGTTTAAATCACTGGACCTTTCATACTGTACCCCTTAATGTGCCATAAAAAAAGTTTTTGATTGTATTCATATGTGACGTCCCCATGAATGGATACCACAAAAATGTCTGAATTAAAATAATGAGAGTGACCCTACTATTACTGTTCTCTATTACTATTACCACGTCCCTTAGGCACGCACACAAAAACACCTCAGCCAGTATACAGACTCATATCTCAGTAACCATATGGGATAGAAACAAGTAATTCTTCCAGTATTTTGTGCAGGAAACGTGGGGTGCCATTGGGACCCTACTTTATAGTTTCTCGAGGAATTCGTTTTTTTTAATTTATTAGAGAATAACAGCCAGAATATCCTTCAGGAACAATGCGTATATTTTTTGTTATGTATTAACTACTGTAAATACCCATACATGAATTTTCATAATAAAAGATGCATCAAATTTTAAATTGTAAAAAAAATGTAAAATAATGTTATCATATTGTGAAACAATAAATAATAAATAAAAAAAAACTACCAGCCACATTTGCCAGTTGGTTGAGAATTGAAACAATGAGTAAAGAGTTCACATAAAAAACTTTAAATACAATGATTATTAGGGTTCGTGAGAAACATTATAACAATAGAAAAAAATCTTCAACACAATAACTTCATTACAAAATCTTTAACAGCACAAAATGAGACAATTCCATTGCATTAAAATGCATAGATAGATAGATAGATAGATAGATAGATAGATAGATAGATAGATAGATAGATGTGTGTAATTGTAACAAATGAATACAGTATTGTATATGATGCTATAAAAGGTGTAAGGTGTTAGATTATACCAATATTCTCAAGGACGGATATATATATAAAAAAAAACTGTGTTCACTTTACTACTCCAGATGATCATGTTGTGTTCAGGATTTAGTTGCTGTTCTGATCTCTTACTGTCTTACATCATCATGACTCACCTATTTATTCCATCATGATGTTGTGATGCAAATCCAGAGTGCTGTGTGTCCATGCAGTATTTATGTGAAGCTGAGCTGAGTGCATCAGTCGAGTCTCATCAACACTCGCCATGAAGATCTCACTCTCATTATTCCTGCTACTAATCAGCCTCATCAGTGAGTTCTCAACTGTAACCTGTAATTCACTCCTTTATCTGTATGTTATCGTATTGATGTTTGATTAATTTAATGATTTCCGTCCTTCAGCAGGTGTGAAATGTCAAAGTCTCGAGTCATTACAAACAACAGTGCAGAAAAAACCTGGAGAAACTCTGAGTCTCTCCTGCAGAGGATCTGGATTTACTTTTGGAGACCATAACATGCACTGGATCAGACAACAGGCGAACAAACCACTGGTGTGGATGGGACGTGTTTGGTGGAGTGGAAGTGGCCATGAATATGCCAAACCTTTTGAAGGGAGAACAGAAATCACCAGAGATAATTCCAACAGCATGCTGTATCTGAAACTCACTGGTGTGACAGCAGAGGACACGGCTGTGTATTATTGTGCACGAGAAGCACAGTGACACAAATATGAGGAAACACTGTACAAAAACTTTAAAGGTGCTGCTGTTTCAATTTATCTTGTGAAGAGATTTTAGAGTCCATTACACTTTTCCATTTACAATAGATTAGGGATTCCTAATCAGCAATCATTCCACATTTCATTTTTCATTAATCCATCAACAAATTATCTATACCACTTATCCTGTATAATGTCATGAGGGGCTGGGAGATTATCTCACTTATGGGATAAGGCTGGATACACCCTGGATGTGATGACAACCCATTGCAGGGCACAGCACACATACTTTCACACACCCAATCATAGACTACTCTCAACAATGCCAATAATTCAAGACCACATGTCTCTGCACTCTGGAAGAAAATCTGAGTACCAGGAGGAAACCCATCAAACACTGGAAGGACCAACCCACAATGCCTCCCTCATATAGTTCTCATGATAGATAATAAACTTCATCAACAGGTGGCATAGTGGGTTACTGTAGTAGTGTTTGCAATAATATCTGCAATACTATATGAAGTTGACTCAATATTGAGCATTGTTAAATTACATTAATCATTTAAATGGAATGTTTTGTTTTTTTTTTCTTCAAATTTAAACCTGGTGGTTTGTGGTTTGTTAAATAATGTTTTACACAGTTTAAATACATGCTGAGGGAGACACCTGAAAGCATTGAACTGCTTTGTTGTAGGTTAAAGCAACAGGACCTCAAAAGTTCTGTGAAAATCCAAATCTAATCAACTCCTCTCAATTATTATCATCAAACATGATAATATTTAACGATAATATGTTTCTATAAAAACAATCCCTGCCTTTATTCAATCCAATGGTCAACCAGTAACACCTGCCTTAATTTATATTCTCTATTAAAACTTAAGCTCCATCAGAAATTTTGAATCTCTCAAATGTCCCCTCAGATAAGGAGTGTCTCTATGCAAATGTCCTTCTCTGTTATGTATTTAAGCAATGAAGACCAAATGCTTTTACTTACTCTGCTTCAATACACACGATGATCTCCACATCCCTACTGCTGCTGCTGCTGGCAGCCGTACACTGTATGTGTCTTTACATTTTATTCAGAATACAGTTTTTGTTCTGTATTTTTTCTTTTTACTTTTTAAACATTAAAATGATCTTTTGTTTAACAGGTGTTCACTGTGTTCAGCTGATTCAGCCTGGAAGCATGGCAGTAACCTCTGGTCAGTCACTGACTCTGACCTGTGAAGTGTCTGGATATTCATTATCTAGTAGCAGCTACTGTACAGCCTGGATACGACAACCTGCGGGAAAAACTCTAGAGTGGATCGGTTATATATGTTATGATGGTAGCACTTATTACAGTGAGAAACTAAAAAGCAGGTTTCAGATTTCTAGAGACACGTCCAGGAGCACAGTAACATTAACAGGACAGAACATGCAGACTGAAGACACAGCTGTGTATTACTGCGCTCGATACCCACAGTGAGACAGATCAACAACATCCCTGTACAAAAAGCCCAGTAGAGTAAAATGGTGTACATTGTCAGTATGTTTACTGATGCATGGCACGTAATTTATATATATATATATAAATTAAATCTTCTGTGAAGTGCGTGCTGTGACATACAGTAAATTGATGTTATGCTATCATGTTTCCATGTTAAGAAGTTTAGTAGTTTGCAAATCTCTCTGTTTTACTCGTATTGTGCTACTTTAGCAGTTATGGTATTTTTTCTGTTTTTTTTCTTGTGTTTTCATGATAGCAGTTTATTAAACCAGAAAATACTGAAATACTGGCTGTATTTTTTATACTTCTCTGATATATGTGAAATGCTTTAATAAAAAAAATAAGGGGGAAAAAATAATTTTAAATGATTTAACATGATTGTTGTGGACCTTACATTACCTCACGGCACTGTGGAATACTATACTGACACCAGGACAGGTCTTCACAACCTTGACCTTGACATTTCTGTCTCTTTACATACCATGGTCTGCGGTCCTGATCCTGCAGTGTGTATGCTGTTAACAAGATGTGATGCATGTTGCTATGCGGTTTTCTCACATAACATAATAAGGAGCATCCCAGATGAAAGCAAGAGCACTCAAACACCATGGCGTTCATAAGAGTCTGAAAGAGGGTTTCAGGTGAAGATGGTGAAGAGTGGAGCATTGGGATGTGTTTATATCACTGCTGATATGATCCAATAAATGTGGCTTAAATACATTCCGAAGCCATCTTCATATTTTCTATGTGGAACCATCCTCAGCAGGCATATGTATTTAGGTGCAGATAATATGGGGCCATCCTCAGTAGCAGTGAGGGGGAAGAGGGAGAGAGTTGTGTATGCTCACTGTCACATATTGGCTAAAGGGAATGTACAGACTTTTATACAGAAAGACAAACAGAAAACTATACACAATTCAGTCAATGAACACTAGTATGATATGATATATCACTATATTATCATCATAATATCATATATGCCAATATAACACATAGCAATGAATTATCAGTATTAGTCCTAAAACATTGATGAAAGTGTTTCTTTCCCTGAAGTGTGTATACATTTTTTTTGGCTGACTCTATATATTTTGTGCAGGCAGGGAGAAAAACAACAACAACAACAACAACAACAACAACAACAACAACAACAGAAATTTGCAACTTCTCAAGCTATTTATGATTAACAATAATTCTATATGAAATAAATTGTGACATCAATGCACAGTAGGTAAACAATTCATGAGGTTCTTAGAATAGATTATCATTCATTTAGAAATAAGGTGTGAATGCATTATCAGCAAGTCTTACACTTCGACGAACACAATGACAGGGACTTGGAGGAAATCATCTCTAGGACAAATTTCTCGTGACATTTATTATTCATCTCTTATTTCTATTTTAATTCTGTCTGTTTCCTTATTCTCCTTTTACTATTTTATAAAATCATTTTGCACTGTGCAGGAAGACTACAGGTCATTAGTCACGTTCCTGATTTTATGAACACTGACTCTTATTCAGCAGCACAGGATCTGACGGGTCTAATGAAATGTACATCCGTGCAGCATCATGAATTCAAACTCTTGTAATGAAAATTATCTGTAGGGGGCAGCACCTCGCTTGCTTTGAAGGATTCATGAAACTACAGAATAGAGTACTTGAAGGATATTTATTCAAATTCATACTGTTATAAAAATCAGCCTCTTGATCACCATAAGCTTGCGGCACAGAACTGAATAAAAGCGCTTGGTTATGGGGCTGAGGATTGATCAGTACTGGATCTCAGTTCTAATGTTAGTACAAGGCTGGATTGATTGTAGTACAGCGACTTCTTCAGCTCCAGACACATCATTAAGTGAACTAACTGAAACTGGTTTAACTGTAACTGTAACTCAGACAAGATAATAATGTGTTTCAAATATTAAGGAACATTAACATAATGTTTCAAATTTGACCTTAGGATTAAATGATTTGTCCTGGGCTGAAAATGGATTTACTCTATTAAGGTGGTTGAATCTGAGTTGTATAATGTGGATCTTGGTATTAGTAATGGAAAGTCCACACACTCAGCTCAGTACAAAACACATCTGCAGGAAAAGAAACAAATTGTAAATGTATTTTGCACCTATAGAGGGCAGTAGCTCGCTTTTATTGACACAACACATAATAATAAATTAAAAAAAGTCCTGTAATACACAATTATTATCTTTTAAAACTAAATAACAGCATGAGTAACACACCTGACATATTATTTCAGACAACTTTAACATGTAAAATGCAATAAACACATAATAAACCTAAGCAAAGTGTCCATTTCATACCCATGTATCAAATAAAAAAAGTGTTTAGCTGTTAAAACAAAGAAAGAACATTCTGAAGTTGTTTATCTATTATACAAAAATTTGTTCCTTGGTAAATAACAACCACCTCTAAATAAAGCAAATTAATAACAACTTTAAATCAAGGAGTTCAAAAAATACGATGACAGACTGTAAATGACATCACTCTCATGCTCGGGCAGATGCAAATTCAGTCTGCAGATGTTCATATTATAGACCTGACTCTATTGGTTTAAGTGAAGTCTATGCAAATCCATCCTGTTATTATTTGCTCTGCATAAAATATCAGCTTGTTGTTCAGCTAAAGCTCAAATCAGCCAACTGAATTACAGAACTTCCAGCCATCACAGAGTTTGATCATGGGGCGAAAAGTCATTCCGCAGTGCATTTTTATACTCATATTAACACAAGGTATCTGAGACTCCTTTATGGGTTTTCCACTGAGTCTTTCATTTAATTAATTATTTAATTGATTATTTATGATTGTTTTATCTGTCAGGTTTCTGCGGTGCTGAGATCAGACTGGACCAGTCTCCTGCTGTGGTAAAGAGACCTGGAGAAACTGTGAAGATCTCTTGTAAAATAAGTGGATATTCAATGACAAGCAACTACCTACACTGGATACGACAGAAACCAGGGAAAGCTCTGGAATGGATCGGTAGGATGAATACAGGCAATAATGCAGCAATATATGCAGAGTCAGTGAAAGACCAGTTCACCTTGACAGAAGACGTTCCTGCAAGCACACAGTATTTAGAGGCCAAGAGTCTGAGGACAGAGGACACTGCGCTTTATTACTGCGCTCGACAATACACAGTGACTGAAGCTGAGGAAACAGCTGTACTAAAACCACACACATTTATTACACAGCTTTTACTGAATTTGTGTCGTTGTTGTTGTCACACCAGTGCAAGGGCTGAATGCAATTGTGCTCTTACTATGATTCTACAACAAGTGCCATCAAAAAAAAAAAAAAAAACAAGTATTTATTTTGGTGAAAGCCTAAAATATATATTTTTTAAACTTGTGTGGGAATAATCAACAGGTACAATCTATCAATAATTTAATTTTTATATAAAAGCTGGTAAAATATACATATATAACACATATATAAAACATACAGTACATCTATATATACATAATAAATTCTATTACGAATAATTTAACAAATTCAATTTAAAATTGTCATTTATAGAACTAAATCTATAACTTTAAATAATTGCTCTGTTTTTATTAAAAACAAACTATATTCTTCATTATGAACAATATCATTGTAACTATTCAAACTTATAATAACTTAGAAACTTAAAATAAATAGAAACCAGCACTTTGGATAAACCAGCATAACAACAGTAAAAAAAAAAATGCATATGGTCTGCTCTCAGCTGCATGTTGTGTGTGTGCGGTGTTGTTCTTTAGAAAGCTCTGTTGTGTGATCCTGGATCTTCTTGACATGCAGAGTACTACAAGGCATGATGCTCGGTCTTTTTAATTCTCTTTTACTTTTAGGGACTCTTATTACCAAGTTTAATCTGCTTTGCATATTATGTGCAACTGTACCTGTCCCTAAGCCCCGACTCTCCAAACCCACAAAAGCTACTGTATTATCACAATGTTTACAGGACGTTAAGTTTTCCCCAAACGTTCTATTATTAAATGAAAAATAATTCTGGGTTGATTTTATTTGGTGGAGATGATGCGCTAAATCTCTCTTCCCTAAGTCAAATGGGGCAGCTTTATTCTATAAAGGCAGAGGTTTGGATTTTAGATTCGATAGCCATATAAATGAAATATAAATAATATATGATAAATAATAAAAAAATAAAATAATATAAAAATGTATATAATAATATAATAATATAAAAATAATATAAAAATTATATTTAAATAATATAAAATAAATATAAATATAAATGAAACACTCTGAGCATGTTTGTTCCAACTTCACCTGCTGAGTAAAGTGAAACCTTTTGTAGGTCGTGCTGATTTGGAGACCAGCATTCATGCTTTTCTCAGTTCAGGATTAGATTACCACCAATCAAACTTAAGGCTGTTTTTGATCTTACTTATTTAAGGCTAAATCACAAAGCTTCCTATTTTCTTAATTTTCTTTCTTTTTTTTTTTTGATACAATGTGAATTAACATATCTACTGGTTATAACATATTCTTTTAAAGAGGTGCTTTCCAGACATGTTTTATATGGTTTTCTTCTCCGTTTTATTTTCATTGTTATCGTGCCAATTTTGACATTTAAATTCCTTAATCTTTAATTTTGACTTATTCTTTTATTTTAAAAACCAAATTTTCTTTAATTTTAATTATGTTTTTTTTTTCATCCAATTTTCTTTTTAATGTTGTAAAGCACTTACTGTAGGTCAACCACATAGTTGTTATTTAATGTGCTATACAAATAAATTTGACTCAAATAGACGCTGTTAATAATAACAGCTATGCCACAGCTTGGATTCAACAAACTGCAGGGAAAAGTCTGGAATGGATGAATAACGCTTGGGGTAGTGGGAGTCCTTATCATGAAGATAAAGATTTAGGGCATGAAGAAGAAGAATACTGAACCTTCCTCTATGAACGAACATATGGTAAAAACAATATTTCCAAGAATCTCAATTCTATAAAATAAAGAGGCAGTATTAATCATGGTGCACTTTAACTAAAAATGTTCAGTGACCCCGAGTTTCCATTTAACCATATAGGGCCGAGCCTATCCTAGCCCTGTAAGACCCAAATATAGAAAAAATAAGCAAAATTGTTTTTTGACCTTTCAGATATTGTTTTAGGAGGCCTCTGATGTAGGAATTAAAGATTTTTAAAAAAGAAATTTACATTTTAGTAAGTTTTTAGGGAAATGTTGTAATATTGAATTTCTGCATTTGTTCTCACTTTGTCTGAACAGGTATATAGAACATTTAAGCATTTATTTGCAGGGTTGTTCACTTACTTAGCCCCATAGCAGTATACGTGTATATCATACAGTAAGTAATAATTACACAACAATAATATTTTTTGAATAAGCATTTATTAATAAAAATATTTGGTCACATTCAGTGTGGTTTGAATGAAGTCTCTGTTTACTTGCAGTGATAGTCCCTAAAACAGTCCTTTTCATCTGAGAAGCACAGGCGAACATTGCACCTGCTACACAGTGTGTTTGTGTATCCATTATTGCAGTATCTGCAGCGTCCTCTCTTC
Organism: Clarias fuscus; assembly: GCA_030347435.1. Taxonomy (NCBI): domain Eukaryota; kingdom Metazoa; phylum Chordata; class Actinopteri; order Siluriformes; family Clariidae; genus Clarias; species Clarias fuscus. The sequence continues at coordinate 4,330,914 of CM059222.1, read as the reverse complement.
GTCTTTACTGGGAAATGTGCAAGCATGTCTTTGCGTACATCCAGTGGAGGGGTGGTCTGGTGACCTCTTGGCTGGGGGACTCACAACTGATGAGGCTGGTCTCTTCTGAGGATCCAAAGGGCTCCTTGATGATGGTCGCCCTCTCTTGGGTGATGTGTTGTGTGTGTTCACCAGGATGAGAGAGGATGCAAGTTGTGCCTGAAACTGTCTCCTGTTCAGTATCTCTGTTTTAGTCATCTTCAGAGCTTTACAGTCCCGCTTGTAAAGGAGCCAGCCGTTAATTACAGCAAGGATGATGGGGTGCCAGAAGATGTAAATGTACCAGCGGTGAGATTTCATACGGAACTTGTACTTGGCAGCAAATGAGTCCAACAAATCCACACCCCCCCCCAATGTGTTTGTTGTAGAGTCCTCTCCCCTTTTTCTTCAAGCTCTTCTCATCTTCAAGGTTGCAGTTGGGTAGACGTACCTGCCTCGCTGTTCCCACATAATGGATTCAACGCTCAAGGAGCTTGACTACCAGTGGGAGACAGGTGAAGTAGTTGTCTGCATAGATCTTGTAGTGGAGGCAAGCTTCATCACAACATCACCTGACAGTCCAAGTTCAGATTTCGCTTGTCGTATTCCATCTACACTCCCTTGGTACACATCGAAATCACAGAGAATGTCAGAGATTCCAGTTCTCACCCACAGTTTGATCCCCCATGGGTGTGGCTTGCCACGCATATATTGTTTGACGTTACTGAATTTCCCCTTGAAAGGAATCATCATTTCATCCACAGAGTTGTGCTCTTCAGGTACCACCTGCAGGTATCTCTCCCTAAATGAATTTAGCCATGGTCTGAGTTTCCAGAGTTTGTCCTTCTTTTCCATCTCTGACACAGTTAAGTTGATTATAAAGTGTAATGAAGTCAACAGAGATTGGAATCTGTTGCGGGACATCACATCAGAAACAGGGGTGTACCGTGTGTCTGTCTCCCAATACATACGGACTCCAGACATTTGCATTAAGCCCATCTTCAGGTACATGCCAAGCATCTTCTGAATTTCCTTATTATTGGTGTTTACAGATGTTCCATTTTTTTGTAAGCTGTACTCATTTGTGTTTCTTGTCAGAACCTCAATCATATCTTCTGTCACAAACTTTTGGACGTACTCCAGTGGGGTGCGGAGGGAGGTGGCATCATTGGTGATTTCTGAACCAGAAAAATCAGTATTGGGACTGATAAACTCCTTTTTCAACCCGCGAAACCTGTCATGGGGCACGGTGTGTTTTTTTTAGTTGGGGCTTGATGTCCACATCATCATTGGCTGGGCAGTCAGTGGGTTGGTGGTTTTCTTTGTCCATTTCACCTGCATCTTCATTCTCTGAGTCACTTGCATCAGTATAATCTGAATCCATTTCAAAATCGCTCTCTCCATTTTGGAATGCAGCAATCACATCCTGCACACTGAATAGATGACCTTTCTGTACTGGTGGCATTCTGAAACTGAAAAAATTTGAATAATACATATAGGTCTTATATTGTAGCAGATAACCAAAGAATAGACAGGGTGATAGACCATGTGTCATGGGTAGAGATCTAAGTATTATCCATCAAAGTATTACAATTCCAGTGCAAATGCTAATCAAAATTCAACTACATTCAAACAATACTATCTGAGTGGCCTGTTATGCTCTCTACTTATCATTATCTTAAACGGGACATATGCATCCCCCAAGAGCACTAACAGGTTCACATTCAAGACCATTCACACCTGTCCCTGAACAATGCAACAGGCTACCACTCTGACCCAACGTTGTAGAATTACGACATAAAAATAATAAGCTCTAAATCAAAGTTGATTAATGTTTTCTATATATGTTGTATATATGTATGTGTATCTATAGACATTGTAATAAACACAGAAACAAATATTTAAGGAATTTTACTTACTTAAATCTTGACAAATCCAGTCATGCAAAAAACAGGAGGTCAGCTCAATGCGAAGTTTGCAGGTAGAGTAAGTTCATGGCAAGATGACCAGACCTATAAACACTTTGTCTATCCAATTGTCACGGTATGGGGTGCGAGGCATAATTGCAGGAGTCCAGGTCGTAAAGGAAAACGATGTTTATTTTACCAAAAGTCAGGGAAACACAACAAAACAAATATACTTTATATGAAAACTGAAACACGTATACAGACACTAACTAAACATGCAAACATTATCAGGGGAAAATTAACAGACACAAGACAAGAAACTTCTTCTTCTTCTTCTTCTTTGGTGTTTTCCGGCAGTTGGCATCCATCATGTTGCATTACTGCCACCTTCTGGTCATGGTCTCTTTTCCTTTCCTAACGGTTGGCATCCAGCTTTATTGTGCATTACTGCCCCTCTATTCCGGAGTGTGGGTTGGAGAGTAGGGGAAAAAAAAAAAAAATAATTCCCTTCCCCCACTTTCTATCATCTTGATCTTCTTTCTTCCATTTATTCCCCACTCTTTCCTTCAAATCCTATTCATTACCCCTGTTTCTCGTAGATAAGCTATCACTATCCTGTTTTTCCTCCCATTATCTGCCCCTAGCACCTCCTCGAGAGTGAACTGCACCCCTATTTCCCTCAGTCTATCCCTCATGACTTCCCTCTGTGCCTCATAACTCCTGCACCTCATGATCTCATGTTCTACTGACTCCTCTTCCTGACATCTGTCACACAGTCCCGTCTGGTGTTTCCCTATCATTTTGAGTGTTTTATTTAATAAGTTATGCCCCAGCCTTAATCTTGTCATCACTACCTCTTCCCTCCTTTTCTCCCACTCCCACTCTTTCCTTGTATCTTATACAAGTGTCTTCCTTTCCTATCTCTGTCCCATCTATCCTGCCACTTTTGGATAATTTTCTCCCATATGATGCTTTTCACCTCTGTTTTACTCATTTTAACGTTAACCTCAACATTATCTCTTGTGAGTGTTCCCTTGGCTAATTTATCTACTATCTCATTTCCCTTAATTCCTATATGTGCTGGTACCCACATGAAGATGACCTTAATGCCTTTATTTAGTGTCCTTGTGTACACTTGAAGTACCTCATACAAAATATCTTGTCTTGCCTTTGAATAAAATGATCTTAAACTTGCTAGTACTGACAGTGAGTCAGTGCATATCAGAACCTTTCCCTCCTCATTTTCCTCTACCCATCGTATGGCGTACAGTATTGCCATGATCTCTGTCGTATAAACTCCTATTCTATCAGATGTCCTTTTTCCCCCTTCCACTTGTTTTTCCGGAATTGCCACCCCAAATCCTGTTTTCCCTGTTTGTGGATCTTTGGATCCATCTGTATAAATTACTACATATTCTTTATACTTTTGACTTACATGTATTTTGAATAATGTCTTTAAGTTTTCTTCATTGTTCATTTTCCTTTTTTCCGCCACTAAATACCAATCTACTTCAGGCCATTCCATCTTCCATGGAGCCACTTCTGGTATAACTGTCGTTTCTGTCACTTGTAGCTCAGAGATTTCTAATTCTTTTGCTATTCTATTTCCTATTTTACCAAAGTTCTCTCCGTGATTTTTCCCATTTTCCCAGCATTCTTCCAAAACTTTTTTTGTAATATGTGTTTCTTTATGACCTTTTAACCCTACCCAGTAGTTTGCCATTAGCTGCATCCTCCTTAATTCTAATGGCATTTCCCCGACTTTTTTGCATTTGTCCTCCATTTTCTTTATATGTTCTGCAAAATTCAATCTCGCATCAAACGTTATTCCAAGATATTTATAGTTCCCTACTCTCTCCAGTTCTTTCCCATACATTTTTAGTTTAGCCCCCCCCCCCCTCCTTTCTACTTCTTTTTCTTGTGAATATTACAGTTTGGGTCTTTTCAATGGAGAATCTAAATCCCCACTCATTTCCCCATTCCACTACCTTATCTATTGCTTCTTGCATTCTCCTTTTTATGTACTCTATGTTTCTGCCTCTTTTCCATAACGCTCCATCATCTGCAAATAAAGACCTGCTAATATCATCTGGAATTGTTGTGAAAATGTCATTTATCATAATAATGAAGAGTATTGGGCTTATCACACTTCCTTGTGGTGTTCCATTTCCAATTGTGTATTGGTTTGACATTTCTGCTCCTATCCTTACTTGAATTCTCCTTTCATACAAAAAATATTTTATCCAATTAAACATTCTCCCGCCAATTCCTAATTTATTCAGCTTTATTAATAACCCCTCCTTCCATAACATATCATATGCTTTTTCTATGTCAAAGAATACCGCCACTACTGATTCTCCATTTGCTTGTGCCTTTCTTATTTCAGTTTCTAATCTAACAATTGCATCCACTGTATTCCTCCCTTTCCTGAAACCACTCTGGTAGTTTGCTAGTAACCCTCTTTTCTCTAAGGTATATGTTAGTCTTTCTGTTATCATGCGCTCCATTACTTTACACAAGTTGGATGTCAGAGCTATTGGTCTGTAACTTGATGGTTTTGTTGGGTCTTTGGCTGGTTTCCTGATTGGAATCACTACTGCTTCTTTCCATACCTTTGGTAATTTTCCCTCTCTCCAGATTTTATTATATACCTCAAGCAGTTTCTTAATTGCTCCATTTCCCAAGTGTTTTAACATAACATAATTGATCTGATCCTTTCCTGGGGTTGTTAGCCGGGTTCTCTTGATTGCTCTCATCATTTCTGCTATTGAGAATGGGTCATTTAGGATTTCACCATTCTCTTCCTCTTTCCTGTCTATTGTTTGTTCATATTGGCCTAGTGTTTCCATCCTTCTCCTTTTCTCTTCTTCAGTCAAGTTTTCTGAGCTGTGTATTTTTGAAAAAGATTTAACCATCATCTCTGCTTTTCCTTTGTTAGTTACTCCTACCTCTCCGTCTACTGTCATCACTGGATATTCCCACTGCCTATTTTCTCCTCCCATTCTCTTTATCATTGTCCATATTTCACTCACGTGTGTGGATGTTCCTATTTCACTACAAAATTCCCTCCAGCTGTCTCTTTTAGCCTGTCTTACTTTCCTTCTCACTTCTGCCTGTGTTCTCTTATACTCAATCATATTCTGCATATTGTGTGTCCTTTTAACTAGTCTGAATGCTTTATTTCTTTTCCTTACTGCTTCCTGACACTCCTCATTCCACCAAGGCACCAGTCTCCTATTCCCTCTATTTTTTCCTTTTGGGATAGCTTCCTCTGCTGCTTTTAAGATAGCTGCTGTTACTTGGTCGTTGACCTTATTTATACTCCCCTGTACATCTACTCTACTCATTAGTTCTTCACTCAATGCCTGAAATTTTTCCCAGTTTGCTTTTTCTACTTTCCATCTTGGGCTTCTATACTCTCTCGCCTCTTCTTGCCTCCTACCTATTCTGCTTACTACTGGATAGTGGTCGCTACCTATTGTTGTTGATTTCCACACTTCCCAATTACTGTTTCCCGCTAATGTGTTTGTTACTAGAGTTATATCCAATACTGACTCACGTCCTGTTGATAAATGTATCCTTGTGTTTGTTCCATCATTTAGATTAACTAGATTTTTCTCCTCCATCAGCTCCTCTATTATCCTTCCATTTGCATCTGTTTTGTCACCCCCCCCCCCCCACATTGAGCTATGCGCATTAAAATCTGCACACCAGATTACTTTTTGTCTATCTTGCCCTTGTATCCTACGCAATTTTTCCAATGTCAACCTTTTACATGGATTATAGTAGTTAATTATTGTTATCTGTCCCCCATTTTCCCAAATCTCTACCACAATGTACTCCTGATCCTCAACCTCTCCTAAGACCCTGTATGGTATTCCTTTCTTAATAAATGTGGCACACCCTCCTCCTACCCCATCCGTTCTATCCCTCCTTATTATTGTATACCCATGAATAACAAAGTTGAGGTTTGATTTTAACCATGTTTCCTGAATACATACTATATCTGGTCTTTTGTCCAATTCCCTGATGAAGTGCTTAAATTCCTGACCATTTGCTATTAGGCTTCTAGCATTCCATTGTAAAAGTATTACCATTAGAATCAACCAATGCATGCTGTATCTTGACTTGACTGATTGGTAAGGTTTTCCCTTACTTCTTCCCATGTCAGTCCTTTCAGTCCCAAGTGATTAATTGCAGCTTTAACCACCAGTTGGATTTTGTCATTCTTTGATTTGACCTCTGCTGTGCTGTTTATCACCCCTGCTATAAATGTAACTAGATCTCTTTTATCCACATACACTCTCTCATTTGTTATTTGAGGTTGCCCTTGCGGTCCCACCTCCCTTTTCTCACTTCTTCCTACTTCACTTCCCTTTGTCATTTTTGCTGCCTCAGCATATGTTATTCTTTTTTCCACTCTAGTTTTTTGGATCTCTATCTCCCTCTTCATAACTTCACATCCACCGTAAGCCACATTGTGAGGGCCTCCACAGTTACAGCATTTTGGCTCCACCCCTGTCCCACACTTTCCAAACTCATGATCTCCTCCACATCTAGCGCATCTTCTCTGCCTTTTACATGTTTTTGCAGTATGTCCAAACCTCTGGCAATTATAGCATCTCATTGGTTTTGGGACAAACACCCTCACTGAGTAGCTCATATATCCTAGGAAGACTTTCTGAGGAACATTCTCTCCTTCAAATTCTATCGCCACCGATTCACTATCCTTTAACACTCCTTCCCTTTTCATTTTTAATCTTCTCATTCTGATTATTTGTTCACCTTTTATATTCTTTTTCAGCTCTTCCATGTTTACATTTATAGGCACCCCCGTTATCACTCCCATGCACCTCCCTCCTTTCTGAGCTCCCACACTACTAGCATTTTCCACCTTGCATTTGTCTATCTCCTTGATTTTCAGAGCTCTTTCCATCTGCTTTTCATCCGCACATCTTATCAACAAGTTTCCATCGCTCAAAACTTTTGCATATTCTATCTCCCCTACTTTCTTTGCTAGTGTATTTGTGAGTAGAAATGGATTGATGCTTTTCATACTTCCTTGATTCTTCTCATTAAACCTTATTATTACAATATATTTATCGTTCCTTTTTTCTTGTGTTAATTTTTGTCCTTCATTTTCACTTTCTGACCTGGATTCCTGTTCCTTTCTGACTCTTTTATTTCTTTTCATTGTTTTTTCCTACCACTGTTTTCCCCTTTCTCCCCATTCTTCATCTCTTCCTTCATCGGACTCCATTTTAATTGCACCTACCTCCAACCCATTCACGGAACAGTCGTGCTCAACCGCCTTTCCTTCCGGGTTCCAACCGCTCCGCCGCGTCTCTGCTCCGCTCTCCGGCATGCTCGCCTCTCCCCAAGACAAGAAACTCAATGAGACCAAACTATTTATAATACAACTAATAACCAACTCGGTTCAGGTGAGCGCCCCTGGTCACCTGACCGAGTTGCCACATGGGACTTGAAGTTTTAAACAAAAGGAACTACAAACAAAAACCACAGGGCGCTTTGCCGCCCTCTATGGGTTATCCCTGACACCAATAACATTGTGAGGACAAACAATAGGACCCATTAAATATGTAAATGTGGTTTTGAGGGGAAAAAAAAACATTTGCTGACCCTTTTTTAAAAGTGTTAAAAGTGATGTTGTAATTCTGCAACAGGGTTAGGAAACTTTTTGTATGAAAAGGTTGTAGACTATACACTGTACGGTACGTCTTACATAGATTCTGTACTGTATACACAGGATATATCAGTATATATGTTATATATAATATGTTATATCAGTTTTGCAGTGTATAAAATCTATATGTTGATGAATGTTACAACATTTTTATTTATTAAAAAAGGAATGTGTTAAATGGTTTTACTTGGAACCCTTTCTGATTGAGAACCACCACGTCAGAGCTTCCTACAGTACATAGAACATATAATTGTCCACTTATCTATACACTGAGCAGCCTGTGTTTTAAGCTTTGTTTAAGTTCAACTTTTTAGTTATTACAAATCTGTATTTTATTAATTGGGCTGTGTATAACTAGATTTTGCTGAGGTTCATTTGTTTATATTTTTACATTTTTTTTTTTATTCTTAGAGTATTCATTGGATAAGTAAGTTGCCTGAATGTCTTAAATCATAAAACTTTTACATGAACTAATATTATAGCACCCTGTCAGAGGACCTTAATATTATTCACTCATCTAGTCACTGAGCAGTTTTTGGTTGTGGATTTCATATAGTGTTCATGGACACTCCCTATTCAAATAGAGTCGGGTATAAACAGCATGTTCTTGGCTGTTCTAGTTTGCAGTGAGCTCTGTGATAGAAAACACTCACATAGACTTTACATCTGGGTGAAGCAGAACTCAGAGAAGGATGATTTTAGCATATTGTATTTTATTTGTACTCGTTTCATGTAAGTTTTTTCTGTTATTTTTCCTAAGATGATTAATAAGGAAATCATCCACTCTGATATCATAAACATCACATTACATTAACTAGATCTACTCTTCTTTTCCAGATTCTTATGGACAGTCCCTGACCTCCTCTGCTCCTGTGGTGAAGAGACCTGGAGAGTCAGTCACTCTGTCCTGTACTGTCTCCGGATTCTCAATGGGCAGCTGCTACATGCACTGGATCCGTCAGAAACCAGGACAAGGACTGGAGTGGATCGGATACGTTGATTACGGCACTAGCACTTATTTCGCTCAGTCTCTGCAGGGCCAGTTCTCCATCACTAAAGACACCAATAAAAACATGCTGTACCTGGAAGTGAAGAGTCTGAAAGCTGAAGACACGGCTGTTTATTACTGTGCAAGAGACACACACTGACACAAGAGACTCCAGAGCTGTACAAAAACTCACACTAGCACTTCCTCATGAGCTGTAAATATTCCCTCTGCACGAAACCTATCCTCAGAGATGTTTATTATAAACATCAGTGGTTAGTTTTATTCCTCCTTTTTTCTCATTTTCAATTAGAAGTCAAAATTGCTCTGTAAAGCATACTCAGTTTTTTCTTTTCATTATTTCTCCATTGTGCTTAAGGCTGAAGATAAACGTAAGCAAAATTAAGTACAAGCAAAGGCCTGCTTGAACATTGTCAAGATAAAATGTTTACTTAAAATAAGTTTTCATAATTTACTAATTCATTTGTTCCATTTAATTGTCTCAGATATTCATGGCCTTGATTCCTGAGGTTAAACCTACCAGAGCTTCAGCGAAGTTGTTCAGTCTGATTTCTCACTATGACCTCACTACACTGTAAAAAAAAAAAAAAAAGTTGAGTTAACTTAAAATAATAAGGCAACCTACTGTATCACAAGCACTTTTATAAGTTAACTGAACAAACAGGGTCTGAAGACAAAGCAACTCAAAGGATTTTGTTAAAATCCTTAGTTCTCACAAAATAAATATATTTGTTTACCTAACAAATAACAAAACATAAAAAATTGTTTGCTGAAGGCAATTATGACAGATTGATCCATTATGTATTCATGATTATTTTCATAATTAAAATGTAATAAACCACAAAACAAATGTCTCTTTTTTAAAGTTAAGTTAAGTCAGCCTTTATTGGTCACACATACATTACTGCACAGTGAAATTCTTTATTCTTCACATATCCCAGCTTCTTGTTGGTAGGCCGGGGTCAGAGCGCAGGGTCAGCCATTTTTACGGCACCCCTGGCGCAGACAGGGTTAAGGGCGTTGCTCAAGGCAGCAGAGCCCAACAGCAGCAACTTGGCGGAGCTGGGGCTCGAACCGCCGATCTTCTGATCTGTAACTCAGAGCCTTAACACACTGAGCCACCACTGCCCCCAAACAAATGTCTCTTTTTTTAAATAGTTTGTCCGTACACATTACAATACGGTCTGTCTCAATTTTTTTAGACCAAATTCGATTTTCCATTTTAAAATGATTTTTTTTGCTTAAAATAAATGTACCATTTTTTTTTGTTGGAAACGAGCTCTTTGGTTTCATCAGAGTTTGTTGAAGCTCACGGTGCTGCACCAAAGTGAAACTGTAAAATAGATTTTCATTTGTCAAAATCGACATAAACCATAAATTCGAATTAATCAAAAATAATGATTAAATTGCCCAGGTCTAGTTTCAAATGATCATGCTCCATATGCGCTCCATATGCGCAGGCGCCAACAAGAAACGCACGCTTTAACGCAAAAACTAACATTTTAATGTAAGTTCTACAAAACATTTTTAGTATTATACAGTTTTTAACGTTGAAGCAGCATATTTGTTGAATAAACTAAGTATTATTTCTGAACATTTCAAATTCAAATATCTTAGTTCAGTTTACTTTTTATACTTTATTTAGATAACTTTTCATAAGTTGGCTTTTTTACAGTGTAGCGATAGAACAATTTGGATCAGGCCGTCTCCAGGAAAAGGCTTGAGTGGGTTTGGATTATGTTGGGGGAGGGGGGGGGGGGGTTAAGCATAGACTCTGGAGCTTCCTTTAATACTTGCTTCAGCATCTCCAGAGACATGAGCAACAACGTATTGAACTTAGATATCAGCGGCCTGGTGCCAGGAGACACGGCTGTTTTTTTGTTTTTTGTTTTTTTAATATGCAAAAACTCACAGCTCTATAATTCAGTGAAAAGAATATATGCAATAATTAAACCTCACGAATGGTGCACTGCACAATTATTGTCACCCCTTGGAAAGACTTGTACTGTAAAAAGGATTAGGAAAATTTCAAGTTTTGGTAGAGACGCTTCATCTCAAACTGAGAAAATCAATGTTTAATTGAAATTAATTTATTCAGAGACAAACAAGTCCCTCATCAAGAAATAATTAGAAAAATAGATTATACATACAGTATAGTCAAGCACTAACTTACAGGAACACCCCGGGTTGATTGCACCAGTTCAAATCAGTACAAAAATAGATCAAGTCGCCTGCTCAGCACTTTCCAGCACAAAGCAGGAAAAGCCTCTCAGATGAGGTGACTTCCCCTTTTAAAGAGACTACATGGTGTTGTAATTACAAATAAATAAATAAATATTAAATCACTCATCAGAATTGTTAACATAATCATAGGTGAGGTGGGATTGGGGCTGATAGGGTTATCAGGATTAGTAGAAATAAGTAGGACAGTTAAATATGCAATATACTGTACTATATACATAATAATTAACACATTATAGAATCAAGGTTGGTGACCATAATCTGGTTAAAATGTCATATTTATGTTGGTTAATAGACGTATACTCCCGGAATTCATACTTGCACTCAAGGAATTCATAAAGCATAAAAAAAACTCATCAAAAACAAGGAAACACACCCACACATGAATAATTAATGAATAAAGAAAAGACATTAAAAGGAAAGATAATAAAAGAGAAATTGGGAGCCATCACTCAAGCAGGCCAAATAAATTGGATCAAACAAAGAAATGAGGAGGAGTAACACAATGTTGTTTATGTGTATAAACGTATACTGAAAAAAGGAAATGGCTTTTGCTTTCTACTGTTTTTATTTTTATTTTTTCACTGGCGCTTTAGTTCTACGCAGGCTCTTGGGCTTTCTTCGTGGGTTTTCTTTCATAGACTTCATGAGGCAACTGTCTATCTGTCTGTCGGAACCGGTCGATTCAGATTAGTCTGTCTTCAATCAACTTGATTTGCTTTTCTTCTACTCAAATTTTGTTAAAGATATTTTTTTGTTTGTTTGAAAATGGTTGAAGTCTTCAAAAACGCCGGGAAGTTAAATAAAGTCTGTGATCCAGATCCAAGGTTGAAAATGTTTGTTTACAGTGGAACTTTGGATTACGAGCATAATTCGTTCTGGAAGCGTGCTTGTACCATGGGTGAAAAAGTATTTACTGTAAGCTTAGTGGAGTGTGTAGGAGCATTCAAACTGCCATCCATCACTTCTAACTGGATGAGGAGATACAGAGTCCAAAAAGCAATCCGTGTGGGTTTGGTGTAAAAACGTGGACAACAGATAATGAAAAGAAAAAACATACACAAAAATATTAGTACTAGATACTTGGTACAGTACTACAAATACTTGATTTAAGACAATACATTTGAAGACAATACAATGAAGTATATTTATTTTAGGTGACCTGAGGTTAAACACTCTACTAACACCATGTACTGTACTGTACCTCCTCATTATCATCATAATTTAAAGAGTTCAAGTTTGAAATTTGGATTTAAAAACAATTCCTCACTGTAGAAGTGTTGCATTTACAGTAGCTTCTGCTGTTTCTAACAATTAATTCAATTCAGGACCATGGCCATGATGAAACAATGCTATCACAGGCACATGTCTTTTACAATCCAATTTATAGAAGGCTCAAAATCAACATCAATATTGTTTCATGTAAACTAGTTCATAAGAAACTCATTCACTCATCAGCTATCCCAGTGTATAATGTGAACTGGAGCCTATCAGAGGAGACTTAGGATACGAGGCAGGGTACACCCTGGATGTGACGCCAATCTATCACAGGGCACATACATACAAACACACACACACTACAGGCAATTTGGGAATGCCAGTTAGCCGAATCTGCATGTTTTCGTACTGTGGGAGGAGACCCATCAAACTCCATGCACGCCAACCCAAGGCAGGAATCAAACCCAGACCCTGGAGGTGCAAGGCGACAGTGCTAACCACTAAGTCACCACGCCACTTACTGTATAATATGCTATATCTGAAACAAAATGTTAATATGTGCACATTATGTTATTTTTTATTTTATTTTTTTATGTAAGAAAAGCAATGTCCACCTTTAAATGTCTGCCTCAGCACAGGAACCAGATACTGTTATGTTATGCCTGAAGGGGGCAGTCTGTGCAATATTTCTTTCTCTATTGTTGTAGTAAAATATGAAGGAATTACAGTAGGTATGTTTTGTATGGTAAGTGTTAAGTTTACTGTTGGTGAGCTAGCTGCATGGATGTTAATCGTTTTCCTTCCTTCTCCCCTCAATATTTCTCCTCATTAAAGGGTACAACAGAAACATTTATTAATTTGATATTAATTATTACTTGCTAATATAAACTATGCAAATGCATCTGTATTGCCAAAGCTGCTGTTATGGAAAATTAATCAGCAACTAAAAAATGAAAGATTTATCAGTGCCGTGGGATGAAGTTATTAAGTTTTATTTCACCTGGTGAAATGTTGATACGGTGAAGGACTGGCTATTCATACATGACAATATTCCACACAGGTACAAACAAAAATAACAAGCCTGTAATGCCTTATAATTATTAAACATAGTAGCAGATAACAAATTAAATTATAATAATATACACACAATGTCCATAGGGTAAATCACCTCCTTGTAGTGTACATATATTTTAAATATTTACTCCTCCCATCATTGCCAAATATGCAAATACAAGCATCAGGGCTCAATTTCATTCTATTTATATGATGGTTTCTGTTAAACATCGGAGAACAGAGGAGACCCCAGTACAAACAACACTCACCATGTTCGCTACATCTCTACTGCTCCTGCTGGCAGCTGCGTCCTGCTGTGAGTATTTTATTAAATGAATTAATTCACAACAATAACAAAAAAAATTATAACATACTGGATATTGTGTGAGATATCGCCATGTGTTTAACTCCACAGATGTCCACAGTGAGGAACTGACTCAGCCTGCTGCCATGACGGTCCAGCCAGGCCAGAGTCTCTCCATCCCCTGTAAGGTTTCATATTCACTTACAACCTATGCTACATTTTGGATCCGACAACCTGCAGGAAAAACTCTGGAGTGGATCGGATACATTAATACTGGTGGGGGTACAGCTTACGGTGACAAACTGAAAAATAAGTTCAGCATCTCCAGAGACACTTCTACGAACACAATAACAATTCAAGGACAGAATCTGCAAACTGAAGACACAGCTGTGTATTACTGCGCAAAGTACACACAGTGACACAGAACAGTGGATTCGCCTTACAAAAACCAACTTTTTTAAAACAAGTCAAGATAACCGATGATGAAAAGAAAAACATGCACAGAATATTATTTTCCAGAATAGTAAACCAACACTTAAAAAAAAAAAAACTTTTAATAAGTGAAGTTATGAATAATGTTTTTAAACTTTTACTTTCATTTATCTTAATCTGTTCTCCTATTTTGTTATGCAATAAATAAAAAATGCAGAAGGAGACAGCAGAGCTAAACAAATGTTGTTGGTCTTTTGGCTTTTCCTATCGAGGGGTCACAACTTGGCGCAGGTTCTGGCACTTCTCACTCATACACACTGCGCACACGGCATTCACTATGCAAGCGTACCTACAAATGGTTCTCATCCAGAATAACAGCGGCGACGGCATTGGGGGGGGGGGGGGGCGTGTTTGCTGGCTTTTCAGCTAGTGCTAACTATAGACTATAGACTTAGTTAATTCTCTCCATGATTAATGAGCTGCAGCTAATATGTGGTAGCAGAGAAATTCTAGTGAAACATTGCAATTATTCAAATTAATAATCACAGTACTAAAATGTAATAATAAACATTCAAATTAAATGTAGGCATTTCATATTTGCATCAAATTTAAGCAAAGTAAATGTTAAAACTCAAGTTACTGTATGTTACCCATCATACTATCTGCAGGCTCTGGGTTGTAATTGTGCCGCTGGTGGCAACCTCTGACGAGCTCTAGTACTTTTTTGTCTTTGTTTATTGTCTGCGTCTTTGGTGACCACAACTACAAACATGAGAAAAAGGACTGCGTAACATCAAGCTTACTCTAGATCCTCTTCATTTTGCCTACTGAGCAAACAGGTCATTAGATGATGTCGTGAACATGGTGCTGCTCTACCTGTTACATCTTGGCCACCCAGGGAAATATGCAAAGGTGTTGTTTGTTGACTTCAGTTTGGCCTTTAATATAATAATCCTGGAAATCCTCTCCTATAAATTCCCTTACTGTATATTACTGTACACCCTGCCATGTGTCAGTGAATCACTAGCTCTTGAAAATAATGTGTTGGACACTTTGTCACCCAATTCCAGTTATTTCAGCAATCTTCTTTGTTTTCTTGTTTTCTTTGCTTTGGGCAGGACAATAATTTGACCCCTCTGAAACATTGTAAAATCTTTTCCATCTTTTCCAAGTTACATGGTTGTTTAAGTGCAATGCAGTAATCATCCAGTCATAGGCTCTTACGTATTTGAGTCTCAGAGAATTTATTCAAATTGGACACCATGTTCTCCACATCTCTACTGCTCCTGCTGGCAGCTGCTTGCTACTGTATCAGTGCTTTCTCACATTAATTTGCTACAATAATAACCAATGTTCAGCATACTGTATTCTGTGTGAGATTTCACAATGTGTTTTGTGTTTTTCGCCACACTTGTCATGAACTGACTCAGCCTGCTGCCATGACAGTCCAGCCAGGCCAGAGTCTCTCCATCACCTGCAAGGTTTCATATTCAGTTATGAGCTTTTCCTGCAGGAAAAGCTTTGGAGTAAGTTGGACACATCTACTGTATAGTGGTGTACAGCTTACAGTGACAAGTTTAGCATCTCCAGAGGAACTGCTACTAACACAATTAGAATTCAAGGACGGAATCTGCAAACTGAAGACACAGTTGTGTATTACTGAGCAAGTGATTGGATAGTGACACAGAACCATGGATTCCCCTTACAAAAAACACTCGGGCTAAGCTCCACACCTCGCTTTTAAAGCGTGGAGCAAGTCTGAGGGCCATTGATGATTATCTCCCGCCAGCCACGCCGGATTTAGATCGCCGACCTCTTTACACACCTGGTGAAGAGGAGGCTGAATGCCATGTGAGCTCTTTGGAGTGAGCGAGGAGCAAAAAAGACTTGGCCGAATGCCTATGTATAAATTCAGTAAATAACATTTTAATATTGAGTACCTGAGCATCACAACAAGGATTTTAAGGTTCAGGTGTTATTGACATTAGATTGTACTGTAGACTGTAGATTCATGCAGACTAACAGTGAGAGTAGTGTAAGGTGATTACAGAGAGTGACAGACTCCCTACTTGATCTCTTTAACACATCATCCGCAGTGACTGAGAAGGTAGATGTGATTTCCTGACCAAGGATATTGTCAAAATAAAAGCAGAATCAATTAAACCCATCTAGACCCCTCAAGGACATTCTACACAAGAATAAAAATGATCTGACTGGGGATAAGCAATAAAAGGTGTTACTGTAGGTTTATGTTCTTCTGAGGAAAAAAATACAACGGTTCATCATGTTAGCGTGGCAAATATCGAAGCCGTTATTCAAAGCTCTTTAAATTTTTAGAATAAAAAGTTAGGTGGAAACATAATAATAATAATAATAATAACCAGAAAACTAATGAACGTCCAAATAAAATCTTTATATAATTCTGTACAGTGCAGGGATTTTTTTGTAATTTATCAAAACGCACAAAAATATGTTAATTAATTTAATTTGGCTTTTCACGGATGCAAAGTTCTGAACGGATCCCAGACATGCGCACAACTTATGCTTGTGCACAACGTAGGCGCAAACCAGTATTCGTTTTGGCTTCGCTGGGTTGCTCATAGGCCAAAAATACTTTAACATTTAGACTTTAATTAATATTAAGTAATATAGAAAAATCAACAAAAATACACAGATACACCAAAATCTGATTTGAGTTAAATAAGCAGGCCTCATAATGAGCAAACATTAATTATAAAAACCGAACATTGACTAAAATATTCGGTGACACTGATGGGCTTTCTAACATTAAGCAGGCTTTACTATATTACAAATGTCATATCTTTGTTGTTGTTTTTTAATGTGATATGTACTGTACACCATAAATGTAATTAAGCGTATAATTACATAATTTCTCATTATGGAATCAAATTATTTTAGAAGGATGTTATTAACAGAGATGATTAGATTTGACCAACCAACATCAGTATAGTGTAAATGTATTTAATACCATTAAATTTATTTTACAAATTTTCCTCATTTTGATTTTTAAATAACACTGAAACAAACTTCACACAGAATGAAGAACACACTCCGTCATAAAGACATAGTTATAAACAAGCTAAATGGCCACTGATACTCTGAGAACTTTCTTTTTTAAGTATTTAAGTTTTTTTTTTTTTTTTTACTATTTTTTACCAGTGATGATACAAGACTTTCATCTAAATGTTTTTAAAATAAGTATGTGCACATTTTTGCCTCTAGAGAGCAGTCTGCACAAACTGCAAACTACACTCTAAAAAATGCTGTGTTGTTTCTGTAAACATATTTTTGGGTTGTTCATGCTGGGTCAAAATTCTGGGTTATTTCGGGGACTTTAAACACATGGTTGGGTTGGGTAATGCTGGGTCAAATGAGATGTAGTGGGTCATTTACAAATGAACACCTGGTTGGGTTATTTTGACCCAACCACTGGTTTATTCTTTATTTCTCCAAACGGCAGCCTGCAAAATGTTTGAAATATTACTGTTATTGTGTCACAAAGTGTAGTTTTAAGAGTTGTTTAAGCGAGAATGTATGTGTGTACAGCTCAAAACATCAATCGGTTATTAAAGATAGCGTCTATTTAAAAAAGTGCCCCAACGATATCGGAGATTTGAGCTCCAGGCAATCCTACGGTGCTCCGCGGTTATAGCCTCATCTTGGCAGAAACTTCTGAAAACGACCGCTGGCTGTGACGTCACTGCAGTGGTTAAAACAGCGGACTTTTTCATTTTATGTATTTCTAACAGGTAATCTTTGGTATAATACGGTTATGGTATAATATTATCGCGGCTGTGAGAAGCATCCTGTACGCTGCGTTCTATTTGCACTATACCCGGAGTCCTCAAACCCTCGAGTGTGCACTTCCAAGTCAAGTCCGCTCTTTGCGTTTTTGGAATTGACACACGGCATGAGGAACTTTCTGGATTATTCACTTCTTAAGCGAGTTAAAGCTGGCAGTATTTCATGGTAAGTTTATATAAATTTTTACCTAAATTTTAAATGTTGTAGTTGTGGTAGGAGCTCATTTTCATGTTTATTCGCTTTTCCGCCTTTTTAGTCGCACTTTGATATGGGGGTGAGGGGAGTTCATGTTTTAATATTCTGTGCCAACAGTCGGCTATAGTGTATTTTATGATAAAAGTGCTTTCGTAGCACACACAAATAAAAAAATTACTAAATGTAATCTTAAATGTAATTTTAGGTAAATTACTAGTAATCTTCGCTAAAGCTGTGTGTGTGGAAAGTCTCTCGGCATATTTTATAATATTTAATATGTGTCAGAAGAAGCTATTGGGATATGTTTAATGACAGTCTTAATATGTCTTCTGTTTCTGTCTGTTAAAAAAAAAAAAAAAAAAGATGTTATTTTGACCCCGCAGTTGGTTTATTCTTTGGAGAACTTTCTGGATTCTTCACGTCTGACTGGATCATGCTCAGAGCACTCAGTGTTTTATGGTAAGTTAATGTAAATTTTTACTTTTTTTTTTAGTAACTTGTGGTAGGAGCAAGCATATTTTATTGTTTAAAATAAATGCTTTGATATTAATATTGTGTGGAATTAATATTGTTTTCCCATTCTGTTTTGTTATTCAAAAAATGAGAACGCATCATGGATAAGTCGTAGCCTTAAAACAAGCTTTTTCTTTAATCTTATGAAATATTTATTATAAGTTGTAAATTCACCATTAAATATCATATTCATCTAGTGTTTGTAGAGAATTTGAAAAGATGGAGCGCCGTATCCTGTTATCCCTCACATGTTATATAGTGAGGTAAATTAGTGTTAGAAATATACACTAAATTCATGTTCATGTTATGTATTTTTGTGTATTGAAAAGAGAAAAGATGTTTTGCATTAAATACATATGTAGCTGTACGTCCTTAACAAAAATGCTGAACGTAAATGTTAGTTATATTGCAACACTAAGTGATGCTGTATAATGCATAGGTGGACCAACATGATGAGGATGATATCTGCAAAATATGGAGATGACTGGAGCATTGTTCCATGTTTTGTTCCTTGGGGATGAGACAAGAGGGACCTGACAGACCTTTTCCATTGTTGGAGGCAACGCTATTGATACAGACTCTTTGGTGAAGGCTGTTTTTTTTTGTTTTTTTGTCATTGATGTTAAGAAGTGTCTTCTCACCTGGGAGTTTCTCCAGCATACTGTAGGTCAGCTTGATGGACACGAGTATTCATCTCGTGTCATTACATTTTTGAGGACAACAGTTTTTTCAGGCAACATTTAATCAATAATATTTAAAAGCGTTTTATCATTATTGTTTTTAATGTCATTTTTGAAGGAAATTAAATAGTAATAGTTAAATAACAGATAGTTAAAATACACACATGGACAAAATTGTTGGTACCCTTCGGTCAATCAAAGAAAGACTCATAATGGTCACAGAAATAACTTTAATCTGACAAAAGTAATACTTTTAAAAAATTCTATGAATGTTAACCAATGAAAGTCAGACATTGCTTTTCAACCATGCTTCAACAGAATTATTTTAAAAAATTAACTCATGGAACAGACCTGGACAAAAATGATGGTACCCCTAGAAAATACTGAAAATAATGTGACCAAAGGGACATGTTAATTCAAGGTGTGTCCACTAATTAGCATCACAGGTGTCTACAATCTTGTAATCAGTCAGTGGGCCTATATATAGGGCTCCTGGTAGTCACTGTGTTGTTTGGTGACATGGTATGTACCACACTCAACATGGACCAGAGGAAGCGAAGGAAAGAGTTGTCTCAGGAGATTCGAAAAAAAATGATAGACAAGCATGTTAAAGGTAAAGGCTATAAGACCATTTCCAAGCAGCTAGATGTTCCTGTGACTACAGTTGCACATATTATTCAGAAATTTAAGATCCATGGGACTGTAGCCAACCTCCCTGGACGTGGCCGCAGGAGGAAAATTGATGACAAATCAAAGAGACGGATAATCCGAATGGTAACAAAAGAGCCCAGAAAGACTTCTAAAGAGATCCAAGGTGAACTTCATGCTCAAGGAACATCAGTGTCAGATTGCACCATCCGTCGTTGTTTGAGCCAAAGTGGACTACATGGGAGACGACCAAGGAGGACACCACTGTTGAAAACAAATCATAAAAAAGCCAGACTGGAATGTGTCAAACTACATGTTGACAAGCCACAAAGCTTCTGGGAGAATGTCCTATGGACAGATGAGACAAAAATGGAACTTTTTGCCAAGGCACATCAGCTGTATGTTCACAGACGGAAAAATGAAGCATATCAAGAAAAGAACACTGGCCCTACTGTGAAACATGGAGGAGGCTCTGTTATGTTCTGGGGCTGCTTTGCTGCATCTGGCACAGGCTGTCTTGAATCTGTGCAGGGTACAATGAAATCTCAAGACTATCAAGGGATTCTAGAGAGAAATGTGCTGGCCAGTGTCAGAAAGCTGGGTCTCAGTCGCAGGTCATGGGTCTTGCAACAGGACAATGACCCAAAACACACAGCTAAAAACACCCAAGAATGGCTAAGAGGAAAACATTGGACTATTCTAAAGTGGCCTTCTATGAGCCCTGACCTCAATCCTATTGAGCATCTTTGGAAGGAGCTGAAACATGCTGTCCGGAAAAGGCTCCCTTCAAACCGGAAACAACTGGAGCAGCTTGCTCATGAGGAGTGGGCCAAAATACCTGCAGAGAGGTGCAGAAGTCTCATTGACAGTTACAGGAATCGTTTGATTGCAGTGATTGCCTCAAAAGGTTGTGCAACAAACTATTAAGTTAGGGGTACCATCATTTTTGTCCAGGCCTGTTCCATGAGTTCATTTTTTTATAATTCTGTTGAAGCATGGTTGAAAAGCAATGTCTGACTTTCATTGGTTAACATTCATATAATTCTTATTTATTATTACTTTTGTCAGATTAAAGTTATTTCTGTGACCATTGTGAGTTTTTCTTTCATTGACCGAAGGGTACCAACAATTTTGTCCACGTGTGTATTAAGATGGGAAATATTTTTGTCATGTGGGCATTATAAGATTTGTATTGAAAACTTCTATATAAAAAGTTTCTAAACATTGTATTAAATGCAAAAAAATGCTATTCAAATCAGACTTACAGGGGTCTCTTGTTTTGTGTTTATGTTACAGTACATTTATTTTATATTTAACAAATGGTCAGCTTAAGATTATATGGTTTTGTCTGACATTTTGGTAAAAATTTTATATGTTTTTATTCACATTTTCTTATTCTGTGACAATCTATTTACATTATGTGAAGTTGTGTACATTTTGTGTCTTTTTTGAAAATAAAAAAATCAAATGGAATGTGTCAACCCAGCAAGAGTGTTAATTTTACCCACTGGTGGGGTGAAATAAAATAACTCAGCACTTTACCAATTTAACCCACTGGTTGGGTCAGATAAAATAACCCAACACTTTAACATTTAACCCAGCAAGAGTGTCAATTTAACCCACTGGTTGGGTCAGATGAACAACCCAGAAATCTGGGTTAAATGGTACAACCCAGCACTTGGGTCAAAACAACCCAGCGCGCGTTCTGTCCAATAGTGACCCAGCGGCTGGGTTAGGGTTGGGTTGTTTTTTAACCCAGCAGTTTTTAGAGTGTAGTCTTATTTACATTATGGATGCATCAGTGTGTAACAGTCACTGTGTGAGCAAGGTTTCAGATATCTTCAAGCAGACTGACATATTTACTCACTGCATTTGTTAAAACGGATCCTTACACAACATATTTGCCCAGACTTGAAAGTGAAGCCAGACATTTAAACATGATAAGAAAAATATTCATGCTTAGAGACAGAAAATCCTAACTTTGGCTAAATCCATTTAATTAATTGGTTTTCCATTCAATGTTATGCACTAATACATACTGTAATAAGTTATTATAAACAAATTGGAAGTAAATAGAAAATTAAATGAAATAGTCTTAATCAAACATTTGCGCATGAGTGCAGATTATTATTATTATTATTATTATTATTATTATTAGTTGTAGTAGTAGTAGTAATAGTTTAAAAACATATACTGTATATTTCATATGGAACCAAAGTAGAAATTCATGAACGTTATGTTTCTGATTAAGCTTTAAAGTCTGTGAGGTGTGTTATTTCTCTATTTACACAACATCTACCCAACATGTTAAGATCTGAAAGACTGAGAGAGTGTAATAAATATAACACCATGTTTCTTTGGAATTAACATATCAAAGTCTTTAGCCCAAATTCATAACTGTTATGAAGCTAAGACATTGCTAATGAATTATATGCCTCTATAAACTATTTACCAAACTAGTAAGTAAATAGTAGCAATCATTACATTTATCCTTTAAACATAGTTTGTGATTTTTATTTTATTTTAAACGTTCATGCAAAACAAACCCTCTATAAAATATTTAAGGTTTTCTCAAGATCTTATACCACAACAATTTCACAACAATTAGAACATTTATTTATTTGGAAATGAAACAACATAAATCTTATCTGTATTTAATGTGTTGGAACATTCATAATAAAAAAGTTCTTTTAAATTAATTAAAAATTTTAAATTAAGAATTTAGCAGCACCGTGTGGTAAAGTCTTTTATTTGTTCTTCAGTCTGTGAATAGGACAATAACTTAATTCCAAAATGTTTAATAATACAAAAAGGGTCAATCTGATATCAGTAAAGTATGTATAAATACACTATTTATTTAATTATTCATTCATTCAATCATTAATTAATTCATTCATTCTTGATTATTAATTCATTCATTCGTTCATTCATTCATTTATTCATTCAGTTAGTTACAGTAGTTAGTTAGTTTAAAGACAGAAGTTGTAAGAAGAGTATAAACTAAAGGTTAAACAGGATGGGCATCAACTTTAATAAAGTCACTGAAGTGTGAGGTTAAATATGGACCTTTTGAAACCAGGCCAGAAATATTAACATGGGTGCTCATGTGATGCTCCATGTGACGTTTGCTGTTTTATCCTTGTTAGAGTCACTGTGTTTGAATGGATTGTTATTTATATTGGGAGACATATTGGGAATGCAACTTAGTTTGCTGAAGAAATTTTGCCAAACAGAAAGAAGTGCCTTGACTTTGACCTTTAATAAGACTAGAGATGTTATATGATACGAATATCCTAAAGAACAGTTAATAATTATGATCCTGTTATGTCTGTTATATTTTATAAATAATGGAACAGATGTTTTATTCCATATTTCAGTCCTCCATAATATGAATTTCCTTTCTAATGATGAAATACATTTACTGTAAATACATTTTCCTCCCATCATCAAAGATATGCAAATACGTGTGTCAGGGCTGGATATCACCCTATTTATCTGATGTGATGGTCTTTGTCAAACCTTGGAGAACAGAGGAGGCCGCTGTACAAATAACACACATCATGTTCTCTACATCTCTACTGCTCCTGCTGTCAGCAGTTTACTGTGAGTTATTTAACTAATTCTTTAATTTACTACAATAATAATAATAAATGTGCAGCATATACTATGTGATATATCACCATGTGTTTTTCTCCACAGATGTCCAAAGTTATGAACTGACTCAGCCTTCTGCCATGACAGTCCAGCCAGGCCAGAGTCTCTCCGTCCCCTGCAAGGTTTCATATTCAGTTACAGGCTATGGTACGTGTTGGATCCGACAACCTGCGGGAAAAGCTCTGGAGTGGATTGGATGTATCTGGAGTGGTGGGAGTACAGACTACAGTGACAAACTGAAAAATAGGTTCAGCCTCTCCAGAGACACTTCTACTAACACAATAACAATTCAAGGACAGAATCTGCAAACTGAAGACACAGCTGTGTATTACTGCGCAAAATACACAGTGACACAAAACAGTGGATTCCCCTTACAAAAACTCTTTACTGTCATTCATCGGACATTTCTGAATTTTTTATAATTGTGAATTTTTTTATAAAAAGCTGGCTAACATGTATGGTATGTCTGTTATTTGTTTTATCTTTTGGACAGTGAGCTAGCAGACAAAGAAACTGTCCATCTGTTGTTCCCTTGACTGATTAATGGATTGTCTCACTATTTCCATTAATATCATTATAGAAGAAAATCTGCAGGTGGACACATTTAAGCACTATAACAACATTAACTGGCATCGGATATGAAAGACAGTACAGTTATACACTCTGGGTTAAAACTGCTGGGTTAAAAAACAACCCAACCATAACCCAGCTGCTGGGTCACTATTGGACAGGCGCTGGGTTGTTTTGGGTTGTTTTGACCCAAGTGCTGGGTTGTATCATTTAACCCAGAATTCTTGGTTGTTCATCTGACCCAACCAGTGGGTAAAATTGACACTTTTGCTGGGTTAAATGTTAAAGTGTTGGGTTATTTTATTTGAGCCAACCAGAGGGTTAAATTAACACTCTTGCTGGGTTGATGCATTCCATTTGATTTTTATTATTTTTTTTAAAGACCCAAAATGTACACAACTTCACATAATGTAAATAGATTTTCACAGAATAAGAAAATGTGAACAACTTATTTTTGACAAAAATGTCAGAGAAAACCATATAATCCCAAGTTGATCATTTGTTAAATATAAAATAAATGTAACAAACACTCTGTAAAACAATAAAAAATAAGTGTCATGTCTCCTGGAGAATAATCAGACGCAGATGCAGTTTCCATATTCACAAAGTATAATCCTTTTTATTTCTTTTTTCACACTACACACAACGTCTCCGGGCGCGTACTGCGGTCCGGAGCTGACCTCCCAGGCCGGGTCTGCAGGTGGGCGAACGAAAACAGTCTCACACGTGAGGAGAACGACAACGTAAATAATGCACTTGCAAAGTCCATGCGGCTAGTGAGGGATTTTCCTTTTCCCCAAGGATCCTTCACCTGCAGACACGCTCAGTCCTGGGAGTGAGACGGGGAGAGGAGACAGAACGTTTAACACACAACATTTAGACAAAAACCAGGTGACGACAAGACGTGTGCACAACAGTGAACAGGCGAAGCCCTACGGGTTCGACTGGAATAAATAGTCAGACACACAAGGAGATCACAGGTGTTCGTGTTTAGTGTTTAAGTGCTGGTAGTACATACATAGACACACTAGGTGGGGACAAAGTATCAAGTCAGTAATCCGGGAAACTTGATCTTATTCCCCTGAGCTGTGGAGGTACAGATGTTACAATAAGAGGCCCCTTTAAAATCTGATTAGAATTTTTGAATTGCATTTTTTGCATTTAATACCATGTTTAAACACTTTACATATAGAAGTTTTCAAAACAATCCTATAATGCCCACATGACATCAAACATTTTCCATCTTAATATTTTATCAGTTCTTTAACTAAAATGATGAAACGTTTTTAAATATTATTGGTTAAATGTTGGGTGAAAAAACTGTTACTCAAAAATGTAACAGATGAGTAATCATGTCCATCAATCTGATCTACAGCATGCTGGAGAAACTCCCAGGTGAGAAGACACTGCTTAACATCAATGACAAAAAAAAAAAAAAAAAAAACTTAAAAAAAAAAAATCATCAATAGCCTTCACTAAAGAATCTGTATCAATATTACCTCCAACAATGTGAAAGGTCTGTCAGGTTCCTCTGTCTCATCCCCAAGGAACAAAACATGGAACAATGCTCCAGTCATCTGCATATTTTGCAGATATCATCCTCATCATGTTGGTCCACCTGTGAATTACACACCATCACTTAGTGTTGCAATATAACTAACATTCACTTTGATAATTTTTGTTAAGGACATACAGCTACATGTGCATTTAATGTAAAAAAAATATATCTTGTCAATACACAAAAATATATAACATGAACATGAATTTTGTTTATATTTTTGAATAATTTACCTCACTATTTAACATGTGAGGGATAACAGGATACGGCGCTCCATCTGGATTTAATACAAAACATTCACTCCTTTTCAAATTCTCAACAAACACTAGATGAATATGATATTTAAGTGATGAATTTACAACTTATAATAGATATTTCATGAGGATGAAGAAAAAGCTTGTTTTAAGGCTACAACTTAACCATGACACTTTCTCATTTTTTGAATAACAAAACAGAATGGGAAAACAATATTAATCCCACATCACCATATCAAAGTACTTATTTTAAACAATAAAATATGCTTGCTCCTACAAGAAGTTACAAAAATAAATAAAAATTGACTTACCATAAAATACTCAGTGCTCTGAGCATGATCCAGTCAGAAGTGAAGAATCCAGAAAGTTCTCCAAAGAATAAACCAACTGTTGGGTCTAAATAACATCAATTTTCTTTTTTTTTTAAACAGACAGAAACAGAAGACATATTAAGACTGTCATTAAACATATCCCAATAGCTTCTTCTTACAACTATACTATATTATAAAATATGCCAAGAGACTTTCTACACACACAGCTTTAGTGAAGGTGAATATTACTAGTAATTTACCTGAAATTACGTTTAAGATTACATTTAGTAATTTTTTTTATTATTATTTGTGTGTTCTGCAAATGCACTTTTCTCATAAAATACACTATAGCCATTTATTGGCACATAATATAAAAACATGAACTCCCCTCACCCCCATATCAAAGTGCGACTTAAAAGGTGGAAAAGCGAATGAGCATGGAAATGAGCTCCTATCTGTCAAGCGCCTTTTGGTTTTCTGTGTTTTTTCTGTCTTAAACATAATTTCCCAGAATGCACCTCGGTCAGGTGATGGGAGCGTTCACCTGAACTGAGGTTGTTCATTAGTTTAATGATAAAGTTTCCTGAGTTCAGTTAATCTTTGCATCTATTCTATTTGGTTTGCTTTTAAGTGGATTATTGCTTATCTTTCCTTGTGTTTATTAGTTCTGTGTATATCTCCTAGTCCTGTGTATATCTCCTAGCTCTGTGTATATCTCCTAGCTCAGCATGTCTCTCCTAGCCTGTGTATCCGCTAGTCTGTGTATTTCCTAGTCAGTGGGTAGTTCCGAGTCGGTCATGTGTAGTTTTGTCTCCTGTTTAAGTTCATGTTCTGTTTCCCTTGTTTTTCATTATTAAAAGACTTTCAATCACCATTCACCTCTGCAAATATGCCTCTCCTTCGACCCACGCACAGCTACCGTGACAGAATGCAAGACCAAAACAATGGCATAGCAAAGCGGCCTCCCTTGAAAATGTTTTTTTTTTGGGGGGGTGGTCTATGACCGTGACGCCGGGGCAAGCAACATTCGTAGGGAGTCGGCTTGCCATCCGGCGGAACAACTTGGGGCACACCAGAGCGAGTGGAGCGACTGCCAGCGGAGCGCCTCGGAAAGAGACTGGAGAGGGTGAGCGAACGACGCAGCTGAGCTGGAATGGGTCTGTGTGTCCTCAGAAGGAGGAGAGCAAGGCGCATCAACGGTGGAGGCTAGTGCTCCAACAGCTGGCATGTGAGATCATCCAGCAGATCAATGTGTGCAGGTCCACAAATGATGAAGACCGGATGCAAACCCTGCTGGAAATGGGTGCACTGCTCCAGGACCAATTCGCCCAACTTGACAGTGAGGCAGGGGACGTCAAGCTCAACACCCAATCTCCAGATGCAAACCGGATGCAAACCCTGCTGGAGATGGGTGCACTGCTCCAGGACCAACTAGACCAACTTGACAGTGAGGCAGGGGACGTCAAGCTCAACACCCAATCTCCAGTCAGCCCCAGTGGGGGCCCAAAGTCTCCAGTCAGCCCCAGTGGGGGCCCAGAGTCTCCAGTCAGCCCCAGTGGGGGCCCAGAGTCTCCACTCAGCCTCAGACGTGGCCCAAACCTGCCAGAGAGGCCCGCTGTGGGCCCAGTCCTCCCAGAGTGCCCCGAAAGGCATGAGCCAGCTCCTCCGCCGCCTGGCCTCAACGACATCGTGCTTCCGCCTCCGCCCGACTTCGAAGGCGCCAAGCTGCTGCCTCCGCACGGGTTCGAGGATGCCGTGCTCCTGCAGCCTCCGCATGGGTTCGAGGACTCCATGCTCTTTCCGCCTCCGCACGGGGTTGAGGATGCCGTGCTCCTGCCGCCTCTGCACGGGTTTGAGGACGCCGTGCTCCTGCCTCCGCTGCACGGGTTCAAGGACGCCGTGCTCCTGGCTCCGCCCCCTGCTTCGGGGATGCCGTGCTCCTGTCTCCGCCACCCTGCTTTGAGAACGCCGTGCTTGCTCCACCGCCCTGCTTCGACCGCAATCCAGTGCTTGCTTCGCCGCAAGACCTTGGCACCAACTTTGGATTACCCACCCTTCCACCCTGCCCAGGGAAAGTACTTAGCAGCCTTGCTGTTGGGAGGACAGTCCTAGGACCTTGGGGGGGGTGGGGTAATGTCAGGGATAACCCCTAGAGGGCGCCCAGAGATCCTTTTGGTTTTCTGTGTTTTTTCTGTCTTAAACTTCATGGGAGTGCTCACCTGAACTGAGGTTGCTCATTCGTTTAATTATAACGGTTCCTTCAGTTCAGTAAGTTCAGTTAATCCTTTGTCTTGCATCTGTTCTATTTGGTTTGCTGTTAAGTTAAGTGGTTTGTTGTTTATCTTTCCTTGTGTTCATTAGTTCTGTGTATCTCTCCTAGCTCTGTGTGTATCTCCTAGCCTAGTCACTACCACAACTACAACATTTAAAATGTAGGTAAAAAATAATATAAACTTACCATAAAATACTGCCAGCTCTAAGTGGCGTAGCCCCCGCTTCAGAAGTGAAGAATCCAGAAAGTTCCTCATGCCGTGTCTCAATTCCAAGACCGCAAAGAACAGACTCGACTTGGAAGTGCACACTTGAGGGTTTGAGGACGCCGGGTATAGTGCAAATAGAACGCAGCGTACAGGAAGCGTCACACAGCCACGATATATTATACTACAACCGTATTATATCAAATTAGAAATACACCTGTTAGAAATACACAAAATGAAATAAATCTGCTGTTTTAACCACTGCAGAGACCAGCGGTAGTTTTCAGAAGTTCACTCCAAGATGAGGCTACTGTATGTTGGGCGGCTATATGAACGCTGAGCACGTCTGCCTGGAGCTCAAATCTCTGAACTCGTTGGGGCACTTTTTTAAATAGACGCTATCTTTAATAACCGATTGATGTTTTGAGCTGTACACACATACGTTCTCACTTAAACAACTCTTAAAACTACACTTTGTGACACAATGACAGTAATATTTCAAACATTTTGCAGGCTGCCGTTTAGAGAAATAAAGAATAAACCAGTTGTTGGGTCAAAATAACCGAACCAGGTGTTCATTTTTAAATGACCCACTACATCTCAACAATGTGTTTAAAGTCCCCGAAATAACCCAGAATTTTGACCCAGCATGAACAATCCAACAATGTGTTTACAGAAACAACCCAGAATTTTTTAGAGTGTACTAACACAATTAAAATTCAAGGACAGAATCTGCAAACTGAAGAGACAATTGTGTATTACTGAGCAAGTGATGCACAGTGACAGAGAACCATGGATTCTCCTTACAAAAAACATCCTCTCAATGCAGCCAAAACACATCTCATTTGACTCTTTACTATTATCCATTGGAATGAATATTAAACAGGTTGCATCATTAAAAATGCATAAACAATAATCTTGCTTAAAGAGTTACAAACAAATTACGTTCTTGTAAAATTCATTTTCTTTCTTAATTTTATGAATTGTTTAATGAACAGTGAAAATTAAGTGTTTAAGTGTTATTAAGGATTAATAAAGGATGCACCTAACAGTGTGCTGTGTTTAACACGGGCTTTTCTCACAGCTTTCAGTATAATAACTTCAAAACACAGTAAGGGGGAGCAACTATTATGTTATAATAGTGTGGAAATTTAGTTTTTTGTGTCCTTATAAACATCTATAATCATCATATTATCACTGAGCAGTTACTGGATGAGAAGGATCCGTCACAAACCAGGACAAGGCCCATAGCAGATTGGGATCATTTACACTGACACGAATGTCCTGGAGGGGTCTAGATGGGTTTAATTGATACACAAGAACATTTCTGCTTTTATTTTGACAATTCCTTGGTCAGGAAATCACATCTACCTTCTCAGTCACTGCGGATGATGTGTTAAAGAGATCAAGTAGGTAGTCTGTCACTCTCTGTAATCACCTTACACTACTCTCACTGTTAGTCTGCATGAATCTACAGTCTACAGTACAATCTAATGTCGATAACACCTCAATATTAAAATGTTATTTACTGAATTTATACATATTGTTACAGAGCACTCCAAAGAGCTCACATGGCATTCAGCCTCCCCTTCAGCAGGTGTGTAAAGAGGTCCGGAGCTAAATCCGGCGTGGCTGGCGGGAGATAATCATCAATGGCCCTCAGACTTGCTCCACTCTTTAAAAGCGAGGTGTGGAGCTTAGCCCGAGTTTCGGAAGTTTGGGAGCGAGGAGAATGTGTGGTGGACATTAAATGTAAGAGTGCATTCGACGTTAAGGCTCCCTTTCCCAGCCGGGATCACTGCTGCAGTTGACTGAGTCACTTTCAACCCCCATCTGTGGCTGTACCCAAGAAGTGTTGGGCGTGGATCCTGGACTGCGAGAGCCATGTTGAGGAGCCAAAGATCTTACAATATATTCTATATATTTACAGCTCGTGAGGATGTGCTTGTCTGTTAATTTATTTTACAGCTCTGGAGTCTGTTATGTTGCTTCAGCTTTCAGATAAGTTTTTATAAGAATCTTTAGTGATGAAGAACTGGCCCTGCAGAGACTGAGCAAATCCAGTGCTATACACAAGAAGAAATCATACACAAGAATAAAAATGACTGGGGATAAGGAATAAAAGGTGTTACTGTAGGTTTATGTACTTCTGAGGAAAAAATACAATGGTTCATCATGTTAGAGTTACAAACATCGAAGCCGTTATTCAAAGCTCTTTAAATCTTTAGAATAAAAAGTTATTATTATTATTATTATTATTAATAATAATAATAATAATAATAATAATAACCAGAAAACTAATGAACGTCCAAATAAAATCTTTATATAATTCTGTACAGTGCAGGGATGTTTTTGTAATTTATCAAAACGCACAAAAATACGTAAATTCATTTCATTTGGCTTTTCACGGATGCAAACAATTCTGAACGGATCCCAGACATGCGCACAACTTATGCTTATGCACAACGTAGGCGCAAACCAGTATTCGTTTGGCTCCGCTGGGTTGCTCATAGGCCAAAAATACTTCTCTTGCCGAGTAAAACTTTCAGTAGCAAAAATTTGAGAAAAAAAAAGGTGAGACGTTTCTATACTGAGGTACCACTGTAAACATTTAGATTTTAATTAATATTAAGTAATATAGAAATATCAACAAAAATACACAGATACACCAAAAATCTGATTTGAGTTAAATAAGCAGGCCTCATAATGAGCAAACATTAATTATAAAAACCGAACATTGACTAAAATATTCAGTGACACTGATGGGTGTTTCTAACATTAAACAGGCTTTACTGCAGTATATTAAAATTTTAATATTGTTGTTTTTTAATGTGATATGTACTGTACACCATACAATTAATTAAGTATATAATTACATAATTTCTCATTATGGAATCAAATTATATTAGAAGGATGTCATTAACAGAGATGATTAGACTTGACCAACCAACATCAGTATAGTGTAAATGTATTTAGTACCTTTCAATTTATTTTACAAATTTTCCTTCAAATTTTGATCTTTAAATAACACTGAAGCAAACTTCACACAGAATGAAGAACACACTCCGTCATAAAGACATAGTTATAAACAAGCTAAATGGCCACTGATACTCTGAGAACTTTCTTTTTAAGTGTTTAAGTTTTTTTTTTTTTTTTTTACTATTTTTAACAGTGATACAAATGCTCCTGTGTTGTTAATGTGCCCTTTAGCTCCAACTGAAAGTGTTTACTGAGAGCAAGACTTTCATCTAAATGTTTTTAAAAGAATTGTGTGCACTTTTTTTTTTGCCTCTAGAGGGCAGTCTGCACAAAATACAAACTAGTCTTATTTACATTATGGATGCATCAGTGTGTAACAGTCACTGAATTGAGAATGTAGCAGCACCGTGTGGTAAAGTCTTTTATTTGTTCTTTAGTCTGTGAATAGGACAATAACTTAATTCCAAAATGTTTAATAATACAAAAAGGGTCAATCTGATATCAGAAAAGCATCAAAACAAGTATGTATAAATACAATATTTATTAAATCATTCATTTGTTCATTCATTTATTCATTCAGTTAGTTACAGTAGTTAGTTAGTTTAAAGACAGAAGTTGTAAGAAGAGTATAAACTAAAGGTTAAACAGGATGGGCATCAGCTTTAATAAAGACACTGAAGTGTGAGGTTAAATATGGACCTTTTGAAACCAGGCCAGAAATATTAACATGGGTGCTCATGTTAATATTTCTGGCCTGGTTTCAAAAGGTCCATATTTTTGTGATGCTCCATGTGACGTTTGCTGTTTTATCCTTGTTAGAGTCCCTGTGTTTGAATGGATTGTTATTTATATTGAGAGACATGAATGCAACGTAGTTTCCTGAAGAAATTTTGCAATAAAGTCCAAACAGAAAGAAGTGCCTTGACTTTGACCTTTAATAAGACTAGAGATGTTATATGATACGAATATCCTCAAGAACAGTTAATAATCATGATCCTGTTATATCTGTTATTGATTTTATAAATAATGGAACAGATGTTTTATTCCGTATTCCATATTTCAGTCCTCCATAATATGAATTTCATTTCTAATGATGAAACACATTTACCGTAAATACATTTTCCTCCCATCATCAAAGATATGCAAATACGTGTGTCAGGGCTGGATATCACCCTATTTATCTGAAGTGATGGTCTTTGTCAAACCTTGGAGAACAGAGGAGGCCGCTGTACAAATAACACACATCATGTTCTCAACATCTCTACTGCTCCTGCTGTCAGCAGTTTACTGTGAGTTATTTATCAAATTATTTCATTTACTACAATAATAATAATAAATGTGCAGCATATACTGTGTGATATATCACCATGTGTTTTTCTCCACAGATGTCCACAGTTATGAACTGACTCAGCCTTCTGCCATGACAGTCCAGCCAGGCCAGAGTCTCTCCATCCCCTGCAAGGTTTCATATTCAGTTACAGGCTATGGTACATGTTGGATCCGACAACCTGCGGGAAAAGCTCTGGAGTGGATTGGATGTATCTGGAGTGATGGGAGCACAGCTTACAGTGACAAACTGAAAAATAAGTTCAGCATCTCCAGAGACACTTCTACTAACACAATAACAATTCAAGGACAGAATCTGCAAACTGAAGACACAGCTGTGTATTACTGCGCAAGATACACACAGTGACACAGAACAGTGGATTCCCCTTACAGAAACTCTTTACTGTCATACATTGGAATGAAGTTTTAACAGCTTGTATCAAGCTTGGTTGAATAAAAATTAGTCTTGATTAAAGAAAAGAAAAGGTATTCTTTCAGGATTCTTTACTCATTTCTCATTACAGAATTTATTGGGATTTACACAAATTTAAGAAGAGTGCTGGATCACTGCAGGTCTTCAGAAAGTCTTTAGACCCGAGAAGGTTTTAACCATCACCTGTAGTTTGGAGCTTCTATCACTGATGGCAGCAGGCACTATGGAACAGCTTGGATCCGACACCCTGCTTGAAAAGCTAAGGTTAAGCTATTCAGCCTCTCCATGAATAAATCATAAATATTCTTCAAAAAGCAAGTTCAGTATTTCTAAAGATGGCTTCAGCAGCACAGAGACTCTGAAAGTAAAGAATCTGCAGACAGAAAACCGTGTAGCCGTGTATTACTGCACACAGTGTCCAGGCACACACTGAAAACACACTAAGCATCATCATTAGATTTAAATTAACAGTAAGAATAATGCAAAACCCTATAATTTTTCTCTACAAAAAAGCTATTTTGTTTTTTTTTTATCTACAGTAACTTTACAGTTTTTTACATTTGCTATGACAGTTTTTTCAATACATTTAACACGTTTCCTAAACTCTTAACGCACCAACACACCTAAAACACACAATTGGCAAAATGGTTAATTTCATGCTCAAAATCACACATTGTAAACTAAACCCCAAAACTCATTTTCAAAATACAATAATAAACTAACACAACACACTACGTCTAACAAAACACTACAAACATGTTTTAAAATCAAATAATTATTCAAAACACTAACACATGTTCTCTTCCAACAGGAACATTTAGTCAATCATAACAAAATGACAAAAAACACACTATCATCAGCTGAAATTACAGAAACTGCATTATTTTATGTGTCAGGTCTGCCCTTATATTTGAAGCCTCTCTACATTTTTGTTTTGTTGGGTTTAGTAAATGCATGCATTTAGTTTCTTTTGCTGCAGGAATGCAATACAAAAAATGAATGACCATCTCAGAATAGCTTTATAAATTGTACAGTTTAGGTAAAAAAAACAGGACACAGGATTGCTGCAGTACAGACTTTATTTGCAAAAGGACATTACTGCAAGATATACAAACACAAAAAGCACCGGAATTATAATAAAAAAACAAAAACAAAAACAAAGTAATCTTCTATTCTGCCCGGTCTTCTGCATTTGGCCACATGTTCTCATCCACATCACACCTGATATCTTCTCTTGCACGGCATCGTGGGAAGAATCTTTTGGCATGCCTTATCCAGCCCTGGCAGTGTTCAGCTGTGATGTCTTGACATGAAGCATCCATTGCATCCAGGAGGGACATTTGGTGGACATGTGGACATGTGGACGATGGTCAAAAACCTTCCATCTCCAGGCTGAGAAAAACTCCTCAATAGGGTTGAGGAAAGGGGAGTAAGGGGCAAGGAAATGGGACATCATCCTTGGATGGGTGTCAAACCAGGCTGTGACTGCACGGGAATGGTGGAATGCCACATTGTCCCATGTGATAACATATATTGGCAAGTGGTCTCTCACCTGTCCCCTTTCTAACTGTGGCACCAGTCTTTTGTGCCAGTCTTCTAAAAACAGGAGAAGGCGGTCGGTGTTGTAGGGGCCAATCTGACATTTATGCAGGTGTGCACCGTTGTTGGAGATTGCGGCGCACGTGGTGATACTGGCTCCTCTCTGGCCCGGCACGGTAACTGTGCACCTTTGGCCTATTATGTTTCTCCCACAGCGACGCCTTTTCGCCAAGTTGAAGCCAGCCTCGTCAACATAGATAATTTCATGTGGGACTTGATTGGCTTCCAACTCCATAACTCTCTGAAAATAATTAGACATGTGTATGTAAATGCTGTGCTGTACTGTATACCTACTGTATGTACTAATGTACTCCAGGTTTATAAAGTAGTTTACTGCAAAACACACTATGTATAGTACAGTAATGACTGTATTGCAGGCATTTCTTTCTTTCTTTCTTTCTTTCTTTCTTTCAAAGAGTCCTCTTTTAGAACATATGATCATGTCATTGGAAAAACCTCAACACCTAAGTGTGGTTCCTAGATGGGAATCAGCTGTGATTTATATATTTGCATAGCTGCAATAAGCTGTTTCTCATTGGCAATGGAATAAAATACAGGCAATATATTTGTGTTTCAATTCACAATATGAACAGCTGTTCACTTTGACTTTAGCCTACAGTATATAAGTTATGTTTAGAACATGATGTTATCTGTTCTGACATACAGTGTGAAAGCATTTGTAAATTTGACTGTAAAATTACATTGTTTTGGTCTTGGTTTGAGCTTGTGTGTAAAAGAAGTTCAAGCATTTTAAATTGGTGTTAACTGTATGCATTTTGTATCCAAGCAGCAAGAAATGTGTTAATTGTGTAGCCTACAAAGGCGGATGTTGTGCTAACTGTGTTAAGAGTTTAGGAAACTTGTTAAATGTATTGAAAAATCTGTCATAGCGATTGTAAAAAACTGTAAAATAAGGATGCATCATACAGAACAAACATTGCTTATGCTGTACATGAACTAAAATATTCAGATACCCTGATGTGTGCTTTAGGCTTTAAGCAGGCGTTTACCATATAAATAATTCGATGTACTTTTGTTCATTTATTTGTACAGTCGCATATACACCATACATGTCAAGTTTTTACTATTGAATAGAGTAATATTAGAATGATCTCATTAATAGAGATGCTGTAATGAAAAAATCATCTATCAACATCTTCTGCACAATTAGACTTGGAACAGTTAACAGCCATGCAGTATACTGCAAGTGTATTCAGTACCTTAAAATGAATTTAACTAAGTTCCTTTATTCTGTTTAAGAATAAACATGAAGAATCAACTCCAGCATAAGGACACAGGTAGAAACAATCCAAATGGCCACACATACAGTCGTCTGAGTGCTTTTTTTTAATAATATTTGCTTTATTTACTGTATATATACAAATGCTCCTAGATTGTACTTTAGCTTCATGTGAAAAGTGCTTATCGAGAGCAAGACTTTCATC
Organism: Clarias fuscus; assembly: GCA_030347435.1. Taxonomy (NCBI): domain Eukaryota; kingdom Metazoa; phylum Chordata; class Actinopteri; order Siluriformes; family Clariidae; genus Clarias; species Clarias fuscus. The sequence continues at coordinate 4,294,564 of CM059222.1, read as the reverse complement.
TAAATATTTGTAAAAGAATTATGTACACAGGTTTTATGCCTTCTGAGGCCCGTCTGCACAAACTCACCCATCTGTTGCTATCTGTATATTTAGAGCCTCTCTCCCTCTGTAAACTGCTCTGACTGTATCCAGCATAGTGTCATCATTAACATTAATCAGTATTATACTTAGCAACCTGTGTTGTGCTGGCTTCAATGAAAACTCACACGAATTTTAACAAGGGAGGTAATTAAGTTTTATACTGTCAGGGATAACCCCTAGAGGGCGCCAAAGCGCCCTGTGATTTCTGTTTGTAGTTCTTTTCGTTTTACTTCAGTTCCCTTTATGCACTTCGGTCAGGTGACGTGAGGGCGCTCACCTGAACCGACTTGCTCATTAGTTTTATTATAAATGGTTTGTTTTAGTTCTGGTTAACTGTCTTGCATCTGTTAATGTATCGTGGTAAATGTCTGCATGGTTTAGTTGTGTCTTTTTCGTCTATTTGTGTTTTGGTTTCGTTTCATTATAAAGTTTAAGTGTTTGTTTTATTTCCCTGTTTTTCTGTTTCTAATAAAAATCGTTTCCTTTACCACCTGGATCCTCTGCACTTATGCCTCGCAACCAGAATCGTGACAGAATGCAAGACCTAACAAAAGGCATAGCAGAGGAGCCCTTTCCCCGGGAGATCATTTTGGGGGAGGCAACGATTTATGCGTTGTGGGGAGTCGGCGCGGAAGGTAGCCGGAGAACTGAGCGGCGTAGCGGAAAGAGGAGAAGGAGGAGACCTGGCAAGGTAGATCAGGGAATGGCAGAGCAGCCAAACTGGGGTGGCTGCCGGCTGGCGACACGGCACACGCCGTTCAGGAGTGACGCAGCTTGGGGTGACAAGTGTCCCCGCCCCGACCGGAGGGCAGAGACCGGGAGGTCCAGACTCGGCGGTGACCAGGGTGGAAGGACACCTCACAGCGAGCGGATACCAGAAACAGCGTGTGGGCGGTATGCACAGTCGGGAGCAGCCTCCCAGCTAGATTGGAGCAGCGTCGGGCGAAGCGCCGAAGGTAATGAGCGGCGCATTCGAGACCTGCAGGAGCAGGTAGCTGCGCTCCAAGTGCTGTTCACGCAGCTAAGCTGCTCAAAGCGCCCAAACCTGCCAGCCCCTTTCTTCGGTGCCAGCGATGACGTCAGCGAGCTGGCTTACATCCCTTTCAGCGACGACGACAACGAGCTCTGCTACCCGCTGTACTGCGACGACAGCGAAGGCAAGCTCAGCAGCAACGACGAAGATGACGAGCTCCCTTTTCCGCCGCGCAGCTGCTGCGACGACAGCGAGCTCTATGTCTTGCCGCGCAGCTGCTTCGTCGATGGCGAGCTGCCGCCGCTGCACCGCGCCGCCGAGCACAGCGAGCTGCCATCGCCGCACAGCGCAGTCATTGTGCACAGCGAGCTGCCGCCACTGCACCGCGCCTTCGTTGTGCACAGCGAGCTGCCGCCGCTGCACAGTGCCACCGAGGTCAGCGAGCTTCCTCTTCCTCCGCCGCCGCCGTCTTCATGCGCCGCCGAGGATCACGAGCTCCATCCTCTTCCTCCGACGCTGCACGGCGCCGTTGAGGACAGCGAGCTTCCTCTTCCTCCGCCGCCGCCTTCATGCGCCGCCGAGGATCACGAGCTCCATCCTCTTCCTCCGCCGCCGCCTTCATGCGTCGCCGAGGTCAGCGAGCTTCATCTTCCTCCGCCGCCGCCTTCATGCGCCGCCGAGGATAACGAGCTTCCTCTTCCTCCGCCGCCGCCTTCATGCGCCGCCGAGGATCACGAGCTCCTTCCTCTTCCTCCGCCGCCGCCTTCATGCGCCGCCGAGGAGCACGAGCTCCATCCTCTTCCTCCGCCGCCGCCTTCATGCGCCGCCGAGGAACACGAGCTCCATCCTCTTCCTCCGCCGCCGCCTTCATGCGCCGCCGAGGAGCACGAGCTCCATCCTCTTCCTCCGCCGCCGCCTTCATGCGCCGCCGAGGATCACGAGCTCCATCCTCTTCCTCCGCCGCCGCCTTCATGCGTCGCCGAGGTCAGCGAGCTTCATCTTCCTCCGCCGCCGCCTTCATGCGCCGCCGAGGATAACGAGCTTCCTCTTCCTCCGCCGCCGCCTTCATGCGTCGCCGAGGTCAGCGAGCTTCCTCTTCCTCCGCCGCCGCCTTCATGCGCCGCCGAGGATCACGAGCTCCATCCTCTTCCTCCGCCGCCGCCTTCATGCGCCGCCGAGGAGCACGAGCTCCATCCTCTTCCTCCGCCGCCGCCTTCATGCGCCGCCGAGGAACACGAGCTCCATCCTCTTCCTCCGCCGCCGCCTTCATGCGCCGCCGAGGAGCACGAGCTCCATCCTCTTCCTCCGCCGCCGCCTTCATGCGCCGCCGAGGAGCACGAGCTCCATCCTCTTCCTCCGCCGCCGCCTTCATGCGCCGCCGAGGAGCACGAGCTCCATCCTCTTCCTCCGCCGCCGCCTTCATGCGCCGCCGAGGAGCACGAGCTCCATCCTCTTCCTCCGCCGCCGCCGTCATGCGCCGTTGAGGACGACAAGCTGCCTCTTCCTCCGCCGCTGCCTTCATGCGCCGCCGAGGACAGCGAGCATCCTCTTCCTCGGCTGCCAACGCCACCAGGCATCATAGAGGACGGCGAAAGTTTTCCACCACGGCCGCCCTGCTTTAACAGGGGCATCAGGCCACCTGGCCCACGGGACAAAGGTGCCAACCTCTGGGTGAGAGGGGCGGACATTGGACCCTGGGGGGGGTGCCCTGGACCTCCTATGGCGCCCCGGAGTTGCGCCCTTTGAGGGGGGGTTATGTCAGGGATAACCCCTAGAGGGCGCCAAAGCGCCCTGTGATTTCTGTTTGTAGTTCTTTTCGTTTTACTTCAGTTCCCTTTATGCACTTCGGTCAGGTGACGTGAGGGCGCTCACCTGAACCGACTTGCTCATTAGTTTTATTATAAATGGTTTGTTTTAGTTCTGGTTAACTGTCTTGCATCTTTTAATGTATCGTGGTAAATGTCTGCATGGTTTAGTTGTGTCTTTTTCGTCTATTTGTGTTTTGGTTTCGTTTCATTATAAAGTTTAAGTGTTTGTTTGATTTCCCTGTTTTTCTGTTTCTAATAAAAATCGTTTCCTTTACCACCTGGATCCTCTGCACTTATGCCTCGCAACCAGAATCGTGACATATACAGTAAACTTTGTGTGTGTGTGTTTCCTTTCTGAAGCCTGTCACGGAGTTCTATAAAAAAAAATTATCATCATTCACTCATCTATATACTGAGCAAATAGTGCTCATGATTGTGGATTTAATAAAACACCACAGTGCTCATGGACACTCCCTATTCAAATAGAGTCGGGTATAAACAGCATGTTCTTGGCTGTTCTAGTTTCCAGTGAGCTCTGTGATAGAAAATCTAATCTAATCACATACACTTTAAATCTGGGTAAAGCAGAACTCAGTCAAAGATGATTTTAGGATACTGTCTTTTATTTGTATTATTTTCATGTAAGTCTGCACTTTTTCATAAAATAATTACTGGGGAAATCACAAATTCTGTCCTGTTTAACATTATAAAATAATATTACACAATTATTTTTTTTCCTTCTTCCAGATTCTTATGGACAGTCCCTGACCTCCTCTGCTTCTGTGGTGAAGAGACCTGGAGAGTCAGTCACTCTGTCCTGTACTGTCTCCGGATTCTCAATGGGCAGCTACTACATGCACTGGATCCGTCAGGAACCAGGACAAGGACTGGAGTGGATCGGACGCATTGATGGTGGCACCAGCACTTATTTCTCTCAGTCTCTGCAGGGCCAGTTCTCCATCACTAAAGACACCAATAAAAACATGCTGTACCTAGAAGTGAAGAGTCTGAAAGCTGAAGACACGGCTGATTATTACTGTGCACGGCAGGCACACTGACACAACAGACTCCAGAGCTGTACAAAAACTCACACAAGCACTTCCTCATGAGCTGTAAATATTTTCCCTCAGCAGGAAACTGAACCTCAGGGACATATTATGTTATACAGTATGTCTCTATATTATGATGTCATAAACAACATCATAGACATATTTAATTGTACATAGTTAATATTAGTGAATGTGTCTTTGTATCTAGCCTGCTGGATACTTAAACAGATGTGTGAGCATCGAGCAGCACCAGGGAATGAGCTAGAAATATGATGAAAAATCTCCCATAACAGAGTTTGCATAATTGATTGAAGAGTAAAAGGTTTTTTTGTGTTGGTCTATATGTTAAAGTGGTATCCCTACTGACATAGGGTACAGACCAAAAGTTTGGACACACCTTCTCATTCAAAGAGTTTGAATTTGTATTATGGCAAGAAAAAAGCAGCTAAGTAAAGAAGAAAAAACGAGCGGCCATCATTACTTTAAGAAATGAAGGTCAGTCAGTCCGAAAAATTGGGAAAACTTTGAAAGTGTCCCCAAGTGCAGTCACAAAAACCATCAAGCGCTACAAAGAAACCGGCTGACATGCGGACCGCCCCAGGAAAGGAAGACCGAGAGTCACCTCTGCTGCGGAGGATAAGTTCATCCGAGTCACCAGCCTCAGAAATCGCAGGTTAACAGCAGCTACCCAGAGTTCTAGCAGCAGACACATCTCTAGAACAACTGTTAAGAGGAGACTGTGTGAATCAGGCCTTCATGCTAGAATATCTGCTAGGAAACCACTGCTAAGGACAGGCAACAAGCAGAAGAGACTTGTTTGGGCTAAAGAACACAATAAAGAACACAATAAAGAAAACTCGCTGAATGAGAAGGGGTGTCCAAACTTTTGGTCTGTACTGTATACTGGAAGTCTTTTACTGATATCTTCTATATACTTATATGTGTGTGTGAAGCTGAAGTAAGACGAGAAGATGGAGGAATGGTGCTACTGTGGATGACGTTTACAAATGCACATACACACACTGCTCTGTCAGGAAAACTTCTTTAACATGGAACATCTCTAATGATTTGCTTGCTTATACACACACATGGTCACAATGTTATAATTAACAGTACACACGTGCACGGATGTTGACTATACAAGTGACACATGTGCACTGAGAGTGAGGATGGGAGACAATTACCCACAAGAACCATTGGCTCAGTTGTGATCACATGACGCTCGGGAGACAAAGCGCATGCATACTACTCATATGTCAAAACCTCGCTCGTTAATCAAATTCATATTTATAAAAGAATTTGGTCATCTTGCAAAACACTCGCAGACCAAGTTACTCACAATCCAAAGTTCCACTGTGTGTATATATATATATATATGATATATTTGATGTAAGTCATCAAAGGTAAGTTTTTGGACTTGTGTCTTCCCTGCAATAGATTCCTCAGTTACCATGTACAGGATAAGTGCTATAGAAAATGAATGAAAAAATGTTTTTTGCCTTATTAAAAATTACTTATTGTTTCCTTATTATTGTATAAAATTATGTTGGACTGTTTAACTACTCTGTAGTCACAAAATAATCAAATTATTGTTTAAAAAGCACCGACCCTTATTCAGCAGCACAGGATCTAACAGATCTAATAAAATGTAAAGATCTTGTGCAGCATCACTGTGACAAACCTCTGAAATAAAGTCAGCTGTAGGGGGCAGCATCGCACTTGTTTTGAGGATTCATGAAATGACAGAAGGAATATCTGAAAAAAATAATTTCAAAATAATAATGTTATAAAAATCAGGTCCTTGACCACTTAAAGCTAGTGTCACAGAACTGAAATCAGTATTCACTCAGTACTCAGTATTACATCTTTGTTTAAATGTAAATGATCAATACATTGACTGTAACTAAGTAAAACTCCTTTCACTGTGATTTATAGACAGGAGAACAAAATATCTCCTTCCTTAAATAATGCATTTATTAACCCAGACTGCAGAAGGGGCTTAATGGTTTGGAGTTTTGCCTTGCATTACTAAGGTTGGGATTCGAATCTTATCTTCATCTGTGCATGTGAAGTTTGCATGAACTTCCAGTGCTTGGTCGAATTTTTCAGGTACTCGTGTTGTCACTCACATTTTGAAGATGTGAATTGTGGAGTTATTGAAATTGAAAAATATATATATTTGCCCGTATCATGAGACTGAGTGTGAAGATGGATGGATGGATGGATGGATGGATGGATGGATGGATGGATGGAAACAGCATTGGAAAGCTGGACTCATTGGAAGAAAAGAAAAAAATCTTCCCAGAGGTAGAAATGGCAGCACTGTCAGCATGGTGTGTAAATTGTGGCAGTGGCTTTATCTCAACGTAGTGTAGTGACATTTTATGCAAATCCTTGACTCATGTCTCCTACTTTTAGGGGGGTCTGGATGTGTGTGTGGTGAGGAGGAAAGCAGCTGAGCAGATTAATTGACAGCTGCATTCTGTAAGTCTCCATGTTGGTTGAATGCGTTTAAATTTAAAACCTGATTGTGAAAATGATATGAAGTCATTTGATGATGCTCTACTATTGTATTTAACAGGTGATGGTGGTGTGGAGCTCACTCAGGCAGCGTCTGTGCTTGTGAAACCTATAGTCATTCCCCATCTCTTGTAAGACCTCAGTGTCAAGATATCGTAAACACTGGAAACAGCAACCTGCTGGAAAAGCACTGGAATAGCTGGGATAGCTGTGTAGCAGTGGTAGAACTTATCTTAAAGACATAATGAAGAGCAAGATTAGTTTCAGCCAGGACACATCCAGCAGCACAGATTATTTAATTGGACAAAAAATTTCAACTTTCCGTTGAATCTAAGACGTCTTAAGTGGTATGTTTGTATCAGTGAACATCAGGAAACGTCACACACTTAGCTTAAAAAAGAAACAACATGTAAATGTTTTTACACCTATATTATTATTTTTCAAAGGTATAACCATGCTTTAAATAATAGCAGAGTTAACACACCTGATCTGATGTTCAGCACTGTATACATGCAGTTCCTTAATTCTGGAGTTACTGCAGTGGCAGTGAAAGAGTGTGTTTTAGCTTTAGCATTCTCCAGAAATCCATTAAACATATTTGCCTCACTCATAGCAGTCACTGTTTCGCCCAGCAGGTAGTTACACTTCATTGACTATCTGACCTGGAGAAGTGTTGTACTTGGTTTGTCAACACAAATTGATTAAGGTTTTAGAGTATAATGCAAATCATGCTGGTTGTACAGTAGTAACCTAATCTGCTTATTCTGACAACATCTGATGATGTTGGACATCTTGCATACAACATGTTCTAATTTTATCCGGATTTGTGACTGGCACTGAATCCAGTGGCTGGGGTTCGGGCATTAGGTGGGAATTAACTCAGGTTCTTCTGCATGCAGAGGCGCCACTAAGGGGGGGGGGGGGGGGGGGGGGAGTTAGGACGATTCTAAGGGCCCACGCCCTTTAGGGGCCCCCGGAGATTTGCTTTATTAGTAATAACACTAGTAGCAGTAAACTAAAAGAAATTAGAAATGTATCTACAAAAGAGTTACAAATGAAAAAAGATTACGGCTTATTTCTGCATCTCCAGTCACATGACACCCCTCTCTGATTCACTCTCTGTGTGGTTCAGCCCATCCTACCTAGCGAAGAGTGTCGCTGCTGAGTACAGGTGCTGAACTGTAAAAGCAGATACGTCATCGAGTTCAACAAAGAAGCATAAGTCCGGTCATCAGAAACAAAATCTTCTGCCTCGAAGCTTCTTTTACTTTTTAATTCGTTTTAAAAGCTTGCGTTATGTTTTTGCGCAATTACTTGTTTGGCGTGACGCAGCGCGCTTCCGGATGCAAGCCGCCAGTAAACAGAGACGTATTTCACTTATCTATACACTGAGTAGCCTTCCATAATGGCCATGTACAGTACACTCCCTATTCGAATAGATCCAGGTATACAGTAAACAGCATATTCTTTGCTGTTCCAGTTTGCAGTGAACTCTGCGATAGATAACGATCCCATACACTCTGGGTTCAACAGCCCCCAGATAAGGACGATTTTTGGACACTAAATGTTATCAGTACTTATTTCATGTAAGTTCGTGTAAGATTCAGCAAGGAAAATGACCCATTCTGTCTCTATTATAAGCAGTATAACATAATATTGCATATAGTTATGCTTTTGTTTGAGCTACTGGATGCACTGGATCCGTCAGAGACCACAACAAGGACTGGAGTGCATCGGATACACTGATAGTGGCACAGGCACTGGATTCGCTCAGTCTCTGCAGGGCCAGCTCTCCATCACTAAAGACATACTGTAAATAAAAACATGCTGTACCTAGAAGTGAAGAGTCTGGAAGCTGACGACACGTCTGTTTATTACTGTGCACGAGACACACTGACACAACAGACTGCAGAGCTGTACAAAAACTCACAAAGCACCTTCTCATTGGCTGTACATATTTCCATTAGCAGAAAACTGAACCTCAGGGACATGTATTATAAATATCATCCATTCACACAGTCTTTATTTAAAATGTCTCTGCAGTGTCCTCAATCTAGTTAAAAACCTACTGCTATAAACCTATCAAACCCACTGCATCATTTTCCCTGTAGCATGTGCGATCCAGTTTGTACAACATCTGGTGTTAGTTATTTACAGTAAGCTACAGTATACTCACTTCACACCTAATGGTCAAAGCCTGTCCAGATTGGACAGTCACATAGGAAATAAGGTAGCAACAAGTTAAGACTGTAATACTAGACTCTGTTTTGGGGGTTAAACTTTATTGAAGTAAAGTTGCGGACAGAGTTTGCGTAATTATATCAAGCGTAGCATATTAAACGTTTTTCTATGCTGGTCATCATGTTGAAGGTGCTGCAGGATATACAGTGGCCCCTCACATTTTATGTGAACTGTAAAGTATTTTAAGAATTAGAATCAGGAAATCAGTACCAATTAAGTTGACATTAAGGAGTGCGAAAATACCAATGATCCAAAGTTTTTATGTTTCCTCAGTCTTTAAAAACCTTTTATCAACACAAATATTCGGTTAGTTTAGAATTAAAAGGTTATACATATGTTAACAAATTAGTTTTTACAATTTAAAAGTTTTTTTTTTTTTTTTTTTTAGTTTTCTATGTATCTAAATTACTGACATTATTAAAAAAAAAAAAAAAAAACTATTGCACATGTATTTATATGTATCAGAGTACAATACAGGCATCAGGAGGTTTAGGGCAAGTTAGCAAATGAATACAGAAATTTTGCCTTTTTGTTTGTGATATCTCGCAAACATTTTGCAATATATATTGCGCAAATTCTCCAAGACTCCAGCGCCAAAATCCGGAAAGGGTGAGATCCGAGTACAAAATGAATTTCTTGAATGGGAAAAGTGGCCTTGGTCCATCTTGATGCAGAGTCATTGTAAGATAGAATACTCATCAGTGTAAGCTGAATGTGCAGCAGGGTCAGTGATGATGAAGAGTGTCTGTTGTTGACCAACACCTCTCCCCTTCTCTACCCGAGCCGAGTGAAAAGGATGGCAATCAGACTGGACAGGTAAAATGAAATAGAATCCAGAGCAGCTCTAGCACGTGCTAGTAATTATTATGGTAGTCAATGTTAATTTAAAATAATGTTTCTCAGCATTGCTTCACTGATCACTGACACTGCCGCTGGATCCTGCCTCGCTATCCTTGACCGTAAGCCTGGAGCTGCTGTCAGAACGTCTGTTCACACGAAAGGCATAATCTGTTAACCTGAAGCATTTTACAGCATCTACATCTAAAGCTTTTTCGCGTGACTGCTCAGCTCCACCTTTTGCATTTTTTTACTCGCTTTAGCGTCTCCTGGTGTCTGATGACAGAATCATCTCCCACTCACTGGACTGAATCACCTCTGCTGTCAAGGATCCACTTTGGCAGCCAGTTTTGAAGTGCACTGCTGCCACCTGCTGGACGGAATCGGTATTCCCCTTTCGCAACATCCCACAAACAAAAAGGCCATATTTCCCTTTCAATTGCAAACAAAATCCTGCATTTGAAACATTCGCTCAGCAACACACCCGCCGCTGTTTGTTTTCATGTACAGCAGCAGTTTTTCTTTGACACACCAGGCAGTGTTTTTATTTGCATAATTTCAATGTCAGTACTACTATTTATTACATTATTTTAAATGAATTTTAACACCTGTGGTGGTGTAATGGTTAGCACCGTTGTCTTGCACCTCCAGGGTCCGGGTTCGATTCCCGTCTCTGTGTGCATGGAGTTTGCATGTTCTTCCCATGCATGGTGGGTTTCCACCGGGTACTCCAGTTTCCTCCCACTGTCCAAAGTCATGTAGGTTAGGCTAATTGACATTCCCAAATTGGCCGAAGTGTGTGAGTATATGTGCCGTGTGATGGATTGCCACCCAGTCAAGGGTGTACCCTGCCTCAGCCCTAAGCCTCCTGGGATAGGCTCCAGGCCCACCGTAAATACAGGATAAAGCAGTATAGAAAATGAATGAGGTTTTTTTGTGTGTATGTCTGTGTTTTTGTATTTCTCACACTTGTGAGACACTGATGCAGTCTGATTCAGTGATCATCAAACCTGATTAGTCTCACACTGCCCCGGATGGCATGGATCAAACAGGTGTTTGGTTGGATAAAGTGGTATCCACCAGTGGTAGCACACAGTATATTCCTCCAGTGCAGTTAATGGTCGCTTCACCATGTCCAGACACAACAGGAGATGCAGGTGTATCTGCACATGAGCAGTGTGAGGACAGAAGACACTGCAGTTTATTACTGTGCTGAAAATTATTAATAACAGGACGGATTTATGACGTGTGTTGTTCATGATGTAACTCTAAGAGACGCGCGACGCCACCGGCAGCCACCAGAGGGCAGAAGCGGCGCACAGTGAACACAGTTAACCAGAATTCTCCAGGATTCTTTGCCAGGGCAGCCTCGGGCACTTCATTACATCTGTGTAGAAGGGTATACAGTTCATTATGTCAGGGCTTTGCCAAGAGGAAGAAGAGATAGAAATGAGGGCAAAATTAAAAGAAAGAGCAGTAAAGGAAAAAGTACAAGTGAGGTTTAGGTGTGGTCAGGGAAATTGTATTACTTACATTATAGCAGTTCAACGGATGTTCCCTCATCAGCCTCTTCTTTTCCTTCTCTCTCTTCGCTCAAGAAGTTCAATTCTGATTACTTTTTGTAAACGTTGTTACATCATTAGGACTGGCTGTTACACAGTGCTGACACTGGAGACTTCTTGCATGAAAGCAAAATAAATATTTAATCATAGAAAGCCTCAACATATCTACAATTACTGTCATTTTGAATCCTTGTATGTGCCATGCTATGCAAATATAATTGTGCACAGTGACCAAACTGGCATACCAGACTCCAAAACCTTACACAAGCATGTCCTGATGAACTGTAAATATTCCCGCAGGGACGAACAGCATATTCTTTTTAGTGTTTAGTTTTAATTCCCCGTTTGCCTTTAACCATTAACCTTTTTCATATCTGTGGCCGATACTTATGATGTAAGCCTGCAACATGAAAGCCTAGAAAGATTACCATAACAACTGTTAATGCAACGGTGGTGCATGCAAACCTCTTTAACCTCAGACAGATATAAATACACTGCAAAGAAACATTAGTCTCTGTGTTTGCTCGAGTACAGCAGAGGAATCATGAGCTGGTCTCTACTTCTTCTGATATCCTCTGTTCCCTGTGAGCGAACACGGCTCTCCACACCTTACTCAGTTACACCATTCGCGGCAATTCATATGCTCCATGTTTCATCCTGACTTGAAGTGAAATGTGTTTAATAACTTCTGTATGTTTTACCGCTCTCCTCTTCTCAGATGTTCATGGTATCAGTCTGACTTCGTCTCCTGCTGAGGTTAAACTTCCCGGAGCCTCAGTGAAGTTGTCTTGTCAGATTTCTGGCTATGCCCTCAGTGAGTTTGGCACAGGCTGGGTCAGACAACCTCCAGGAAAAGGCTTGGAGTGGATCGGGATCATGTGGGGTGGTGGAAGCATAGACTCTGGAGCTTCCTTTAAAACTCGTTTCACCATCTCCAGAGACACGAGCAACAATGTGTTTTACTTAGATATCAGCAGCCTGGTGGCAGAAGACACGGCTGTTTATTACTGTGCAAGGACACACAGTGGTACAGTTCTGTGAGAAGACTGCACAAAAACAAGGTTTACCCTTAGAAAGAATGAATTATAATGCAAAAGCATTTATCTCTCCTCAACAAAAACATATGGTGAAATACACAAAGGGTACACTTTTTTTCTGAGTAAATATTTGATTATGTATACATTATGTCTCTTTTAAAATACATATTTATTATTAAATTGACTAATTTTATGAATCTTAATTTTCTTAAAATGAAAAAAAAATGCTGTTGTATATATTTTGAAGTACTTCTGGCATTCATTAGTATGGCCACCCTATTTTTATAAGCGCAAAATCTTTTATTAATTAATGCAGGTCATTGTGGTGGAGGCCCCTGATTCCTACCTTGCAAATTTTTTGTCTGATTGGACAATGGGATGTCACATCCAAGAGCTCAGAAAACTGTAGTATGTTGGTAAAACATCATGTTGATGGAGAATAATTAGTAAAAGAATACTTCATTTTTTTTATTCATACATGATATGTGTAAAATGAATTCAATCATTTCAAAAAGGTATTTTTCTTTTTTAAAGTTTGTATGTTGTATTTTTCACTTCATGTTTGTCTAAATGCTTTACATAACCTCTGCTGTCGATAAAAAGTCAGTACATGAAGAACTGTGCCACGTTAAAGTGGTGTGATCACCATATAGGGACAGCAACTTGTCCCTTGAAAATCATATGTCCAATATTATAAAAACAGCATTTTCCACCTTAGAAATATTGCCAAGCCGAGAAACAGTTTATCCGTATCTGCGTATATGCAGAAAAGCTAGTCCATGCATTCATGACCTCCAGATTGCACTATTGTAACGCATTACTATGTGGTTGTCCTACATCCTCCTTAAACTTGCTACAGTTAGTCCAAAATGCAGCCGTCAGAGATCTGACAAGATCAAGAAAATTGTATCATATAACCCCAATACTATCATCTCTGCACTGACTACCTGTTAAGTCAAGAATTGATTACAAAGTGGCTTTATTTACATACAATGCTCTAGTTGGTTTAGTTCCTACGTATCTAGCCAGTCTTCTAGACCGTTACAATCCACAGCGCTCCTTAAGCTCACAAAACTCCGGATTTCTGGTAGTCCACAAAAGAGTGTCGAGCGTTTTTATATTCTGCTCCTAAGCTATGTAATAGCCTTCCTGATAGCGTTTGGGAAACAGTCTTCCAGTTTAAAAGCAGATTTAAGACATCTCTAATATAATGCTAATATAATGAGCTGCAACGACGCTAATTCTTTCCCACCTGTTCTTTCTTTTTCTATACCATCCAGAAGCACTTGGAGATTGTGCTGGCTCCTGTAGACAGAGGCCAACCCTGTGAGGATCCTGAGGCATCCAGAGAAGGACCACCTCTAGCTGGCTTCTGCTTCATGATGCTTTGGAGATACACATGCTACTCCCGAGCTCCCAGTGATCCAGATGCCCTCTTCACCTGTCTGACCCATCCTGGTGCCATGCTGGTGCTGAACTGAACTGGACTCCATGTTAACTTCTTTTGTTATGTTCAACTTCCAGCTGCCTAACACAGTATCGGTTCCTCACTAATTCTACTACACAGTTCCATAACCTTCTTTTCATTTTGTGAAACTGCTTTGAGACAATGACCATTGTTAAGTGCCAAATTAATAAAATTGAATTGAATGGAATTGAATATAGAGTTACATTGAGAGATGCCATTGCTAAACAGGAAATTATACTGTTACATATATATATATATATATATATATATATATATATATATATATATATATATATATATATATATATATATATATATATATACACACATACACAGTATATATATATATACATATACGATGTATATATAATTTAGCCTAACTTTAGACCCCTAGTTACCCTATCCCTAACCTTAACCCTCATTTAATATTTCTTTTTAAATGAGGGTGTTTTCGATTTAAATTTTAAATTAGCATATCTTCTCTTTCCATGGGTTGATTGAAATGAACCAAAGCCTGTATGTTACCTCAAACTTGACCAAATACACATGTGAAAACCCTTTTAAAATTAGTTCAGTATTTGATTATTTTTTTTTTCAGTCTATGAGTGAATGTAAGAGCAAGATGTCTATCAATAAAAACCTGAGATATTTGCATGTCCGTATCCTCCCTTTTTCTCATGTGATATAAAGCTCCCTGAGCTGTGAAGATGTGAGACGAGTAGCTGTTCCAGTGCCAATCCAGCACCATGAGCTCCATCTCTCTCCTATTGTTTTTGACAGCTGTGTCCTGTAAGTGCTTCACTTAATAAAATTACATTTATATTATCTTTCATATGTGTATTGAACATCATTCATTGCAATAAAAATAAATATGTTTATTCTGTGTCGTTCTTTACAGGTGTGAATTCGGTTGAATTTACTCAGTCAGATAATATGGCTGTACAACCTGGAGAGACGTTTACCATTTCATGTAAATTCTCTGGGTCTTCAATATCCAGCTACTGTCCTAACTGAATTAGACAAACGCCATCCAAGGCTTTGGAACATATTGGATATGTGTGTGGCAGCAGCTCACATGTTAAGGATTCACTAAAGAGCAAAATCAGTTCCTCTGCAGACGTCTCCAGCAGCACAGTATTTTTGAAGGGGCAAAATTTTCAGACGGAGGACACGGCTGTGTATTACTGCACACGATAGTCACAGTCATTGGGATCACTGCTGCAGCTGTACAAAAACCAAGGCCAGGCTGTGTTGAGTTCCCTTTAGTGTGTGGTTAGTCATATTCTTCCATGAGCGTAGGACAAAGACAAAGGTCTAATAATCTGTTAGCTCTTTGTTTGGAAAGTAACTGTTCAGCAAGTTGATCACTGCAATGGATGTGAAAATTATTTTTAAAAATGGACTCACCCAACATTTTGACAGAGGACAGAGTGTAATAAATGTTAGCATGTCTTCTAAAGTCAGATGAGCTTTCAATGACATGAACATGAAGCAACGCTATTAAACCACTTAAAATTCAGGCACATACCGGCAACACAGCAACAATATGGGAATGACGTCACAAATATGTAGAACTCTCAAAATGAGCATATTATTATTATTATTATTATTATTATTATTATTATTATTATTATTATTATTATTATCATAGTCATAAAAACAACTGAAAACAATAATAACAAAACATGATCATGTATACTGTATCTGTGCTATTTTTTTTTTAAAAATTGTTCGGTCCTGCTGGGTAGTTAGTTAAAATGAACTAAAATTTTGTTCATCATACTGCCTAATTTGTGAACAAAAACAGGATATGTCAGACTATACTGTACAACTAAAAAACCCTCTTATATCTACAAACAATAGATCCGCAATATGTGTCATTAAATTCATTTTCAACCTCATTTTGTCAATAGTCACTGCAATTATTTCAATTTTTTAGCAGATTAGAAACAGATAACTCCATTTAAATCATTTCATTAATTCATTACCTCACACCATGGTCTGATCTGACCATATCTTATTTCATTTTTAAAATGGATATTAGCAAGCTCTAATTATTACTGGTTCATAAAAACAATGATTCCTTTTTTAGTCTTCAGACAAAGTCATTATTTATGTTTATGGATGCAGGCAGCTGAATACTGAAACTGATAAGCAATGTACAGATTAATTTAAAAAATCACATCCTGATCATTTTAAATGTTATAAATATTTTCTTAGCCCATCAACAACTGATTAGCAAATACAAGCATCATGATTTGATATGACTTTATTAATGTGATGGTCTCTGTTAAACATGGAAGAAAAAAAGGGTTAAAGCAACACACACTATGTTCTTCACATCTCTACATCTGCCCTGCTGGCAGCTGCTTCCTGTGAGTGTTTCATCAAGTGTATTCATTTACTACAGTAACAATAACAGAAAATCACATTGTATGATTTTTAAATCATTAATTTACATTTTATTGCATGAAATAAGTATTTGATTCAATAAAAAAAATAGAACTTAATATTTGGTACCGAAGCCAGTTACAGAGATTAGACGTTTCCTGTAGTTCTTGACCAGGTGTGCACACACTGCAGCAGGACGTTTTGCCGACTCTTCCATCCAGGTCTTCTCCAGATGTTTCAGGTTTTGGGGCTGTCGCTGGGCAACACGGAGTTTCAGCTCCCAGCATAGATTTTCTATTGGGTTCAGGTCTGGAGACTGACTAGGCCACTCCAGGACCTTAGAATGCTTCTTACGGAGCCACTGACTGTTTGTTTGGGGTCATTGTCATGCTGCATCTTCAATGTTCTTACTGAGGAAATGTATCTTGTAATGTATGTATCTCATAATACATGGTCCTATCCATCCTCCCTTGTTACCCTTGTGTGTAACTAATGGTAACCCATTGAGACTGTGATCACAGCTCTCTTCAGGTCATTGACCAGGTAGTTATAGGCTGATCCTTCATCTTTCTAAGGATCACTGATACTCTGTGAGACGAGATCTTGCATGGAGCCCCAGTCTGAGGGAGATTGACAATTACCTTGAATTTCTGCCATTTTCTAAGAATTGTGACAACAGTTGTTGCCTTCTCACCAAGCTGTTTGCCTATTGTCCTAGTAGCCCATCCCAGCCCTGCAGGTCTACAGTTTTGTCCCTAATGCCCAGCATGACATAAAATTACAAATAAGTTTCAAAAAAGAAAAAACTAAATGTTAACAGGTGTTATTGTTGACAAATATCGTATTGCAGGACATGCTGCTTTCTGCCCTGATAAACATGACAACATTACATTAACTAATTATACCATTTTTTTTTTCAAATTCTTATGGACAGTCCCCTGACCTCCTCTACTTCTGTAGTGAAGAGACCTGGAGAGTCAGTCACTCTGTCCTGTACTGTCTAAAGATTCTCAGTGAGCAGATCCTGGATGTGCTTTCCCAAATTGTGTGTAGTGTGTGAATGAGCGTATGTGTGTGTTCGATGCGATGGATTGGCATCCTGTTCAGAGTGTACCCCGGCTCGTGCCCTAAGTCTTCTGAGATAGGCTCCAGGACGTTGAGTGAGTAAGTGACCCTTGCCCATAAGTAACAGCTTTTTTTCAAGGTATCACTAATGTAAATTTACATTTCCACTATTTCCAGCCGCACTTATCTCATTATATATCTGAGCAAATAAGGGATAAGGGCCTTGCTCAAGGGCCCAACAGGGGCAATTTGGTGTTGGGGCTTGAACCTGGGACCTTCTAGACCATAGTCCAATGCCTTAACCACTAAGCTACCTCTGATACATTGTGTAAGACCAAGAGTGTTGTCTTTCACGTATTTCAGATTCCAGCACTTAGATACTGATTCAAGTCTGATTCAGTGATCATGATTCAGCTGTTTCTTATGGAATCTTTTCTCACAGGGTTCTATTTATTCCCTCCCTGTCTCTCTGTCGAGCTATACATGCCGCTCCTGAGGTGCCAGTGATCCAGACCCCTCTGCCCTCTGAACCTGTCTAACTCGTCCTGGAATAGCATGGATGCCTCCATGTGGTCTGCCTGGGTTGCGTGTGGTGGCTGGGGATGGTTTCACTTTTTCACGAAGACGGTCCTGTCCTCGACTGATGCAGACAGCTGTTCTCTGGGGACCTGTGACTTCAGTCGTTTAATAATTCAGAACTGGAATTTCCTACAGTCTACCTGAGCCTCCAGGAACAAACTGGACTCCTTTTAATTTAAACACATCTCCTGTTATACTGAACTTCCAGTCTTACACAGTATTATGCTGATCAATCCCTGCTATCTGTTTTTACCCAAATGAGGATGGGTTCCCTGTTGAGTCTGGTTCCTCTCAAGGTTTCTTCCTATTACTGTACCATCTCAGGGAGTTTTTCCAGCCAGATTTAATGTTCTCTTAGACATGATGTTGCATTGTTTACTTAACCTCACACTTAAGCACTATTCGGACGGGACTAGTTTTACTACGGTAGTTCACGCTGACCAAAACTCGCAGGAAAACGTGTTTCGGAATTGTTTTTTTTTCGGCAAACACAGACATTCGCATTCGGACGGGATTAGATTTCTCAGGGGACCTCCAGGTTTGCTGAAAAACAGTAGGTAATTTTCACAGAGGTCGTGTGAGAAAAAGACAGACATGGCAGATTCGGACGGGATTAAAATCACAAAGTACCTCTGTGAAACAGAAATTTCTCTAACGTCCCCCAGTAAATCTAGTCCCGTCCAAATAGTGCTTTAGCCAGACAACAACTGGTTCATGAGATTTTTGATGCTTGCCTGCTGGTGCAGCATAATTAACACATTCCTCAGCAAATCATTGTGCTTACAGGATTAAAAGTCTACTGTTATTGGTTATTCCTGCTCTAGCTGACAAAAATGTCCAACATTAAGCTTGTACACAGCAGGTATAACAGCAAATGTCTCTTAGCAAAATGGCTTCCCAAATTGCTGATGGAGCGTTGTGGTATAAGAAACATAAAACACTAGGCGACATCCTGTTCTAGGAGAACAGCTCATAGACCCTTGAGCATAGCTCATAGACCCTTCTACATATACAGTACTTACAAAAACTGGTATTCTTTCAGATCTCATTAAGCTGAACTGCATGTCATTAGGTCTAATCCTCAGGAAGTCAGTTATTTTGAGTTGTTTGCAAAATGCACCCAATGTAATTTGAAATACTCCTCCTAGGGAATTGCCACCAAACCAGGCCAATATTATCTCAACACATTGACAATGCAAAATTGCGAAGGGATTTTTGATATCTCAAGCATTTCGACCATCGGCGATGCATTAAAATTATGCTGAATAAAATGAAACAAGAAGTGGCTAAGTAGAGTCTCCACCAACTGGCTAATCTAATATTTTAATATAGTATTTCACCTGACTTGAGTCAAAGTCCATCAGAATAATGAGAAGACATGGCTGATTTTAAACTGTAAAGGAATTTTTGATCATTTGAACCGTGTTGCTATGGCTATGATTTAAATAAGGGAATTTTTGGAATGGAATGGCCTAATGTTAAAACTATTTCACAAATAGGTAAGAGAACGGCCAGTGTGGCTTCACAGCTCCCCCTGGAACTTTGTTAGAAATCAAAGGTCATCCAGTTCTTGTGGGATCTGCTAAACAGGAAGTCAGTTATTTTGCATGGTTTGAAAAACATACCTATTGGACACCCATATTCACCTCTTAGGGGATTTTGACCAAACAGGGTCAAAGATTATCTCAGGACATTCAATTCACTCACTCATCGTCTATACCGCTTTATCCTGTATTCAGGGTCATGGTGGGACTGGAGCCTATCCCAGGTGACTTAGTGCACAAAGCAGATGGGGTGCCAATATGGAGGTGCAAGGCGACAGTCATAACCACTACACCACCATGCTGCCACATTCAGTTCAATTTTATTTGTATAGCGCTTTTAATCAAAAAGAATCAAAGAAACTATGGACGTTTATATGAAATGTGAATGTGTATAAATGAAAATGATCAGATAGTCCCTGATGAGCAAACCAAGGGCGACAGTGGCAAGAAAAAGACTCCTTGATGTGGCAATAGGAAGAAACCTTTAGAGGAACCGGACTCAACAGGGAAAACATCCTCATCTGGGTGAAACAGAAAGCAGGAATTTATCTGCATTCATACTGTGTGTTAGGCGGCATACAGTTCAGTATAAAAGGTTTCTTTAAGTTATTATGGAATGCAGTTAGACAGCATCTAATCATACAAGTTACCCATAGTACTCTACATCCTTGAGTCACCAAGATCTGCTCCTTTACCTAAGGCTATCTATTTACAAAATGCTTGGCTTAATAAATAGTTTTTTCGCCTAATCCATAACTTTGGGCCTTTATAAGAAAAAGCACTGCCTGTAGAAGAAGAATACTATAATCAATGGTGTCAAAAGCTGCACTGAGGTTGAGTAACACAAGCATAGTGACGCAACCAGTTGAGCCCAGTATGGACACAAATGCTGTTGTCAGAGGGTCTTCTGGATTCTCAAAATCAATATTAAAATCTTCAGCAATTAACGGTTTGTCTACAGAAATGACTAGGTTTGAGAGGAAATCTGCAAATTCACAAAGAAATTCATTGTACGGCCCTTTTATGATGTCAGATTATCATTGTAAATAACTGCAACACCTCCTCCTCTACCAGTTAGACAAGGCTGGTGTATGTAGCTGTATCCAGGAGGACTCGCTCCATTTAAAGCTACATACTTATCCTGTTTAATCCAGGTTCTGTTAAACAGAGTACTGTGGAACCTTGGATTACGAGCATAATTCGTTCCGGAAGCGGGCTCGTATTCCAAAACACTCATACACCAAATCAAATCTTCCCATAAGAAATAATGAAAACTCAAATAATTCATTCCACAGCCCCCCCAAAAAATACAGAAAAATAATTAATACAATATACAGTATAAAGTAAAAATAAAACAAATTAACCTGCACTTTACCTTTAAAAAAAGTTTAAATAAATTCCAACAGATAAGTGTTTCCATTGGTGCGCGCAGGCGCCGTGTACAGTATGTGTGTGTGTGTGTGTGTGTGTGTGTGTGTGTGTGTGTGTGTGTGGAATTAGCCCCTTCCCTCGCCTCGTCTTACACATTAAAACTCCTCCTCCCTCCACCCACCTCGCTTTTTAAGTTTCACAACAAACACACACAACGGAAACACTGTTTTAACGGGAAAGATCTCTCTAATGACACTCGCGTGAGCGCAGGCTAACGGAATCACTGCTGTAAAGTAAAAAAACTAAACAAAACAAATGAACCAGCACCTTACCTTAAAAAGAATTGCGACAGAGCAGAGTTTACTCGCAATCCGAGGTTCCACTGTATATCAAACTCCTGATCCGTTATAATTTCATTAACAATAACTGCTTTAGATGTGAAAGATCTAAAATTTAACAGTCCTAACTTTAGATCAGAGTTGCTGGCTGCGCATTCAGTGTGCTCTGAATTTGTGGTATTTTATTAATTAAATTGTTAAAACAGACCTTCTGGGTCTTTCTAACTTTGTGTTTTAACTCGGGGAACATGCACAGTCTCAATATAATGAGCCCTGAGTGATAACTCAGCTTGACGGTGGGATTACTTGTTTGTCTGCTCCCTGGCCTGGATCCTGGGTAGTCACCGATGAACTAGGCCTGTTCTGAAATTACAAGCTATACTACAAGAAATGAGAGCAGCACCTTCCTGTGTGGAATGGACACCGTCCCACCCTAACAGGTCAGCTTCGCCCTCAAAGGTACCCCAAATATCTATAAAGCTCACATTATTTTTGAGACTTATAGAGTCACCTACTGTATAACCAGAGCTCTTTCAGGTTTCTCAGCGAGTGCATCACTGAGGAGAGCAAAATTGTTGGACACGTGAAGTGCAGAGGAGTTGTGCTCCGGTGGGCTAGCCTTAGTCTTAGCTTTGGCTGAGTGAGTATGCCGCGGAGTCGTCAACCACTCCCCTGCTGTGAGGGCTCTAATGCCAGAGTCGGTGACTGGCTATCTCCGCCTGTGGCACCCAGACTTTTCTCTATGGGAATAACACTGCTTTTGCACTCTCTAATCTCTGAAGTCTGGATGCGGTCCTTAAACGCTGCTTAACCAGGAAGCAATTAACCTCCCCAAAAAGTCCCATAGACTTACTGTAGCATTGATACCATTTTGTAGAATGATACATTTTACTACATTTGAAATGGCTTGCAAACTGTGTCGAAACATACCCTGCAAGAGGAAATAAGTTGAACCCCTAAGTATAAGTTGTACTCAGTGGTGGCCGGTCAATAGGGGGCGCAGGGCCCCCCCTTAAAGTTCATGTTTCAACCACTCACCCTTCAGCATCACAATGTCTGATCATTGGTCATCATCTGCACCTGTTTCTCCCTGGTTCATGTCTTAAAGTTGTTTTTTATTATTTATTTTTTATGCTTGAATGATTCATAGGCCACTGTGATCCATAACAAACAAATAACATTCCTCTCAAACTGCTCATGCAGAGGGTCTGGATTGAAAATCTTGCCAATAATGAGACCCAAAAAAGACACTCACCTGGTGCACCGTGGAAACTTTAAAGCCCTTATGTAAGTAACTCTCGATAAGAGCCAGTCAAATGCAACAAATGTAGACATTGGGAACAGAATGCATACTTTTTTTTTTCATTTTCTCATTTTTCTAAACGTGTATACAGAAGAATCTAATATTAGTTATTTATACACTGAGCAACCTGTGGCTGTGGTTGTAAGACATTGATGGTGATCCTGGAGACTCACTATTCAAATACAAGATGTCTCAAAAGTTGACATGCATGTGAAAATAAACATACTTAAGCTAATTGCATAACATATACTGCATATGTATATACACACTTTGTGTGTGTATTTATGAAGAAATGGCAATTTTGCAGAGAATTTTTTTTTAAATAAAGTTACATTTTGCTAATGAATAAATAAGGTGTTGCATTTCCTCCTTGCATGGTGACCCAAAGACGTTTATTACAAACACCACCCATTCACACTCATTTTTTTTTGTTCAGATTGCACCTCTTCATCATGTAATTTTTTTTATTATTCTATTCATTATTAATAGTATACATATGTTATGTACCTCATAGAAAGTGCAAGAAAGTCAAAAGAGGAAAAAACTGTCAAACTTTCATGTAACACTCTATCCTATTCCTTTACATCATGTTAATATTCCACAATGTATATTATGTGAGCATCATGATGTATTATATTTACAGAACAAAGCTGACTATGATCAAAGACACAAGGTTGGTCTAAGGGTTTTTGTACAGGCACGCCACTCATACACATCACTGTGTCATATATCGCACACAATAATATGCAGCTGTGTCTTCTATCTGCACATTCCGACCATGAAGCGTCACTGTATTGCTGGAGGTGTCCTGAGTGATGCTGAACCTGTTTTTCAGTGAATCTGTGCACCCTGTGCTTCCACTGCTGCAAATGTATCCAACCCACTGCATAGCTTTTCCTGTAGCATGAAGGATCCAGTTTGTGCAATAGCTGCTGTCAGTTAAACTATATCCAGAAACCTTACATCCAATAGTCAAAGTCTGTCCAGGCTGGACAGTGACATGACCTGGCTGAGCAAAATCAATTGCACCAAGCACACCTGTGATAAATAAAAATGGAAATTAAACAAACAGTAATGTTATGTCTCAAAGATCTCATCAAAAAAGTTCAAATGTACAGTATAACAAAGAGCACTTAAACAGATGTATGGACTTACGGGACGCCACGTTAAGCAGCACCAAGAAATAAACTAGCAACATGGTGGCAGTTGAGGCTGTACTCACGGAATCTGCTCTTTGGTGGTTCAACTTTATTCAGTTGAAGGTGGGGACCAAGTTTGCATAATTTAACGGAGTGTAAAATGAATGTTTTTATAGAGGAAGAAACTGGGTCATCACCTTTTCTGAAGGGGCTGCAGGATGTTACTGACATTTTCTGTAGTGGTTAATTTAACAGGCGGAATACTGCATGAGCTCATAAGGAAACATTTTTTTGAACATCATGTTGATATTACAAGCATAAAAAAAACAAATTTGTTGTTAAAAGCAATGACAATTAGGATTATTATATTATATTATATATTAAAATATAATATTATAGATGGCTGATCGTTTTTCCTCCACATTTATAAAGCACAACCATGGGGCCAGTAAACATAACTCTTATTCTAAGATAGTAATCCAGTCTATTTTTAATCTTTACTTTTTTAAAGCCTTTTGAGATCAGCCTTTATAAAGAAATCTTAGTCTATTTTAACACAGCATTTACATTTTGCAATGATTTCTAACTTTATTTATCTCAGATTACACATGAAATAATTGATTCATCAATTATATATATATATATATGATGATCAATTTTTAAGCAATGACATTCTGTACACAATAAAACAAATGAAAAGTAATATATGAAAAGTATTTCTAAAATAAGCAAAATCAGGAATGTCTGTGTGTTTATTTGTGTGAGTTACAGTGCAGTAAGTGCAGTTAGCAAATTAGTATAAAAATAGCGGTTAAAGACCTGACAATGTAAATCATACAGAAAGCTTTTTTGCTTTATACTGTAGATATTCTGTGAATATGTTTCCATCTCTAGTGGGCATGCCATGTCAATGAAATTATGAGTTTGATTTTTATATGTGATACAATTACAATGGCTCACCAGAAATTTGTGTTCATTTACAGCATTTTTTTTTGTTGTTTTCAGACTCAGTTATGAGTTACTTTGCTCTATTAATGTTCATTCAATGTCAGTATTATTGTTTATTACATACTTTTAACCATTTTTTTTAATCATTATTTTTTTCCCCCCACTTTTTCATGTGTTAATGTATTTCAGGTATATTTGTATTTCAGGTTCCTGCAGACAGACACTGGATCAGACTTGATCAGTTTCTGACTGCAGGAATCTGAAATGCAAAGAATGATCATCAGAACCTATCAGTCTCGCACACAAAGACCTGCAAAGCATTTATATTTGACTTCATTGGCTACTGGGTGGCTTGGATCAGACAGGCTCCTGGAAAATGGATGGATTTTATTTTAACTATCTCACTAATAGTAGCAAGTGTTACTCCAGTGCAGTTAATGGTTGCTTCACCATCTCCAGAAACAACAGTGAGATGCTGTTCTGCACACGAACAGCAAACGGACAGAAGACACTGCACTGTATTATTGCGCTGAAAAAACACAGGCTGCAGAGTCTTCATAACGTGGAAGGATTTTTATTGTAGCCACTCCACAACATACTGTATTTATAAGGAAATCATATATTTCCAAATATTAAAAGTAGAAAAAATAATTTCCTTTCTTTTAAATTATTGAACAAAACTCATGTATTTGTTATGAAAGAATGAAACACTTAAAAACATGCTGAAAATGATCAACAGACGGGTGATGGTATGAAGCAGAGGTCAGTTCCTTCTTAGCCTCTCAAATAATTATGATTCTTTAAATATAAAACAAACCAGCAGAGGGCGCCAGCGTCGCACAGTGAGAGTGGCTGATAAACGTCCCAGGCTGATTAACTTGGATTGGCAACACCTGCCGGCCAGGATACTTAAGGCCTGTCTGGGAGGCGCCCCTTCGTTGCAGCTTTGTAGTGGGGTGAGAAAAAAAAAAGAGAAAAATATTGGGAGGAAGACCTGAAAAAGTAGAGGAAGGCTGGTGCAAGAGAAGTTTAGGCTTGATCAGGAAAAGAGAGAAAACCTACAATACAAGGCAGAATTGAAAACGTTGTTGAAACGTGTGTGTTTGGTGAAAAAAAATGTTATTCCATTTTACCTAGACAAACCCTGACTGTTCATTTATTAAGAAGCAAGCAGATGTTTTGTTGGGCTATTTGGTCTACAATAACCTGCATATACTGTTGCACCTCCTCCACCAAAGCAAACCCTAGGGACCATGTTGACCTCAGCGTATCGCTCACCTTGCCTTCTCCAGCAACGGTGACCCGACACTCATCAGATATTTATAAACTAGTGACCAGGACGGTAGACCACTGCTGCATTGTCCAGGTCACATGGCCTTGTGCCCACTGCACACGTTCACGGCGGTGTCTTGGTGTCAGTGGAGTCACCTGCAATGGTCGTCTGGCATTCAAGCCAAAGCGGTGGAGACGGTTGCGGATGGTTTGCCTGGAAACCCTAGTACCCCTCACATAAATGAGCCTGCAGCTGTGTGGCAGTTGCATAACGATGTCTGACTGCATAGGTCCTTAGGTACTGGTCATCTTTGCACTCTGTCACTCATGGGGCTCCACTCTGGGTCTGTCATGAACTCTGCCAGTAGTTCTGTGTCTTAATGCAAGTCTGCTGATGACACTTTGAAACGCACCAAGTTCACGAGCAACATCTGACTGCCTGCCACCGACCCGAAGGGGTGCCATGGCCAGGTGGTGGTGCTCGTCCGTTAAGTGACGTCGTGTGTGTCTATGGCTATTTGAATGATGAACTTGGAATGACTTACTGACAATACCAGCTTTTTATACCCAGAGAATGTTGAAATTAATGCCACATTGAAAAGGGATATGTTTTGGTATTGGCCCCAATATATATTATTTTGTGTTTTCCATGTAATGGTCTCATTGTGTGCAGGGGTGTACATGCAAACTTCTTCAACAGTGTTGCCTTTCAGTCACATTTAATGACTTCTGCACATTTAAACATGCAAATGTTGCACCTCCCTTATAAATAGCTGGAAGAGAAGCAGCTTCATCGCCTAGATCCATTTCAAACATACTGCAACAACTCACAGACCAGAACTGTCTTCTCCAACTAGAGCTGTTTTCTTGCTGCTTTGATTGTTTCCTGTCTCCCTTGTAAGTCAAATGCTCATGTCACAAGTATTGCCTGATGTAGGTATAACGATTCCAAAGTACATCCAATTTTCAATTCTATATTGTTCTCCCTTAAGAACATATAATGAAATGGTTGCTGAAATGTGAGGGGGGTACTGTGTGTGTGTGTGTGTGTGTGTGTGTGTGTGTGTGTGTGCGCGCACGCGCGTGCATGCATAGTGGAGATCAAAATTAGAGAACAGTTTATGAACACTTTATTTTTTTTTTTAATAATGTAATCTTCATTGCTTAACGTTTAAAGAATTTTTGTTGTGGAAACTAAAATTTCTAAAGGTTACAACAGCCAACAATTGGTAGGAAGTGTACCGGCCCTTACTTTGAATGACTTCAGCACATTTGCAGCCAGGACATCACTAGTCTCCTCTGATGTGATTTTGGTCCACTCTTCTTCCAATGTCTTTTACAGTTCAGTGACTGTAATGGGTTTCTTATCTATAACTTTGTTGCCAAGGATTTTCCAGAGGTTTTCAATTGGGTTTAGCTCAAGACTCTAGGCTGGCCATTTCATTATTTCAATGCTTTCGGCCTCAAGGAAGTGCTTTACACATTTTGTTGACAGGTGGCATTGTTCTGCATGAAAATAGCTGGCTGATTGGGTGATGATGGCAGGGAAGGAATTGCATGCTGTCAATGAAGGGTCTGATAAACATTTGAATTTCTGCACAGTTGCACTTTATTACTTGCCGGGAGATGTTGCCAAATGATATCTCGGTGTTATTTATACCTGTTATTTTTTAACAATGACAATAACTTGTATTTAATTTAATTTACTCTGCCATGTAGCTGTACTGTTTAAGAGGCCCAACTCCTGATGAAGAAAACATCCCCCCAACCATGATGCTTCCCCCTCCATCTTTCACTGACTTCTTTAGACAGTTTGGGTTCATTCTTGCCCCAGTTTGTCAATTAATATAATGTTCCCCATCACACCCAAATATATTCAACTTGCTTTCACGACTAAAGTGAACTTTGGACCTTTTCTCCACTGTCCACATAACAGCTGCTCAGCAGAGGTTAGTCCAGCCTTTTTATTCTTTCTGCTAATGAGAAGTTTGGTCACTGCAGAGTAAGCTTTCACTCCAAATTCTATAAAACTGATTAGACGGATCCTTACCCTGCTTAACGCCGAACTGTCAAGCAATCCCAGTTGCAGTGTTGAGCCGTCTGCCCATTCTCTTCATTATCTTGTGTCTCTTGCATTTGCCTTTCGTGGACAACCAGCCTTCTTGAGGGACTTGAATGAGTTTTTGATGTTGTAAAGATGCAATATTCTAGAAATCACAGATGTGGAACGACCAACTTCTCTTGCTGTGTCTATATCTGGACAAGATTTTGCCTGAGGGTTTCAGTCACTTTAGAAAATCTCACTATAAAGTCAGTGAAAACTGGCATGTTAGGCTGCTAACTTTTGCTAACTTATCTGGTTTGTCAGATAATTCAATAAATTAGCATAAGGTGCCAGATTAACACCAATAACTAAGAAATCTGAAGGTGTTCTTTTTCGAATCTCATTGAAGTTTTTTTATTCTGTGCTACTATCGATGGACTTCCAAGTTTTTTATTCTGTGCTACTGTAGTGTAGAACAGAATAAAAATAAAAATAAAAACTTCAATGAGATTCGAAAAAGAACACCGAACTCATAAAGACTGAACTTTTACTCCTATAGGACTAAGCAGTGACCTTGAAATTTAATAAATTGTAGGTTGTTCCTAATTTTGATCTCCACAGTAGTTAATACACACACACTCACACAAATGTATTTCAAGAAAGTGTACGTACTGTACCATGCAATCGAAGCGCTTTGCCCAAATGAATACAGGGAAATGAACCAAGAAAGGTTAAAGAATGTAAGTGATGCAAATAACAGCATAAAGAAAAGAAGAAAAAAAAATCTGTAGTCTTCCAGACGTCCATCGATATTTAAACTTTACTCGCCTGAGTTCCGTGCATGCCAGAAGTGAAAGTCTTCGGGTAGTTTTTGTCCAGAAGTATATCGTTGTGATGACTACAACCACCCTGATTTGCACAGGCACAAAAACATCGAGTCACCTCGAGTACTTTTCACCTCGATATAAATCATATAGCACACTGCGTCATTTTATATCACATATGACTGTTTTTTTTTCCCCCACGTGTATCATGTAATCTTATTTCCACTTGTCACTTATAATTTCATTAAACACACACGTCAATAATGTGAGATCACAAGAAAATACAAAATAAAAAATCCACAGGTTTAAGCAAGTGAAAGTAAATGGTATTTATTACATGCGTAACAATAAAAAGCTACTTTATATGTAATAAAATGTGTAAAGCACACAATGAACTTTTGACACAGAGACAGATCTAAAAAGTGCGAAAGACTAAATTTATAAACATATAAACATTTATATAAATCTCACGTTTCGATGCTTTTTCAAGTTGTTGTGTTGAACACGTGGAATTTAAGGTATTTGGTAGGGTATAGCACAATTTACATTCCCATGGCAATGTTTCTATAAGCTTATGTAATTTCGTACCATTTATTTCCACCCAGAATTTGTCTTATTTTTATTTTACTTTTTTTTATTTCTTAACAAAGGCTTTAATGGTTTGTTGCAGGCCACCGCGTTTGTGCAGCAGACATTAAAAAATGTAATTAAAAGCCACAGTTAATGTCTTTCGATATTTTTGTAACCGAATGTAACACTGTGTACTGGGCGGGGGGGGCAGCACAGTGTTTTAAGCTCTTGCAAAAACCTGAAACTGAATTTCTCTGGGCTATTTGTTTGGACTGTTACAATGAAAATTCACCAACAATTTTTTTTTTTTCCGAACAAAAATCTGAAAAGCCTGAAAGCAAATAGAAAATCCAATTATTTTACTAAATAATTTGCACCAATGCATGCGATTTGTTAAACTGCACCATAATTTCCACCAAGTTCCTGAAATTCCTTTCCTACTGTATGTATATCAGGTCAACTACATTATGTTTTCCCACCATAAAAGCGTATAGGCACTTTCTGGGTTAAATATTCAAACTAAAATATATGCTAACTTGTACATGTGCGCGGTTAAATAGTGCTACATCATCCTTTTAGCAGCGTTGTTGGTGCTAGCCATTTAAAAACCAGCTCCCAATGCATCTGTTCTGTCACGTTTGTATAATGAAGGACATTACTTCTGTACACTGCGAAGTGCGAAGTGTCCTGTACTTCCCGATTGCCTTCTAAATAGCTGGAAGAGAAGCTACTTCATTGCCTAGATCCATTTCAGACACTTTGCAACAACTCCGACCAGAACTGAACGTTTTCGGTCTACTATCGTCTTCTGTCTCTGTGAGCTAATGTAGTGCATATGTCAGCATTACAGCATAATGTACTATAGGCGTAACGATTCTACAAAAGGAAATTCGAGTCATAAATCATCAATGTTTTGTTTATATAATGAACACTAAATCAGTATTTGTTTATTTGTAAATGTATGTTTCAACGATGTTTTGAATAGATTTGCCTTCTATGAATATGAACATTATGAAATAATGCAATATGCAATATATATTTCAATGAAGATAGAATGTGCACCTACCATGAGTGCAATGGAAGCGCTTTGCAAAAAAAAAAATTAATACAGGAAAATAAACCAAGAAATGTTCGATGTGGTGCAAATTACCGCATGAAGAGAGAAAAAAAAAAATAAAGAGGTCTATAGCTTTCCAGACGGCCATCCATATTTAAGTGTTATTAGTCCCGTGCATGCCAGAAGTTAAACTCTTCCAGTAGTTTTTGTCCAACAGTATACCGCTGTGATAACTACGACCACGCTGATTTGCACAGGAACAAAAACCTCGAGTCACGAATATCTGGAAGTTGAGTCATGTCAGCTGGACTTTTTCCTAGTTCAGTAGAAACGTTTCACTACCATCCAAACGGCTTCTTCCAACGTCTTCTGCGTGTGCGCTCGAGTAGTACCTCGGTATTATTTTGAGCTTTCATTAGACGGATGCTCATTTACTGATAATTTACTAAATAATACGCATATTATTATTTAAGTAATTAAATGAATGTATTGTTTTTTTTTTTTTTTTTTTTTTTAATATACAGTTTTATTTGTCGGTGTAATTGTTTAGGGTTCATTTATTTGCAAAGAGTTGTCAGTTCCCCTCAGAGGCACAAAAACCTCTAGTCACGAATCGTTTCATCTCGGGGAAAAAAAAAAATATATATATATATATATATAAATCATTGTGCAATATGCAGCACAGTGATTGTTACCATGGCAAAATGCTCTTCCGGAGATTTTTTAAATAAAAATAAATAAATAAATAAAACACGCAGTTAATGGAGTTTCATGCAGTTTTGCCTACTGTATATATTGCAAATTATGAACAAATTATATGTTAAAGATAAACAGTTACTACTTTCAGCTGGCATTTAAAAAAAAAAAATGAAATAAAAGCCACATTTAACGTCTTTTGATGTTTTTGTAACCGGGTTTGTCACTGTGTACTCGGGTGGCAAAACTGTGTCGCAAGCTATCACATGCTATTATTCTTATTGTAAATCAAATTGAAGGTACAGTTAATGACAGCTAAAATGCAAAATGGCCCAAACATTTTTTTTTTAGAAGAAAACAATCAACAGAAAATTAACTGAAGGATTGGAGATTCTGTCAAATCCGCAGATAAATTCACTTTTAACTTGCGGCACCTGATGGTTAATTGACTATAAATAAAGCCAGAATGAGTTTTGCAAACAAACTGCCTTGACGTGAAAATGTCAAAAACCTGGCCTGTTTTTCCTACAGTGGTGTTGTGTAGAGAATAAGTGCAAGAGTGTGTTCTAAATTCCGAACGGGTGGCATATGGTAATTGTCACATATTTCATTATGTTCTAAGACTTTTTGTCTCGTCTTGTTTAAAACTCTGGGAATTTAAGGTATTTCTTATGGCATAAATCACCATGACAACAAACCATCATCATTTGTTTTGGGAGATATGGAATAGAGGACACATCATCATACTGAGAATTGCTTGATAGCCTACTAAGCAGACTCTGTAATTATCCAACAGTAATATTTATAGACTAACACAGAATAATTTTTACAAGTAAGTCTCAAACTTTTAAAACATATACTGTAAATCCATTCATATATGTAAAGCACTTACTCGTATCATTTTGATTCATTCATGTTCACTCCTCATACAAGCGCCATACAAAGAAAATTGAATTGAATTGAATTTACATTTGGTAAGTCTTAAATACACTTCAATAAAAAAATATACAATAAAACTAACAGAATAGACGAACAAGATAAAGTTTGCCAGTAGACAATTTTAGCTTCCAATGAGTTTAAAACAAATAATCTTTATAAATAGAGAGTTTTTTTTGAAGATTAACACTTTAAACACTTTATATTAACAAAATTAAAATTTTGATATAATATAACAGGCTACAGGTATTTTTTTGTCATGTTGAGATGATTTTGTTATGAGGTTTATCATGGTGTATGGGGGCAGCACAGTGTTTTAAGCCATGACAAAAACCTGCTGTTGAGAATGAACTTCTCAGGTATGTGCAGTACCAGACACGTAGTATACAACAGCCAATGCAAAAAAAAAAAAATTGCTAATCCCTGGCCACCTTTTAAGTTCGTAAATATAGTTTAATAATTTCCATATTATGTCCAATGAGCTCTTTCACCATCCCGCTGAGTGGAAACCAGGTCTTGGCCTTAAAAAATCAAGTGTACTAGCCACAAAACAATAACATTTGCTTTATTTCACGTTTGTTTCACCTCCAGGGTCCGGGTTCGATCCCCGGCCAGGCTCGATTCCCGTCTCTGTGTGCATGGAGTTTGCATGTTCTCCCCGTGCTTGGTGGGTTTCCTCCGGGTACTCCGGGTTTCCTCCCACATTCCAAAGACATGTAGGTTAGGTTAATTGCCGTTCCCAAATTGCCCGTAGTGTGTGAATGAGTGAGTGTATGTGTGTGTCTGTGCCCTGCGATGGATTGGCACCCTGTCCAGGGTGTACCCTGCCTCGTGCCCTAAGTCTCCCGTGACCCTGAATACAGGATTAAGCGGTAATGATGATGAGTGAGTGAGTGAGTGGTTTTATCCAGTCAATCTAGAAATAGTCTAGTTATACATTTTAATAGATTTTTTGGTGATTAAGAAAACTAAATTATCTAAATATTTGAATTATATATTTACCATATAAACATAATTACATAAAGAGAGTAAAAATGCTCCTACAATTGTCTAACTATTTGGGCTATTTATGTAATATTATGGTGTCTGCAGTAAATTATTTTCTTAATGATGCAGGTCTTATCTGATGAAATCTTTTTAAAGCCTGGAGCCCTAAAAGCTCACCTTATGGTTATGTTAAAAAAAGAAGGAGATGAATACAAAAAAGGATCATCTGAAAACAACAATATTAACAGACTACTGATTTTAAGGACCATAAACACACTGGGAGGAACGTTTGTTTGTTAGTTTTTTTTTATCACTTTTGCTACAATCAATTGCATAAATATTTTATTACATTGTAAATATGCTTTTGCTACTTGTTAAGATATGCTTATTTATATGAACACATGACTATCACACGTCTGTAGTAAATTTATACAGGCTCTAATTAGAAGTAGTATTTAATTCATGATTTTTGAGGCTGGTAACTCTAAATGAACATCTCCTCCAACAGAGGTAAGTTTGGTTCTTTCTTTCCTAAGATAGTCTTTACGAGAGCCAGTTTGATCATGGTGCTTAATGGGTTCTGCAAATGCACTTGACAGTATTGTTTTACAAAGGTGGAAAATAAAGAATTGCATTTTTAAAACATTTTTAGTAGTTCTTCTGTGTACTTCTACTTTTGAAAATAGTTTAAAAAATCTGTCATTTTAATTTTACTCGAGTATGTTTTGTTTGAAGTATTGTACTTTGCTACATTTGAAATCATATTCGCTACTGAGTAAAAAATAAATGAGTGAAAAAAATAATAATTTAAAAATAATAATGCAACGGAGAAAGAAAGAAAATTGCACCCCGGAAACCACTGCACTGATTGATTGATGGGAGGGGAGAACAAACGTGCTAAATTCACAAGAACGATGGAGACGGACAAAACCGATGCCAGTGGTGCAGACCCAGCTGAAAGCGAAATGCCATCAAATTCTTATGAAGCAAACCCCTGGCCATTGTAACGGGACATTTTAATGAGCTACTTTTTACTTTTATTTGAGTAGATTGTTTGTAATGGTAACTTCATTAAAATTTCACTGAAGTAACAGTACTTGTCAAATGTATTACTCTTTCCACCTATACTGATCTTGCAAGCACTGTTTCAGGACAGCTCATCTTTGTGTCTTGAAATAACAACTGACAGTTGTTACAAAACTAAAAACATTGAACCACAAGGTGGGTGAGTGAGTGGAGGTAATTTTCTCAAATCTGTCGCAGCCATGCCTTGTCCGTTTATGAGAGGGCAACCGGTTACCGAAGGAGCGAGGATTATTCGCAGAGTTTTTCAAATTCCATGCGTGCTAGACAGGATCCTTTGGCGCAGCATGACAATATTCTTGAGAGATACCTCTTTTCACGTGAGGGTTTCTTTGTTAAACCCCCATGTGAAATGGTCAACCCGCCGGCGTTAACAACAGCACAAACTGTGTGTACGTTCTTTGCGAGTGGCACTTTCCTTTACACCGCGGCTTCCTTTAAGCCACTTAAGACCCCAGGCTGTAAAACAGACGTTTTTTTTTTGCCATTTTGTTGATGAAAAGTATGCAATTATAATCATTCCAATAAGTATGAAGCATGTCCCCAGGCTTCCCTAATGTGATTGGTGCCATAGACTGCACCCATATTCTTATTAAGGCCCCACCAGGTCCCAATGAAGGGGATTTTGTGAATCGAAAAGGTGTTCACCGTGTTAATTTGCAGGTAAGTTAATATAAGAACTATTTTAACATAATGGAATGAAATAGTATGCATTTGACTATTTCTAAGATGGTGTGTGATTCTTTGCGCCAAATTCCGAATGTGGAAGCAAAATGGCCGCGGTTCAGTGCATGACTCCAGAATTTTCAGTCACATTTGTTCCAAAGATTTGAACGTGGTAAGAGAAATAGAAAATGTGAAGCTCAATGTTTTACTTACACTTACAGTAATCTGGGCCTAACATAATTGACTTTTCCCATAAAACAGGTAATTATGGTGGGGTTCTTATTGGAGACAGGGGTTATGCCTGCAGGCAGTATTTCATGACTCCATTCCCAGAACCAAACCCAGGTCCACAAACCCGATACAAGGCAGCTCTAACTAGGACAAGGGCATGCATTGAAATTACCTTTGGGCAACTGAAGAGAAGATTTCAGTGTCTGAAAAGTCTGAGGGTTGCACCTGACAGGGCCTATGACATTACTGATGCATGTTCTATCTAAGATAACATTGCCACCATCAGAAAAGAGAGGACCCCTGTGGTGGAGATGCCTCCTGATGATGACCACCAACCAGTGCCCTTGGATCAACCTAGTGGCAAAGTTGCATGGGGCAGAATTGTGGAATATCATTTCACATAATTATTAGCAGAATAAAAGAACACTACACAAATATGGTTAACTTCTTGTGTTTTATTTGAAATTAAGCACATCTTTCATCTTTTGCCTGCAATAAGAGAGAGAGAGAGAGAGAAAGAGAGAGATTTGGGTACTATTGAGTGAAAGTCACATCACTTACTGTAAAGTTCCTTTTGAAGCAACTGAATCTCAACTGTTTTTTTTTAATTGTCCACTTCAATTTGTGCTTCCACTCTCCGTTTCATCAATACCAAGTAGTCATTTTTAAGTACAAAAAACAGATGTCACTCTGTGCCAGTTGTGGAGAAGAAAAAGAAAATGTAATTTTAAAAAAAACAGAAAAACAAAATGGTTCGATTCCCAGCTCAGCCAGGTTGCCATTGTTGGGCCCTTGAGCAAGGCCCTTAACCCTACCTGCTCCAGGGACGCTGTACCATGGCTGACCCTGCGCTCTGACCCCAGTTACGCTGGGATATGCGAAGAAGGAATTTCACTGTGCTGTAATGTATATGTGACAAAATAAAGGCTTTACTTACTTACACCTGTATCATATATTTCTTCCAGGTAATTCCTCCAGACACTCATCAGGCAGGGGTTTCTTCACTGTCTTGTGCGATGGAAACAAAAAAAGTAATTACAAAAAGGTAATTACACTCTTACCTAATTTTCTACAGTATAGTTTAAAAGAAAAAAAAGCCAAAAATAAAAATGAAACAGTAAATACTTGACTTACTACATATCCTTCAGCCATCACGTGGGACAGGTAAAAGTGTGGGCATGTTGTTTCGAACTGTACATAAGTGGCAAAACAGCATGAACTACACTGTGTCATCAATAACTCATGTACAAATGTAGTATTCATTTATTCTTACACATGATTTAAGACAGTTCAACTGACTGTAACACACATTTGTTGTTTATACTTTAAGTTAGAAATCATTGCAGCTGTAGCAGATTCTCCATTTTTGCCAGACTACATTTATGACCTTTCTCGCCTGCTATATTGTCATTATTTACCAGGAATTAAAAGGTAGGGAAGATTTGGCAGGATGTGTAGTACATTATCTACCTAAATTCACTTGAGAACTCCTGAGATTTAGGCACTTTGTACAGAGGTGCACACCACTGCTTCAGAAAGTACAAGTCCTGCCACTTATTTGTTCCATAAATTAACTAAAGCAGCTGATTTTAATTAGCACAACTCTTCAGCCAGACCTGAACTAACTGGTGACGTCACCTGTTCTGTGCACAGAGAGACCTAATACATGACAAATGCTGTCTTAATACGTTTGGCCACCACTATGTATCGCGCACGTGTTTGTGTAAAAAACATCTGTCTGGGTCTCCCGTCCATTGGCCCAACTTTAACTACATTTTGACTAAATTCCTTTATCACGGTAAAATGACTAGAATATCTGACAGTATATAATTAGTGTAACACACTGCAGGTGCACTTACCGGGCCGCTCCCCTCCGCAATCGGTGAAGAACTTTCTCCTACTGCGGTAAAGTTAGTTTGCTGTTCGATGTTCGTTTGATTTTCAGATTTTACCCCCCCCCCCCCCCCCCACATACAACACAAAGGTTTTGAAGGACCTTTAATGTACTGCAAGTAGTAACTGTCATATTTCGACATGTTTTTGAAGTCGATATTAACAAAAATATTTATTCTGAGAGGCGCATAACACCGTTAAAAGAGGAACTGCTCTGCGTGCGGCTTAGGCACCGCGTAAAAATTACATGCTCTCTGTGAAAACGTAAAAAAAAAAAAAAACCCAGCAAGTGCAGTCATTGATTCAGGGATATTGGCAGATGCTGCTTACACAGCTCTACCACAGTTGAAGTATATGTAAGATCAATTATTTTCACAATAATCAGTTAAACAATAAATCTATTGCACTTCTACCCTGAATTCCTCTTGTGATATGCCTCTCCCTATCCCTGCAGCACGTCACAAGAGCTTTTTTCCAGTTAAACCCCCGTATTTGGAGTTATAGTCATTTATTGTCACTTTAATCGATTATTGGCACAATAATCAATTAAACGTACAGTAAATGAATATGATTATTGTGCAAATAATTGATTTTAATTACAGTAAATGAATATATCTCCAAATAGATGGAGTTTAACTGGGAAAGCAGATCTTGTGGCATACTGCTGGGATAGAGCGAATCATATCACAAGAGGAATTGTGGGTAAAAGTGCAATGGAATTTCTTGTTTAACTTATTAATGAGCCAATATTCGATTAAAGTGAAAATAAATGAATATAACGCCAAATAGAGGGGTTTAACTGGGAAAGAGGATCTTGTGACATGCTTCTGGGATAGAGAGAGTCATATCACAACAGGAATTCTGGGGAAAAATGCAATAGACTTATTGTTTAATTGATTATTGGACCAATAATATAAAAGAAAAAAATAATATAACTATAAATAGTGGGGTTTAACTGAGGAAAATGCTCTTGTGACATGCAGCTTGGATAGGGAGAGACATCACAAGACGAATTCTGGGGAAACGTGCAACGGATTTGTTGTTTAATTAATTATTGTGTGAATTTATTTTATTTTGCAATAAATTAATATAATTATAAAATGAGGTGTTAACCTGGGGATAGAGCTCCTGTGAGATAGGGATAGGGGCATAACACAATGATTGCCAAATGTGCAATGGATTGTTTGTTTAATTGATTATTGTAAAAAAAAATTTAAAAATAAATTAAATTTTTAAAAAAAGATTATTCATACACTTCAACTATAGTAGAGCTGTGTAAGTGGAATCTACCAATATCCCTTAATGACTGATTGTACCTGCAGTTTTTTACGTTTTCACAGAGTGCATGTAATTTGTACGCGGTCCCTAAGCCGCACGCAGCGCAGCTCCGCTTTTAACGGGGTTATGCGCCTCTCAGAATAAATATTTTTGTTTATATCGACTTGAAAATATCGAAACATGACAGGTCTTCTTTGTAGCACATTCAAGACAAATGGGTGAACATATCACAAGACTTGATATTCGTTCAAAACCTTCGTGTTGCATGTATGAGGGGCGGCAAAAGCTGAATATCAAACGAATATCGAACAGCAAACGAACTTTACCGCAGTCTTTCACCTGCAGGTCTGTTCTGTCTTCTAGCTAGACTCACTGGGGGCCGCTATCAAAAACAGCCGCTTTCCCTGGGTCACGAGACTGACGAACGTCCGTGCGTCCGTCCTGGCTCGATTGCTTTTCCTGTATTGAATTTGTACTTAAATTTCCAAGCTTGAATTTTTCTATCTGAATTTCACAGCTTGAAATGGACTGTTGAGAATTTCGTGACATTTACAGCACTTAAATTCAAAGATGTTGCTGTTTTAAAGTCAAATATTTCAGTTAAATAGATTCAGTAGTATTTCGATTTCAAAATTAACAATTCAACAGTGATTAAATTTCAAAACGTATTTTTCAAAGGCTGATATAATTCAAGTAATTATCATGCTAATTTGCCCTCTCAACATATACTACCAACACATCTTCATTTAAAAAGGCTGACTAAATTGAATTGAAAGTTATTTCATTGACCTTTTGTATATTTCAAACACTAACATACGATCATTGAAACATATGGAAGTATTTACAACCATTGTTTCATATAGGCGATATTGTAGAAAATTAACTAAATGTAAATTAACCGATATTTATTAGTGCACACTGTAATATACAAACACAAGTAACAAAGTAATTCATTAACTAACATGCATGCAATCGAAGAGCTTTGGTAAAAACGAAAACAGGGAATGAATCAAGAAATGCTAAATATTTTGGTTGTGCAAATAACCCCAAAAACAGACAAACTTGCTTTATACTGTAGGCTTCCAAACGTCCTTCGTTTTTATTTAAACTTTACTCGCCTAAGTTCCGTACATGCCAGAAGTGAAAGTCTTCAGGTAGTTTTTGTCCCACAGTATATCGTTGTGATATTATAGTGGCTACGCCCACGCTGATTTCCACAGGCACAAAAACCCCCAGTCACGAGCTGTTCATATAAACTACTTTGATCTTTAATTAATACTAATGCTAATTCCAAAGTCGTTTAAAGGTACATATAGCTCACTGCATAATTTTATTTCACGCTTTCCCACTTGTAGCAAGTAATCTCATTTTAAACAATAAAATAAAAAAAATCTAGGTTAACTTCAATACGTTATTCTCCTACACACATGAATTTGTGTGAATAATGTGAGATCAGGAGAAAAATAAAAATAAAACCCCACATGTTTATGCATGTTTATTCTTTACATGTGACCAAAACACTGTGTAAAGAATAACGTACATTAAGCAAATGAATGTCTAAATGCCCGATTGAAAGGTTTTTGCTGATATAATTTTTTATATAATATCACAAATAAAGTGCATTGTCAAGCTGCTGTGTTAAACATATGGGATTTGTAGTAAATGTAAAAAGTGATCTCTGATAATTATTCATAACTTTTTTTTCCCCATTAAATTTCTTCCTTGAAGATGATGGTTTTAATAATAAGTTTAGTTCTGAATTAAATTTGAATACATTTCAATAATCTACTTAGTGGTTTTCTTTACTTAATGCAGACCAACAGTTTCTAAGTTAAATTTCTGAAACAAAGTAACATCTTCAGCACAACCACAGGATAGGTCTTCTGACATAGTTGTTTAAGAAATAAAAAGCTGCTCATTGCATCAGTTACGGTTAAATAACTTATTGTCAGCTGAAACATATTAATCACTGCAGCATGTATTCCATGGAAGGCTCTTACCTAACTCCTTATAGTTAAATCCAGGTGGTGACTTTTTTTTTTTTTTGGCCATGCAGTGTATATATTAAATATAAACCCTTACTTTAATAGTTCGTTGCAGGCCACTATTTGTGCAGCTGGAATTAAAATAATACAGTTAAAAGAATTAAAAGCAACAGTTAATGTCTTTTGTTGGTTTTGGCCGTGTTCTAAGCTACAGTATAACCTGAGACAGAAATTTCGGTGGACTATTTAAATACGTTTGAACTGATACAATGAAAATAGCCTCAAAAACAGACAAAAAAAAAACCTGTATTATAGTCTAGCCAAACGTCCAGCCATATTTAAGCTTTACTCGCCTAAGATTCGTACATGCCAAAAGTGAAAGTCTTCAGGTTTTTGTCCCGCAGTATATCGTTGTGATATTATAGCTACGCCCACGCTGATTTCCACAGGCACAAAAACCTGTCACCAGCTGTTCATATAAACTACTTTGATCTTTAATTAATACTAAATGCTAATTCAAAGAGATGTTAACGGTACATATAGCTCACTGCATAATTTCATTCGACATTGTTTTCCCACTTGTAGCAAGTAATCTTATTTTAAACAAAATAAAATAAAAAGTTCACTTCAACACGTTATTCTCCTACACACATGAATTTGCGTGATTAATGTGCGATCAGGAGAACATTGCAAATAAAACCCCACATGTGTGTGTGTTCATTCTTTACATGTGACAAAATACTGTGTAAAGCATAACGTGTATTCCGCAAATTAATTTCTAACCGTAAATGTCCGATTGTGAGGTTTTTGCTGATATACATTTTTATATAATATCATAAAATAAAGTGCATTTACAGAGGCGTTTTGTCAACCTTTTGTGCTGAACACATGAGATTTGGAGTATTTGTTATGGTATGAATCATTGTGCAGTATAGCGGCTCACGGTGATGGCTACCATGACAAAATCCTCTCCAGCTGATTTTCGATAAAAAGCCACATGTAGTCTTTGGGTTTTGCTAATGTGTTGCAATTTTTTTTTTATGTTCAACATCTACTTTTATTCATTGCGGGCCTCCGTTTGTGCATCTGGCATTAAAAGAAGTAATTAAAAGGCACGGTTCATGTCTTGTGCTGTTTTTGTAACCGGGTGTATCACTGTGTACCCGGGTGGCAGCACAGTGTTTCAAGCTATTACAATAACCTGAGACTGAAGTTAAGTTTAACATGTTTCAACTTTTTACAAGGAATAATGCCCCACATATTTTTGAGAGAAAAGAAATCCTCCAATATGCATTTTCTGCCTTATCTTCAGATATATTCATGTTTAACTTGCAGGATCTGATTGTGAAGTGTTTCTATGAAGAAAGCCAGAAGAAGCCTTTCAACCAAACTACCCTGAGGTGGAAATGTCAAAAAATCAGTTTGTTGACTAATAAAGTGTTAATATAAGTTAGACTTGCCTTAATAACTGATTCATTCAATATATATATATAAATAAAAATGTACTGTATATGAAAATGTACAATTTATTTCCTATGAAAGTTTGAGGGGAAATACTGTGATTGAAGTAGTTTGTGTTCTACATCTACATCTAGGCATTTGGCAGACGCCCTTATCCAGAGCGACTTACATTTTCATCTCATTACATCTGAGCAATTGAGGGTTAAGGGCCTTGCTCAAGGGCCCAACAGTGGCAACTTGGTGGTTGTGAGGTTTGAACCTGGGATCTTCTGAACCGTAGTCCAATGCCTTAACCACTGAGCTACCCCTGCCCAGTTTGCTCAGTTGTTTTTGTAATGGAGTACATCATTTTATGTCACTACAAAAACTTATAGATCTGTGAAAGCAAAAAAAAAGAAGGAAAAAAAAAACCCACACTGGATATGTGTGAGCAAACCCTGACCAAAAGTAATAGTGTATTTATCGACTAACCTGGTATACATTTCATTAGTTTAAGGTTCTCATTCCCAAATTCTTTATACTACTTTTTCTTCACAGTCCGTTTGCTGGGCACAGGCGAAGACGTGCACTCAGGCGACAGCTAATCTAGAATTAGTCTATTCTACATGTCTTTGGACTGTGGGAGGAAACCAGAGTACATGATGGCAACCCACCAAGCACATGGAGAAAATGTAAAGTCCACGCACACAGACCCAAAGGCAAGACTCAAACTCTTGAACCTGGATGTGCGAAGCTAGTGCTAACCACTACACGACCGTGCTGCCTAGGGATACACAACAATATCCTAATTTATCTCAAATGTTTTAGAACTATGAAATTTATTCAGATATTCAAACACTTTCATTTGCGTGTCTTAAAGTTGGTATAGAAAAGAATCACCTGCCTTTAATATGTTGCATTTTGTGATATCACATTTCTCTTGGATGTTAAAAATTAAGTAAGTACAGCTAAATAAGACAAAAAAATGTGTCTGTCTTTATTTCAGGCTGCAAAGCAAAAAAAAATGTGATTAATTTAAAAGTTAATGATTTTTTTTCTATTGTAAACAATACGATAGTTAAATACATTTTTGAATATATATATTAGATTCAATAAGAATAGATTAACAAGATATAGTGTGCCGAAAGACAATTTTAGCTTTCAAAAACTTAAAATGACCAGGAGAAATACAGGGCTTGGAAGATGAATAGACTTAGTTTAAAATCTGCATGCAACATTGTAGGCCACAGTTAATGTTCCTGTTTTCATGTTGAGATGTTTTTGCAATGCTGTGTATCATTGTGTATACGGGTAGTGGTGGCACAGTATTTTAAGCCATGACAAAAACACTGCTGAGACTGAACTTGAGACTGTAGGCTTACATGTTTGAACTGCTGAATAGCACAGTATATGTACTGTATGTTATTGAAAACATGCACTGTAACATAAGTTCACATAAGTTCAGCAACTAAGCAGATACTAAACGTCTATATAATGAATTCACTTATTAGTTCTTCCTGTATTTAAGAAAGTGATAATAGCATTTATTAGGTTTGTATCAGACAATTGGTATACAACAGTCAAAGAAATAAAAATGCAAATAATTTGCCATTCGATTGTAAAGATGGTTTTCTTCAGCTCCCCATTATGTACAGTA
Source organism: Clarias fuscus (assembly GCA_030347435.1). Taxonomy (NCBI): domain Eukaryota; kingdom Metazoa; phylum Chordata; class Actinopteri; order Siluriformes; family Clariidae; genus Clarias; species Clarias fuscus. The sequence continues at coordinate 4,251,691 of CM059222.1, read as the reverse complement.
AGCCCTTTAACCATCTACTGTAGTCAAGTGGCAGCCAGGTTTTGTGCCTAAAAAAAGTATATTTTGGGGGGGGAGCAGCCCAAAGCATTAAAGACTTATTATTATAACTTTACATATTTACTATGCCACTTTTACAAGCCCTATTTAACCATATAAATTAGTTAGTTTTGAAATGTTTGATACAAGTAATCATGAAATGAAATAAATTAGTTTTATACTTACAACTATTGGTTTTGGGAGGTGTATAATATAATAATTCCTTATATGTCTACAATATAAACATAGATATGTAAGGAAAATGGTCAGTTAAATATTTGGTGTAATTATTTCCACAGTATACTCAAAAATCCTTTCATCATTATGCAGGTGTTTCCTGATGAAGCCTCATCACTTTTTGACCTTAATAGAAACAAAGAGGTAGTTTTAAAAAAAATTGGACAGGAACATATAACTGACTGCAGACTTAGGGATTCAGTTTCTTTAAAACTTGGCAGTAGAATTTGCTATTGGTGGTCTGGACAAATTATTCATGCACAATTCCACACGTGTCAAAAAAGGTTATGAACATGAATTTGGTTGAGTTGCAGACCTGCCTTACCTTTTTTGCTCCTGGGTCAGCAACCTGGGAAAGAACTTGGTAGCAATACGGTACCATTCAATCAGGCATGTTAAAAATCGCACATGAGAATTGCTTGGAGTGCTCTGTTTGACACTGACAAAAGCAGCAATGTTGTGGATTATTCCATTCATTTCATGCAAAATTGCTGAATGGTTTTGAAATTTTCGAGGGTTGAGCTGGTTGAAGGTCTTCCTGATCTCTTGTAGTCTTCCAGTGAAGATTTGTCTGAATCATGTCTAATGTCTCTGTAACAGATTTGCCCAGTTTCACACAGAATTTCACATTCACTCTTTGTTCTAACTTGCTGTCCATGACGAAATAGCAGACATGGTAACACATGTGGTCAGAATAGCACCTATTGTACACTGGACAATGTCTTTTGGCACACTGACTTATGATGGTCAGTGCTCCTTGTGACTATGCATGTAGCCATGTGATGCTATCAGTTGGCGTGTCACAAAACTAGTCTCAAAACATTTTGATAACACATTGTATAAGAACATTACCTTAGAAATATTCTAACTCAACACACCAAGAAACACAATGAAGTTCGTGGCGAAGTTTTAACCCCTTGACCAGAATTATAAAATCTAAGTATTGTATGACCATGAATAATATCTATTATACGACAGCATCTCAGGGGGTCAAGGTTTGGACTTTGACTTTTTTTCTCAGGTTTGTCAGTGCGTGATTGTAACATGTTTGCTCAGTTCAAATATGGTAGTTGTTTTTTGTAATGGAGTGTGCCACTGTGCTATGGATCTGGTAGCTGGTACACAGTGTTTTAAGCCATTACGAAAACCTCATATATAAACTAAAGGAATCATGATTAAGACACAATGCTAATTCCCAACTCCTTTAATGCTACATATACGGTACAGATCAAAAGTTTGGACACACCTTCTCATTCAAAGAGTTTTCTTTATTGTGTTCTTTATTGTGTTCTTTAGCCCAAACGCGTCTCTTCTGCTTGTTGCCTGTCCTTAGCAGTGGTTTCCTAGCAGATATTCTACCATGAAGGCCTGATTCACACAGTCTCCTCTTAACAGTTGTTCTAGAGATGTGTCTGCTGCTAGAACTCTGTGTGGCATTGACCTGCTCTCTGATCTGAGCTGCTGTTAACCTGCGATTTCTGAGGCTGGTGACTCGGATGAACTTATCCTCCGCAGCAGAGGTGACTCTTGGTCTTCCTTTCCTGGGGCGGTCCACATGTCAGCCAGTTTCTTTGTAGCGCTTGATAGTTTTTGTGACTATACTTGGGGACACTTTCAAAGTTTTCCCAATTTTTCGGACTGACTGACCTTCATTTCTTAAAGTAATGATGGCCGCTCGTTTTTCTCCACTTAGCTGCTTTTTCCTTGCCATAATACAAATTCAACCTCTTTGAATGAGAAGGTGTGAACAAACTTTTGGTCTGTACTGTAACTCACTGTTATATTTTTTACCATGTGAGTTTAAAAAAAATGATAATAAGAAAAAAAAACAATATTAAACAATAAAAAATAAGAAAAAGCTGTTTATCACATGCTTAGAAATGAAAATCTATTCTTTACATGTAATTTTAAAAACTGTATAAAGCATAAGATGCAGCATCTGAAACCATTTCAAAATGATTAAACTTATTCATCAAATGAATGTCTGTCAGTAAATATCTTTATCTCACTTCTGTTGCCAGTGGTTCAGCTATTATTGGCTGTATTTTTAGTTATTTTGAGGGAACAATAAATTTACACTGCTATACAAACTTTACACTGACTACTTTTCATTTTGTCAAAGAGTCATTTATGCAGCGTTGTCCTATGAAAAGATTTCATCATAAATATTTGCAGAGATGTGAGGGGTGTACTCACTTTTATGAAATCTGGGCCCTGGGGGTGCAAGGCGACAGTGCTAACCACTAAACCACTGTGCCGCCCTGTGCTATACACTTTATATAATATTATGCATTATATTATTACATGCAAAGATTAGCAGATTCTTTGCCACCTAGGTTTGTGAAGATAGTTTAATCAGTGAGCCCTTTAACCAAGTGGTACCCAAGTTTGGATAAATATGGAAAGAAGGGACAAAAAGTTCTTAAAATGATCATTTAAACATTTGGGTTATTTATGTCTGTAGCATATTCAAAATTATTTTCTCTGTGATGCAGTGTTTTCGTGATGAAAATCTTTTAAGCTATTTGCAACACTTCACCCTCATTTTAGGGTCTTGATTCAAAGAAGGAGATAGATACCGAAACAAAGCACTTAACACTTCAGGGGACATTAACCCACTGGCAGTTTAATTATTATTCATTTATTCATTTATTTTTAACTACTTTTGCAGTGGTTGCAAATTTTTGCACAAAAAAAGTGCACTTTTTTCTAGTTAATTATGTTAATGTGTCAGTACATTTTAAATGTTAAAAAAAGCTCCTATGTTTGCTATATTAAGACATGTCCATCACACCAGAGGTCGATTTAAGACGCACACACAGTTTGATGTCAAAACTTAATTATAACTAAGGTTTATAACCTGATTATAACTTTCCTTCTACTCAACATTTTGATTTAATTTATGGCTCAAGTTATTATTATTATTTATTAACTTAAGGGAAATACTAAAGGACTGGCAAAGCTTTACTGAATACTGTCCAGGCAGTTTTGCTTGGTGCTGTGACACATTCTGTCTGGATAGACATGTTGAAAGTTCTAACCAATGTACAGACAAAACTTTCCTTTATTTATTTTTACATTTTTATTATTATTATTATTTATTTAGATTTTATTTAAAGTTTTAGTAACTTACTATTCATACTATTCATGAATACCATTTAACTCTTAGTCTAGTTCAATAAACACATGAGAAAGATTGCTGAGTTTTGTCTAGAAGACAAGGCAGATTTATGGACATTTGACTAGAAAGGAACCGCTTGGTAGTAAAGGGTGCATACGCAACATGGATAAACTCAGTCTTAAGAAGATTGTTGAGCAAAGCTGATTCAAGAACTTGGAAGAGCTTCACAATGAGGTTGGAGACAGTTCATCAAAAGCCACTATGCACATACCTCTTCAATAAATGGGCTACAACTGTTGCACCTCTAGAATCAAGCCAGATATATCAAAAGCATCTTATTTAGGCTAAGGTGCAAAATTTAAATGTGCACTTGGAAATCAAGCTCGCAGAGTCTGGAGGAAGAGTGGAAAGGCACAAAATCCAATTTTCTTGCATTTCAGTCTGACGTTTTAGCAGTCTGTAATGAGGTAGATGACATTGACTACTAAGGTGCCATGTCATCTACTAGTGTTGGTCCACTGTGTTTTAATCAAGTCCAAATTCAACTGCTAGCCAGAAAATCGACACACAGTATCAGTGTTTCACCAAGAAGATAATATTTATAATGAATACAATCACAGCATCCCAATGTACATGTGCCATTGTCATGAGTGATTTTAAAATGTTTGCTCAATGAATACATGCTCAATGTGACAGTTGTTTTTGTAACAGATTATACCACTGTGGTGGATAGCAGCTGGGGTACACAGTGTTTTAAGCCATCACAAAAACTTTGTGCTGAAACTGAAGCAGTATAAATCAGTCATTCATGGAAACTGGGACAAAGACAAAAAACCTTTTCAGTTCATTACAGGATTTTTGTTAATACTGTCTACAGTTGTGGCCAAAGGTTTTGAGAATGACACAAATATAAGTTTTCACAAAGTTTGCTGCTAAACTGCTTTTAGATCTTTGTTTCAGTTGTTTCTGTGATGTACTGAAATATAATTACAAGCACTTCATACGTTTCAAAGGCTTTTAGCGACAATTACATGACATTTATGCAAAGAGTCAGTATTTGCAGTGTTGGCCCTTCTTTTTCAGGACCTCTGCAATTCGACTGGGCTGCTCTCAATCAATTTCTGGGCCAAATCCTGACTGATAGCAACCCATTCTTTCATAATCACTTCTTGTAGTTTGTCAGAATTAGTGGAGTTTGTCAGAATTTTTGTTTGTCCACCCGCCTCTTGAGGATTGACCACACGTTCTCAATGGGATTAAGATCTTGGGAGTTTCCAGGCCATGGACCCAAAATTTCAACGTTTTGGTCCCCGAGCCACTTAGTTATCACTTTTGCCTTATGGCACGGTGCTCCATCGTGCTGGAAAATGCATTGTTCTTCACCAAACTGTTGTTGGATTGTTGGAAGAAGTTGCTGTTGGAGGTTGTTGGGCAAAATTGTGAGTGAGCCCACTCCCTTGGATGAGACGCAACCCCACACATGAATGGTCTCAGGATGCTTTACTGTTGGCATGACACAGGACTGATGGTAGCGCTCACCTTTTCTTCTCCGGACGAGCCTTTTTCCAGATGCCCCAAACAATCGGAAAGAGGCTTCACTGGTGGCACTCCGATCCCGCAGCTGAATCCTCTTTAGGAGACGATCCTGGTGCTTGCTGGACTTTCTTGGACGCCCTGAAGCCTCCTTAACAAGAATTGAACCTCTTTCCTTGAAGTTCTTGATGATCCTATAAATTGTTGATTTAGGTGCAATCTTAGTTGTCACGGCACGCCAGGTCATGCCCCATGTCTCCAGACAGGCCATGCTCACCTGCTTGTCCAATCCACACTCCAGTCCACTCTTTCCATTTTGCCGCCTCAATCTCCGCTTTCTGCACACCTGTTCTCTATCTCAGTTTATCCCTTCTGCCTATTTAAACTCTTCAAGCTACCACTGGCTGCCGAATTATTACGTGCTCATAGCCCAGTTTTCTCGTGCCTCACGTCAAGTTATATTCTCGCCCTCACATTGCGGACTTCTTCCCCTTTTTCACGCTTCTCGCCTCACGGATTAAACCTGATTTCAAGCATCACCCTCCTTTTAACATGTCAAGTCTGCCATTCTAACCCAATCAGCCTGACCTAATGATCTCCAGCCTTGTGCTCGTCAACATTCTCACCTGAGTTAACAAGACGATTACTGAAATGATCTCAGCAGGTCCTTTAATGACAGCAATGAAATGCAGTGAAAAGTTTTTTGGGGGATTAAGTTAATTTTCATGGCAAAAAAGAACTATGCAATTCATCTGATCACTCTTCATAACATTCTGGAGTATATGCAAATTGCTATTATAAAAACTTAACCAGCAACTTTTCCAATTTCCAATATTTATGTAATTCTCAAAACTTTTGGCCACGACTGTACATACTCCAGAATGTTATGTAGAGTGACCTCTTCAGGGAATGCTTGGTAGGTAAATCTGACATGATTGTGCTACTGTAATTACTAGATAAAACATACAGTACAGATATGTTGACTTGTTACTCATTTGCCAGGATGGTGAAGAGCAGTTTACTGGAGAAATGATGATCATCGTCATCAGAAGCGCAGTCATGTCTCACCAAGCCAGTGCAAAGATTGTTATTGAAGGAACAGATGTCTTGAAATACCTAGATGTACCAAGAGCCTGTGCCTTGCTAATGGGGCTGATATATGCACTCAACCTCAGCTATCCCAAAGAACTGAAGAACACTTTAGAGGTATTCCAAAAGATACAGTATTTCTGAAACTAGATGGACTGAAAGCCAGCCCAAGGGTAATGTCACTAAAATGTAAACTGCTTTCGTAAACGAAAAAAGAAAAAAAGTGGGTTGTGCTACAGTGTTTTAGTTCAGGTGGCATGTAGCACTGTTCATTGTTTTTGTATTTTTTATTTAGTTTTTGTTTGTTTGTTTGTTTGTTTTTGGTGTGTTTTTTTGTTTGTTTTTAAAGCAGCTCACTGTCCTTGTCAGGATAGTGCTGTTGTTTTTACCCCAAAGTGACTGTATAATACATGATTCGTTCGGTCCTAGTAACCTTATACAGGTGTGCCTGTTAACGTTGCTAGTTTTTGTATTGTGTTATATTTATTAAAAGGATTAAAAGTATATTGTAATTTAAATATTTCTGTTCAGCAATAAATGGATATATAATCTCTTCCAGAGATTTTTGATTTAGAAAATAACAATTGCAGTCAGCAAGTTTTGCTTGTATGTTGCAAATGTATGAAAGAGTTATGTTAAAGACGAACAGTTCATATCAATATAGTTTATTGCAAGCCCCATTTTTTTCAGCTGGCATTAAAATAATAAATTAAAAGCCACGGTTAACATCTATATGATTTATATACATATCTATCAAATTGAAAGTACAATGGCAAAATAGCCCAAACATTTTTAAGAAAAAAAAAAAACAGCAAACAGAACATGAATTGAAGAATTGCTGATTCTGTCCTATCCTCAGATAAATTCTCATTTAACTTGACAGATCTGATGGTAGTGTTACAGTAAATGACATGACACTTATCAAGTTAGCTGAACAAATTTGATATTTTAAACCACAGTAACTGTCTCCTTAAAGTTCCACCAACTTAAAATCTTTCAGCCATCATCAATGCACATGTAAACTGCCCACATTAAATTTTTTTAATCAAGATGGTGGATTGGACTATTTGGAGGCCATTCATTATGTCATGCCAGCCAATGTCCTGGAAGATGCTGGTCTACCCACACAGGCACAGTACTGTAAGAGCAAAATTGGATGGTGCTCCAGTGATTCTACTAGACATTAAATATTGCCTAGTTCATTTTCACCCACCCTCTAGATGTGTCCAAACTTTTGACTGGTTTTGTGTGTGTTTGTGTCTATCAAAGCTGTGGTGGCCAATCCGTGTGTGAAAGTGATGTCTTGTGTTCTCTGAACCACAGTTACAATTTGAGCCCGATCGATCCTGGGTTGTTATCTTAAAATATGCCCATGCACTGAGGCAAGAAAAATAATCCATTGATGGAAAAACCCTGGAAAAACACAATGTTGCTGAACCTAGACCTGAACACACACACTCACTCACTATCTCACTCACTAGACTGACAAACACACATGCAAGCACACTGATCTATAACCATTTAGCAATTTTAGAAACAGTATTCAAAAAATACAGCTTTTCATTCATCTTCTTACAGACAATTTACTTGCACTACCTCAACTCATTTACCGGGAAGTATTGCATTGAGTCATGTTGTTGCTCTTGTTTGCACATTTGCAAATGCACTTTGTCTTTTTGCTGTATTTTTGTATAGTACTTAGATAGTTGTGTTAACTTATGGTGGGAGTTTCTTTTGTCAGCTAATTAGGTGTGTTAGTTAGCTAGTTAGTTTTGTTAATTGATGTGGTTAATTCTGACATATATGTAGCACCTTGGTCCTGGAGAAACATTGTTTTGCTTCACTGTGTACTGAACTGTATATGGTTGAAATGACTAGAGGCTACTTGAACTAAAACCTGACCAACTGAAGCAACTCCATAACACTGTCATGCAGGCACTAGGCATGATGGGTACATTGCTTCACCTGCCTCACTTCATACCCTAATGCAACCTTCACTCTGGAAAAGGGTAAATCTGGACTAACCAGACGATAGCACTGGTGTGCTCCACAGTCAATTTTTTATGCTCCTTACCAAATGGAAGCAGTTTCGTCAGATTAGCCTCACTGAAAAGTGCTTTTTTTTTTTCAATTCCTCATTCTCTTTGTATTGTGCAAATTTTTCTTTGGGAAATGGCATTTCTTTCACTGCAAAACAGCTGTTCTTTTTTGTTTTGTTTTGTTGTGTTTTTACAATTTGATTTCACCAAATGTTTGTGATCTCTGACAATGATCATTCAAAACTTTTTTTCCAACCAAATTTCTTCCTTGAAGATCATGATTGACCACAACCCTTCCAGGTTTTAATAAGACGCAGTTCTTAACCCAATTTTAGTAGTTTCAGTAATTTCCTTAGTGTTTTTTTTTTTTTTTTTAATGCAGGCCAATAATTTCACCCTTATGAACCAAATTAACACCTTTCGCACAACCACAGGATATGTCTTCTGACATGGTTGATTAAGAAATAGAAAACATCAGTTCGGGTTAAATAACTTACCAGCTGCAACATATTAATAACTGCAGTATTTGTCCAATATTAGGCTCTTACTTAGTAATTACCGATTAAATCCAAGTGTTTTTTGGCTATGCAGTGTACAGTATATATTAAAGAAAAACACTTATATATTAAAGAAAAACACTTACTTAATAGTTCATTGCAGCACATCCAATAAAACTTCTCTTGAAAGCAAATCATGAGTTGACCTCCTCTTTTATTCTGATGTCCTCTATTCACTGAAGTGAACACTTCAAATCATACTCCAGCTTAAATCTATCAGAACCTTACTGGAATTGTCCTGTCACACACACACACACAAAAAAAATGGTGATTCTTTTTTTTTTTTTTTTTTCAGCTGAATTGCAGTTGTTTTCAATGAAGTTGAAGTTCAATGAAGAGGAAAATTCCTCTACCTGATTTATTTACTTAGACGGGGTGCTCTTTGAACCACATTGGTTGTAAGATTGTGTTGGCCAATTCATACAGTATATGTTTTAAGACAATTTGAAATGATGATATTGTGTTTTATCAGTCTATGAAAGATCTTAGTCTAGCTTCTGCTCTGATGAGTCCCTGAAGTGCCTGAATTATTATATATATATATATATATATATATATATATATATATATATATATATATATATATATATATATATATATATATATATATATTTTTTTTTTTTTTTTTTTTTTTTTTTTGCAACTGTATGTCTATCAGGTCAGCTACAGTACAGGTTTCACCAACAATCTAAGACCAGAACTCGGTCTGACACGAATAAAATGTTGCAGCTGTTAAAAAAAGAAGAAAAAATAAACTGTTTACTGTATATCTGTCCATCTCAAATTTTCATAAAGACACGCTTTTTGAATGTATCATGCATCGTTAGTAAGTCGAAATGCACATGGATTATTAGTTAAGTAAGTCAATAAAACAAACAAAAAAAAAAAAAACAATCGAGAAAAAACAAACAATGTCTTGCTTTTTAATATATCGTTTTTATTTATTGGTTTAATTGTTTCGGGATCATTATCTGAAAACAGATGTCTCGCCTCCGGTAAACAAATATTACCTACTCATTTAATTATTTCATTGTCCCTTGGTATATCTCAAACACTGAAACATTTGTAAGTACAATCATTGCTTCATAAACGAAAATGTAAAAAATTGTAAAAACCTAAATGTAAATAAACTGGTATTTATTGGGACACAGTCAGTAACTAAGTAAGTAACTAACATGCATGCAATCGAAACGCTTTTAACGCTTCCAAAATGAACCAATAAATGCTAAATATTTCGATATTTCAAATAATCGCATAAACAGACAAAAAAAAAACTAGCTTCATAGTCCTCCAAACGTCCATCCATATTTAAACTTTACTCGCCCGAGTTCCTTGTATGCAGGAGTGAAAGCCTTTGGGTAGTTTTTGTCCCGCAGTAGATCGTTGTGGTATTATTATAGTGGTAGCTACTACACCCACGCTGATTTGAACAGGCACAAAAACCTCCAGTCACTAGGAGTTACACCTTTTTTTTTTGGCGGGGGGGGGGGCGGGGGGGGGGGGGCGCAGCATCATATAAAATAATGCAGTATTAACTAATACTACATGCTATTTCCTAAAGTCTTTTAACTGTACATATAGTTCACTGCATAATTACATTTTATTTCACTTTTTTTTTCGATTCGAAACAAATAATCCCATTTTAAACAATAAAATGAAAGGGAAAAAAAGTCTAGTTCAACACGTTATTCTTCTACACACGTGAATGTGTGTGAATAATGTAAGATCAGGAGTAAATGAAAAATAAAACCCCACATGTGAAACGTTATACTGTACACGTGAAAATAAGAAAATGGTGTTTATCACATGCGCAGAAATAAAAAATAAAAAAAAATCAATTATTTACATGACGACAGAACTCTGTATAAAGCATAACGTGCAAGGTCGAAAATATTTCAAAATGATTAAAAGTATTCATCAAATGATTGTCTGGCAATAAACGTCTTTAACCTGTATCTGCCCTATTGTAAGGTTTTTGCTTATATATATATATATATATATATATATATATATATATATATATAAATATATATATATATATATATATATATATATATATATATATATATATATATATTTTAATCACACAATAATGTGCATAAAGTTTAAAAAATTCACTTGCAGTCTGTGGTTTTGCTAATGTGTTTCAATTAAAAAATGTTCAACACCAACGCCTCGGCTTTAATAAAAAAAAATTAATTAAAATCCACAATTAATATCTTTTATTGTTTTTGTAACCGGTTGTATCACTGTGTACCCGGGTGGGTGGCAGCACAGTGTTTTAAGCTATTACAATAATCTGAGACTGAAGATTTAATATGTTGAAACTAATATAAGCCAAAATGCTCCAAATGTTTTTGAGGGCGAAGAAATCCCCCAAAAATAAATGAAAGAAATACAGTAATAGAATTTCTTTCAAAATGTTAAGTATTTTTTACACTCATTCTGATTGCCATTTTTAATAGATGTGATAAACAACACCATGTGGTTACTCTGATACAAAGGCAAATGTATATCACACTGAAGATAACTGACCTAAATAAATTTTGAACTAGTTGGTTAAAAATAATTGCAAAAAATGTCTTGGAGGGAGTACATTAGTTTTGAGAAAAGATCTAGGAAAATCTGTTTGCATAAGGGAGGGTAAGGCAGGAAAAATGAAGGGAAACTGCAAAACAGGATTTTCTATCTTATCGTCAGATAAATTCATGTTTAACTTGCGGTATCTGATGGTAAAGTGTTTCTATGAAGGAAGCCAGAAAAAGCTTTTTAACCAAACTATGCGGAGATGGAAATATCAAAAGTCAGTGTGTTTGTTTGATTGTGTTACTGATGGCATCATAAGCACCAAACTGTATGGAAGTGTTTTAATATGAGTAAACAAAAATATACAGTGGTGTAAAAACTTTTCTTTTTTTAAATGTTTGTCACACTTCAATGTTTCAGATCATCAAACAAATTTAAATATTAGTCAAATATAACACAAGTAAACACATCATGCAGTTTTTAAATGAAGTTTTTTTTTTTTTATTAAGCGAAAACAAAATCCAAAACTGCATAGTCCTGTGTGAAAAAGTGTTTGCCCCCTAATCCTAATAACTGGTTGGGCCGCCCTTAGCAGCAACAACTTCAATCAAGCATTTTGTAATTCAGCCACATTGAAGGGGTTTTAGAACATGAGCTCCCTTTTTAAATGTCATACTACAGCATCTCAGTTGGATTCAGGTCAGGACTTTGACTTTGAAAGTCCTCATTTTGTTTTCCTTCAGCCATTCAGAAGTGGACTTGGAGTGCTTTTGATCATTGTCCTGCTGCAGAACTCAAGTTTGCTTCAGCTTGAGGTCACAAACAGATGGCTGGACATTCTCCTTCAGAATATTTTTGTACATAGCAGAATTCATGGTTCCATATATCACAGAAAGTCTTCCAGGTACTGATGCAGCATAACAGTCCTAGACCATCACACTAACACCACCATATTTTACTGTTGGTACGATGTTCTTTTTCTGAAATGTGGTGTTACTTTTACGCAACACATAATGGGAAACACACCTTCCAAAATGTTCAACTTTTGTTTTGTTAGTCCACAGAGTTCCACATGTTCCATGTTTTTGCCATTTGTAATGGCTGTCATTGTGGTTCGCTGCAGTCCCAAAGCATTAGAAATTGTTTCATAACCTTTTCCAGACTGATAGTTCTCAATCATTTTCTTTCTCATTTATTTTTTTTTAAGTTCTTTGGATCTCGGTATGATGTCTAGCTTTTGAGGCTCTTTTGGTCTACTTTACTTTGCCAGGCAGGTCCTATTTAAGTGATTTCTTTATTGCAAACAGGTGTGGCAGTAATCAGGCCTGGGTGTGGCTAGAGAAATTGAACTCAGGTGCGATAAACCAGAGTTAAATTACTGTATGTTTTAACAGGGGAGGCATATACTTTTTCACACTGGGCTATGCAGTTTTGGATTTTGTTTTCTAACAATAAAAACCTTCATTTAAAAACTGCATGATGTGATTATTTGTGCTATCTTTGACTAACATTTAAATTTGTTTGATGATCTGAAAATCACTTCGGTGCTTATATATATATATATATATATATATATATATATATATAGACAACGTCTATTTCAGGGAAGGCCTTGTGTATTTCAGGAGCACAATGCAAAACTACATACTGCAGCTATTACAACAACATTGCTTCGTAGTGGAAAAGTTTGGTTGGTGAATTGGTCTGCCTGAAGTCCAGATCTTTCACCTATAGAGAACATTTGGCGCTTCATTAAATGAAAAATTTTAATAAAAGGTTGACCACAAACTCTTCAGCAGCTGGAGACTATACAATAGAACTTCGGATTGCGATGAAATTGGTTTGAGTGCGTTCCGCAAGACAGCAAATCTTTTTATAAATTCTGACTTGATAAACGAGCAAGTCTTGATATATGCGTATCATATTGCATGCATGAGCTTCTTGTTTTGACGGCGAGCATCATGTGATCACAACTGAGCCAGTAGTTCTTCTCTCTCACGCTGCAGAATTGTGGGTAATCGTCTCCCGTGCTTATAAAGCATATTTTATTTTGTTTTTGTATGTGCGTGTAGGATGACTTTCACACACCAGTTTACCGAATAGAGACTCACTCTCACACAAGCGCGCAGGTGAGTCTCTTTTCGGGAAACTGACGTGTGTGAAAGTCATCCTAACAAAATAAAAAGATGCTTTGCATGCACATATGTGGTCACAGTATTATAGTAAACAGTACACGCACGCACTGATGTTGACTATATGAGCATGGGAGACGATTACCCACAATTCCGCAGCGTGAGAGAGAAGAACTCACATGTGATCACATGATGCTCGGCATCAAAACAAGAAGCGCATACATGCCATATGATAAGCATTATACAGTACGCATATATCAAGACGCGCTCGCTCGTGTATGTGTGTAAGTCGTCCTACACAGCAGTCGCCTCCCCCCCCCATGTCTGCAAGCTAGTGTATGTGTGTGTGTCTCCGTGTGTCTGTGTGCGCGCACTTGTTTGAATGAGTCTCTATCGGTAAACTGGTCTATGTGTGCAAGTTGTCCTACATAGCAGCCCCCCCACACCCTCCGTCCTCTCCTCTCTCTTGTCTCACTCTTGTATCACTACAGTCACAATTCTTATAAAAGGTAAAGTGCAGGTTATTTTTGTTTTATTTTTACTTTCTATTTTTGTATTAATTATTTTTTTACAGTATGAATATTTTTGGGCTGTGGAGTGAATCATTGGATTTTACATTATTTCTTATAAGGAAATGCATAACCTCAATGCCCAGACGTCTTCAAACTGTTTTGAAAAGAAGCGGACACAATGATCAACATGCCCCTGACCAAACGTTTTTGAGGCCTGTAGCAGGCATCAAATTTGAATGAGCCCATTTTGTGCATAAAATAAATAAAAGAATTCTCAGTCTTTTATGTTCTCTATCTTATGTATTGTGAATAAAATATTGGCTCATGTGATTTGAAAATCTTTTAGATTTATTTTATTCTAATTTAATTATTATTTTTTTAAAAATAAAAAAAAACTTACCAACTTTTTCAAGATTCGAGTTGTAAGTTAAGTTTGCCCTAATAACTAATAAATTAAATATCTAGAATATTAACAAATTGCATTAAAAAATATGACATTTATTTATTATGAAAATTATTGTTTGAGGGGAAATATTGTGGTCGAAGTGGTTTGCTCAGTTAACATTTCAAACTTGTTTTTGTAATGGAGTACACCACTGTGCTGGATGGGGCACAGTGTTTTATGTCACTACAAAAACCTATAGACCTGTGGAAGCAAAAAAAAAATTAATTCCCAAGACAATATTGTATTTATAGACTAAGCACATCTTCATTAGTTTTAGGTTCTCACTCAAAAAATCTCTATACTACTTGTCCTTCGCAGTCCACTACAGGTAATCTAGAATTAGTCTAATCTACATGTCTGTGAGCAGAGCCAAGCAAAATTTAAAGGCCACGCACACACAGACCCAAAGGCAAGACTCAATCTTTTGACCCTGGAGCTGAGAGGCTACAGTCATAACCACTACACCGCCATGCTGCCTAGTTTAAGGCTACAAAACAAATATTATAATTTCTCAAACCTTTGAGAACTATGAAATTGAGATATTTAAAACGCTTGGTATGTCTTAACGTGGGTATAGAAAATAATCACATTTCTCTAATATAATAATCACATTTCTCTTGTATTGTAAAAGTTGTGCTGAGTAAATACTGCTGGATAAAACAAAACCTGTGTCTGTCTTAATTTCAGGCTGCAAAGCAACAAAATATGATTAATTTAAAAGCGGGCGATTTATTTATTTATTTATTTATTTATTTATTCAAATATACCCATTGTAAACAAATACACTGCAATAAAATCTACAATAAAACTTACAGAATAAGATAAAGAGATATGGTTTGCCAACAAACAATTTTAGCTTCCAAAAACGTCTCAATCAGACCTGGAGACGTAAAGGGCTTTTGAAGATTAATACTTCACTTAAAATTGTATGCGATATTGTAGGCTACAGTTAATGTTCCTGTTTTCATGTTGAGATGTTTTCGTAGTGAAGGTTATCACTGTGTACTGGAGTAGTGGTGGCACAGTATTTTAAGCCATGACAAAAACCTGCGGAGACTGAACTTCTGTAGGCTTACATGTTTGAATTGCTTGAATTGCACAGTACATGTCTGTTAGTGAAAACATGTAATGTCCACTGTAAGAGTTCACATGAGTGCAGCAACTAAGCGGATACTAAAGATCTAAACATTTAAGAGATATCAAAAGCATTTTATCTAGGCTAATGAGGAAAAGAACTGGACTATCATTCGGTGGTCCAAAATGTAAACGTACACTTGAAAATCAAGCTCACGGAGTCTGGAGGAAGAGCGGAGAGGTACAAAATCCAATTTGCTTGCATTCAAGTATGAAGTTTCCATAGTCTGTAATGATTTGAGGTGCCATATCATCTACTGGTGTTGGTCCGCTGTGTTTTATCAAGTCAATATAACAATATTTTTTCAATATAACAGTTGTTTTTGTAACAGAGTGTACCATAGCTATCTGGTGTTATATTCCATTACAAAAACGTTGTGCTGAAATTGATGCAATATAAATCAGTCATTCTTGGAAACTGGGACAAAACATCTTTATATTTATTTGGAATTTTATTATTATTATTATTATTATTATTGTTCTTATTATTATTATTATTGTTGTTGTTGTTGTTGTTGTTGTTGTTGTTGTTGAACAGTGAGGTGTGGGTTATCAAGCCCTGTTTGGAACAACCTCCCAGAATCACACGATTTTTGTCAACACTTGATTTATTTCTAGAGAGACAGAGAGAGAGAGAGAGAGAGAGAGAGAGAGAGAGAAAGAGATCTAGATTATTATCCAAAGCTTACCTGATGCCTAACTTCTTAACTGTTAATATTAAAGTTAGTTTTGCATTAATAACTAATTCATTAAATATTTGATAAGTATATAAAAAGCAGAAAACATTCTTACAATTTATGTCTTGTGTGTTAAGAATATGACTGTGGACACAATTGCAAGCAGGAGAAATTATATTATTTATTAATATAATAATAAAAGGGTAGCAGGGGTTGGTCAATCTACAAACAACATGAACTAGGGAAAATTTCAGATCTACAAAGCATGGTCATACACAGAAAATTAAATAAAAGAACATGACTCGGCAACGTCACTTACTTCAACTTACTTCACGATGCTCCAGTTCTTCTGAGTTCTATTTCATATGTTTGATTAAGACTCAGGTGAGCACTTATACTCATAGGCTTTTTTATTTTTATGGCCGCTGCCGATGGCATGACAGAGCCCTCCTCCAAAGAGCTTCCCCTGGGAGCAATCTTTCCTATAGGTCTCCTTCTTTGGTGCAGTTGTGGCAGGTTGATGTGAAATTCCTTTATTATGAATGGATCTAGAACGTCTTGTGTTGTTACCCAGCATCTCTCCACCGGTCCATACCCTTCCCTGTAAATGACACACTGTACTTTCTTTTGACAGTGACACCCATTTTTTTCCATGAAATCCTTCCATGCTTTAGATGTAAATTGGGATCCAATTATATCCAGAATCTTCTTTCTACCAAAGAATCTGGGGGGATGTGATGATACATGACCATGATGCCTAGGGATACAAAAAAAATATCCTAATTTATCTCAAATGTTTTCGAGCTATGAAATCTATTCAGATATTCAAAACGCTTCCATTTGTGTGTCAGTATAGTAGTCAGTATAGAAAATAATCACCTGCCTTTAATATGTTGCATTTTGTGATATCACATTTCTCTTGGATGTTAAAAATTAAGTAAATACAGCTAAATAAGACAAAAAAAATGTGTCTGTCTTTATTTCAGGCTGCAAAGCAAAAAAAAATGTGATTCATTTAAAAGTTAATGATTTTTTTCTATTGTAAACAATACGATAGTTAAATACATTTTTGAATATATATATTAGATTCAATAAGAATAGATTAACAAGATATAGTGTGCCGAAAGACAATTTTAGCTTTCAAAAACCAGGAGAAATACAGGGCTTGGAAGATGAATAGACTTAGTTTAAAATCTGCATGCAATATTGTAGGCCACAGTTAATGTTCCTGTTTTCATGTTGAGATGTTTTTGCAATGCTGTGTATCATTGTGTATTGGGGTAGTAGTGGCACAGTATTTTAATCCATGACAAAAACCCTGCTGAGACTGAACTTGAGACTGTAGGCTTACATGTTTGAACTGCTGAATAGCACAGTACAGTATATGTCTGTTAGTGAAAACAAGCACTGTAAAAGTTTGCATGAGTTCAGCAACTACTAAAAGTCTATATAATGAATTCACTTATTAGTTCTTCCTGTATTTAAGAAAGTGGTAATAACATTTATTAGGGTTGTATCAGACAATTGGTATACAACAGTCAAAGAAATAAAAATGCAGATAATTTGCCACCTGCGATTGTAAAGATGGTTTTCTTCAGCTCCCCATTATGTACAGTAAGCCCTTGAACCATCTAGTCGAGTGGCAGCCAGGTTTTGTGCCTAAAAAAAGTAAATTAGCCATGGAGCAGCCCAAAGCATTAAAGACCTATTACTATAACTTTACATATTTACTATGCCACTTTTACAAGCCCTATTTAACCATATAAATTAGTTAGTTTTGAAATGTTTGATGCAATTAATCTATCAAACAAATTTGTTTTATACTTACAGCTATTGGTTTTGGGAGATGTATAATATAATAATTCCTTATATGTCTACAATATAAACATAGATATGTAAGAAAATGGTCAGTTAAATATTTGGTGTATTTATTTCCACAGTACACTCAGAAATTATTTCATCATTATGCAGGTGTTTCCTGATGAAGCCTCATCACTTTTTGGCCTTAAAAGAAATAAAGAGGTAGTTTAAAAAAAAATTGGACAGGAACATATAACTGACTGCAGACTTGGGGGATTCCCAAACCCTTTGGGAGAGTTTGGGGAGTTATATACTGTATATAATATTAATAGCAAATTTGTTAATTGTACTAATGTGAGAAACATTTTAAATATGATTTTAATATTTGCTAAAATAGCTTATCATTACTACAGTAAGACATGACCATCACATCAAGGTTTGGTGTTGGTTAAATATCACTCAAAAACCATGTATATTAGAAACATAGTTTTCAAGTCCTAAATCAAAGTTGAAATGCATACGAGGGTGTATCAAAATTTCAAGATTCATGTGCCACAGATCCGGTCAGCTTTCACTGCATGACCTCCCTCAGTTGCTTTAAAACCTGGCAGTAGAATTTGCTAATTGTGGTCTGATCCACGGGGACAAATTATTCATGCACAATTCCTCAAGTGTCAAAAAAGATGCGCTTGCACTTGTTTGAGTTGCAGACCTGCCTTACCTTTTTTTCGGTTAGGGGAGAGGGAGATGATGGGGTCCTCCACTCTGAAGACTGTTGCTTCATCCCAGGGTCAAACCTATGCACCTAAGTTTTGTCACAGGTAATGTTCCTCGACGGGTCATGCATGGTACACTGACTGAGCTCTTGGTAGACTTTTTGCTCCTGGGTCAGCAGCCGGGGAAAGAACTTGGTAGCAATATGGTACCATTCAATCAGGCATGTTCAAATCGCACATGAGAATTGCTTGGAGTGCTCTGTTTGACACTGACAATAGCAGCAATGTTGTGGATTATTCCATGCAATTCATGCAAAATTGCTGAATGGTTTTGAAATTTTCGAGGGTTGAGCTGGTTGAAGGTCTTCCTGATCTCTTGTAGTCTTCCAGTGAAGATTTGTCTGAATCATGTCTAATGTCTCTCTAACAGATTTGCCCAGTTTCACACAGAATTTCACATTCACTCTTCGTTCTAACTTGCTGTCCATGACGAAATAGCAGACATGGTAACACATGTGGTCAGAATAGCACCTATTGTACACAGGACAATGTCTTTTGGCACACTGACTTATGACGGTCAGTGCTCCTTGTGACTATGCATGCAGCAGTGTGATGCTATCAGTTGGCATGTCACAAAACTAGTCTCAAAACACCTAGTATAAGATTACCATAGATCTTGGTCATTAGAAATTTTCTAGCTCAACACACCAAGAAACAAAATGCAGTTTGTGGCGAAGTTTTAACCCCTTGACCAGAATTATAAAATCTACTCTAAGTATTGTATGACCATGAATGCAATCTATTATACGACAAGGTTTGGACTTTGACTTGGATATTGAAACACCATTGTTTGTTTGTTTTTCTCAGGTTTGTCAGTGCGTGATTGTAACATGTTTGCTCAGTTAAAATATGGTAGTTGTTTTTTGTAATGGAGTGTGCCACTGTGCTATGACTCTGGTAGCTGGTACACAGTGTTTTAAGCCATTACAAAAACATATGTATAAACTAATGGAATCATGATTAAGACAAAATGTTAATTCCCAAGACCTTTAATGCTACATATAACTCACTGCATATTTTTACCATGTGAGTTAATAATAATAATAAAAAATTATATATATATATATATATATATATATATATATATATATATATATATATATATATATATATATATATATATATATATATATGCTTAGAAATGAAAATCTATTATTTACATGTAATATGTAACTGTATAAAGCATAATAATATTATTTACATGTAAAAAAAAAACTCTATAAAGCATAATATGCAGCATCAGAAAACATTTCAAAATGATTAAACTTATTAATCAAATGAATGTCTGTCAGTAAATATCTTAATCCTGATTGTAAGGTTTTTACACATCCCTGTACACAAGGAACTCCAAAAAGCCCAAATAGACTGCAGCGTGAAAAAAAAAGAAAAAAGATAATGTTTACAAACAGGAAAAAAGAGGGATTCAGAATTTCAGTAAGGAAAAAGATGTCCACACCAAATGTCCAACTGGTGCTGCTAAAATTAATTTGTTGTTTTAATGACCGTGACTCTTTTGTGCCTTGCTTGTCTGGATTAGTGCTCATTTCATTGAGACTGTTGAAAAAACTAAAAAGTATGGAAATGATGTGTTTGTCACGCTCATAATTCATGTGTTTAATATATGTAGACTACTGATTATTTTATGATTGTAAATGAAATATTTCCTGACTAAGTTTGTAATGAATGTGTCTTTTTTTATTTTTTTAGTATTAAGTCATTGCTGTACATTGCTTACATTAAAGGACCTCAAACCTTGATATGTAAATTAGGCAAAACTTCTACCCCAATGTCCCCCATAAAATTTTTTAAAAAAAAACATTATACACACACACACACACACACAGACACACACAGACACACACACACACACACACACACACACACACACACACACACACACACACACACACACACACACACACACAGTGATAAAATAAAAAAGGACATAGAGATCGCCTCAGTTTTCTTTGTTTTTTGTCATGGTTGTCATTAAATATAATTGAATTAATAAATTATATATTTATAAATGACTTTTGAAAGTATGTTTGTAAATATGAATGGTTTTTGTACATGATATCGCAGACATGATAACCATACTGTATATAATCACATTGGTACAAAAGATATTGATAATATGGTGAGTAACTCTTTGTGTGTGTGTGTGTGTGTGTGTGTGTGTGTGTGTGTGTAATGTTTTTTTTTTTTTGGGGGGGGGGGGGGGGGGGCTGAAGTTTTGCTTAATTTACATATCAAGGTTTGAGGTCAGGGTGCCAAATCATCACAGGGCACACACATACACTTAATCATACACTCATTTACACACTATGGGCAATTTGGAAACACCAATTAGCCTAATCTGCAGGTCTTTGTACTGTGGGAGGAAACCAGAGTACCTGGGGGAAACTCACCAAGCATGGGTGCACATGGGTGCACACCAAGCAGACACCATGCTCAAACCTGTCCGGGAATCAAATCTGAGCCCTGGAGGTGCAAGGCGACAGTGCTAACCACTACACCACCGTGCCGCCCTGCGCTATATACTTTATATAATATTATGCATTATTATTACATGCAAAGATTAGCAGATTCTTTGCCACCTAGGTTTGTGAAGATAGCTTAATCAGTGAGCGCTTTAACCACCAGGACAAGTGGTACCCAAGTTTGGATAAATATGGAAAGAAGGGACAAAAAGTTATTTAAATGATCATTTAAACATTGGGTTATTTATGTCTGTAGCATATTCAAAATTATTTTGTCTGTGATGAAAACTTTAAGCTATTTGCAAAACTGCACCCTCATTTTAGGGTAATGATTCAAAGAAGGAGATAGATTTCAAAAAGGATGGTCTGAAGAAAACAAAGCACTTAACACCTCAGGGGACCATAAACCCATTGGCAGTTTTAATTATTATTTATTTATTTATTTATTTATTTTAACCACTTTTGCACTAGTTAATTATGTTAATATGTCAGTACATTTTAAATGTTAAAAAAGCTTATATGTTTGCTATATTAAGACATGATCGTCACACCAAGTTCTAACCAATGTACAGACAAAACATTCCTTACTATATACTATTCATACTATTCATGAATACCATTGAACTCTTAGTCTAGTTTAATAAACACATGAGAAAGATTGCTGAGTTTTGTCTAGAAGACAAGGCAGATTTATAGAAAGTTGACTAGAAAGGAAACGCTTGGTATACGCAACATGTATAATCTCAGTCTTAAGAGGATTGTTGAGCAAAGCTGATTCAAGAACTTGGAAGAGCTTCACAATGAGGTTGGAGACAGTTCATCAAAAGCCACTATGCACATACCTCTTCAATAAATGGGCTACAACTGTTGCACCTCTAGAATCAAGCCAGATATATCAAAAGCATCTTATTTAGGCTAAGGTGCAAAATTTAAATGTGCACTTGGAAATCAAGCTCGCAGAGTCTGGAGGAAGAGTGGAAAGGCACAAAATCCAACTTTCTTGCATTTCAGTCTGACGTTTTAGCAGTCTGTAATGAGGTAGATGACATTGACTATTGAGGTGCCATGTCATCTACTAGTGTTGGTCCACTGCGTTTTAATCAAGTCCAAATTCAACTGCTAGCCAGAAAATCGACACACAGTATCAGTGTTACACCAAGAAGATAATATTTATAATGAATACAATCAACCCTGCCACAGCATCCTAATGTACATGTGTCATTGGCATGAGTGATTGTTTGTCCAATGAATACACTCACAAAGACATGTTTAGAATAAAAAATAAAAATAAAAACCTTTTCAGTTCATTTCAGGATTTTTGTCAATACACAACTGCCGGTAAGAAAAATGATTTAATGATGGTAAAACTGGCAATCAAAACAAACATGAGTAATTGTAAATGGTGGTCACTAAACAGGCAGGGGTCGGTTGGTATACGAACAATATGAACTAGGAAAAATCCAAAATCATCGTGAGAAATCAAAGCACAGTCATGCACAGAAAACACAGTAAATTCAAATGGCTTTGTAACATCAGGAGAAACTCATCAGACCATATACTTTGCAAAGCTCCTGTTCTTCTGACTTCAGTTTATCCACCACGGATAGCAAGCAGTTGTGTTTGATTAGTACTTAAACAAGGCTTAGCATGCATGGAGTATACCTTATACTCCTAGGCTAAAAAATTGGGATTGAAGTGGTTTGCCTGCATCTCAAAAGTTGTTTTTTATAATGGAGCGGAAAACTGTGCTGACTGGAACACAGTGTTTTATGCCACAGTGAAATCCACTGTAGATTCCTCTGTGGGAGCAAACAAAACAAGAAAATCAATTAGTCTAATCTACATATTTTTTGGACTGTTGGAGTAAACCAGAGTACCCAGATGAAATTCACAAAGCACACTGAGAAAATGTAAATTCTATGCACACAGACCCAAAGGCAGGACTCAAACCCTGACCCCACCCTAAGACCTAGATTAAGGCTACAAAACAATATTCTAGTTTATCTCAAACCTTTGACAACTATGAAAACCATTGAGATGTTTTCATTTCAACGTTTCCATTTGGTAGGTCTTAAACAAATACACAGCAAAAAAAATACAATAAAACTAACTGAATAGAAGAGACTAACAAGATATGGGTTGTGATTTTAGCTTCCAAGGACTTGTCAAAGAGGGAAGGAGAAGGAAAGGGCTTTTGAAGATGAATAATTAAAAACTGTATGCAATATTGTAGGCTACAGTTATAATGGTATTGTTTTCATGGAGAGATGTTTTTGTAATGGAGTTTATCACTGTGTATGGGGGGGGTGGGGTGGCACAGTGTTTTAAGCCATGACAAAAACCTGCTGAGACTGACCTTCTGTGGACTTCCATGTTAGAGCTGTTTACACAGTATATGTCTTACAGTATATTCTACGTGGACACTACATGTTTTTACAAACAAAATCTGACCATGTGTAATTAGATGAAGGACTAGAAAAGTTTCTATTGGATTCTAAGATGTATGCATTTGTACTCAAATTAGATCAAAAGTGTGCACAGGCCTCCACGATCTTAAAGGACAGTCTAAATGAAGACAGGGCACTAAATAGCCATAAAGCCACAAATGTGCAGAGCTTACACTGCCATCCCATGTGCTGGCTCCTAAAAAAGGAATGATAGTGTACTTTAAGTACAAGTGTGACTGTTACTGTAAAGGCTTCTAGACTAGTAAAAAGGTACAAACATACATTTTGGACTAATATGTACTGTATCAACATACAGATCTACAGTATGAGGGACATTAATGTCAAACCAGGACTTGTGATTAAACTTCTTATGACTGAAGGTGTTATTGCAATTGACATTAATAAAAGACTTTAAGTACAGTATGGTCATGTAAGGGACTGTGAGGGAATGACGATCCAGGTTGATTTGGGTCGGAGCCCACTGCAGTCATTATAGTGAACATTCCGGTGGAATGCTCTTAGGATAAAAATGGACTGGTTTGATCACTGTATAAAAATGACACCTACTGTAATTGAATTTACGCTTTAATTAACAATATCTGTTTCCAACTCAAGTAAATGGAAAATCTAGGGAAAAAACTGAATATTGTGAAAGTTTTTCTTTCAGAATTTAGTTTAAAAGTATAAAAGTAAAATATTTTTAAACCTTTAAGTTTTAATTTCTAGCTCAAAAATCTAGTATCTAAAAATATTAAAATGTTTAGTTTCAAGTTTGAGTAAATTACTATTTTCACTCACTCACTCATTGTCTATACCGCTTTATCCTGTATTCAGAGTCGCGGGGGCCTGGAGCCTATCCCAGGAGACTTAGGGCACAAGGCAAGGTACACCCTGGACAGCGTGCCAATCCATCACAGGGCACACACATACACACACACTCACACACTTATTCATTCACTATGGGCAATTTGGAAATGCCAATTAGCCTAATCTACATGTCTTTGGACTGTGGGAGGAAACTGGAGTACGCGGATGAAACCCACTAAGCACGGGGAGTAAATTACTATTCATACACTATAAATACAAATTATCTCGTGGTCTAGTTCAATACAGTACATGCATGGGGAAGACTGGAGAGTTGACAGTTGTCTAGAAGACCATCATCAATTTCCTCCACATATTCATGGAAAAATGACTGAAAGGAAAAACAGAGGTAGGAAAATGTGCACAAGCAACAAAGATGACCATAGTCTTAAGAAGATTATGAAGCAAAGATGAACTTGGAAGAGCCTCACATGAAGTGGAGAGAGGCTGGAGTCAGTTAATAAAGAGCCACCATGTACAGACTACTTTAAAGAATGAGCTACAACTGTTGCATCTTTAGTATCTAATCATTTTGATCATACACATTCACACTAAATAAAAACTTTCATAATTTCTTTTGATTTGTGTAAAGCTTCTTTGCAACAATGACAAGCGCTATACAAATAAAAATTCATTGAATTGACTGGTATTAAGCCGCTAAGGAGCAAAAAAAAAAAAAAACCTTGCTCACTAGTTCAAATAAATTGTTCGTCTCAATATGCATATCATTGTCATAAGTGATTTTAAAATGTTTGCTCAATGAACATATGACAGATGTTTTTGTAACAGAGTATACCACTGTGGTGTACTATAGCTCTGGCTATGGTGCACAGTGTTTTATGCCATTACAAAAACTTGGTGCTGTAACAGAAGCGCTACAAATATAAAACACACACCCACAATTAAGAATAATGAGACAGTTACAGAATGAGGAACAGGCTTGAAGTTGACATATTTTAAATGTAATGCAAGAGAAATTATTTAATGCGCATTCATTTATCTGTCATTTTTCATTTTATATGGTGAAGTGTGCTTTTGGTCCTTTTTGTAATTAAACTCTGCTATAGGGGCAAGTGTATATTAAATTTAATATAACTGAGTACATTCATTACATATTTTGGACCAGCTGGTTAAAAGTAATTGCAAAAATGGCTTAGAGAAAGTAAGATCTAGACTGTTTGCATAAGAGAGGGTAACACAGCGGAAATCATGACTCTTTCAGTCTCAAGAATAATAAAAACAAATGCAGAACAGGACATGCATAGAAGGACATCAGTTTTTGTCTTATATTTAGATAAATTCAAATGAACTTGCAGGATCTGATGGTAAAGTGTTTCTATAAAGAAATCCAGAAGAAGATTTGCAACCAAAAAAAAATTTAAATAAATAAATATGGAATCGTCAAAAACCAGGACTGTTTTTCCAGTAGTACCATACCAGTGGTATTGATTTGCTTATGTTTACTGATTGCATTTAAAAATAATTTTATTGCCAAATTCCATAAGGAAATAAATATATATATTTTTTTAATATTGATCAGGATAATTATTGTAACAGATACTGACCTTTTTTAATGTTAATATTTAGTTAAGTTTTTTAAGATAACTTATTAAATATTTGATACATTTAAAAAAGCATAAAAAATGCAGCTTATTCCTTGTGAAAAAAATTTTTTGGGGAAACACTGAGATTTGAAGTGGTTTGCTCAGTTAACATTTCAAAGTTGTTTTTATAATGGAGTGCACCACTGTGCTACCTGGAACACAGTGTTTTATGCCACTACAAAAACCTGTAGAACTGTGGAAAACTACTACTACTACTACTACTACTAATAATAATAATAATAATAATAATAATAATATTAATAATAATAAAAAAAAAATTATGTTTCAAGATTTAGGTTTCAAAAAAATGTTATATTTTAAAAGAAATTGAAGATTACATAATTTTAAAGACTGGCAACATTAATTCAGTAAGCTACACAGTGCAAAGTGTTTTTTTTTTTTTTTTTGCAAAGTGCAAAAACACTCTTTTGCTGCAATAATCATTTGCTTTCTAAAGTAACATTGCTGAATATTATAACTGTAAAAAAATATACGACATAGGCAAAACAGATGTTAAATTCTTTCATTGTCTATATGTCTCATCTTTCACAGTCCATCACAGGACACCAGCACACACGTACTCACATACTACAGGCAATTTGGAAATGGCAATTAGACTAACGTCTTTGGACTGTGGAACCAGAATTTAGATTAGATTAGATTCAAGTTTATTGTCATTGCATAGTTACAAGGCAACGAAATGCAGTTAGCATCTAACCAGAAGTGCAAGTTAGCAGTGCAATATAAACATATATACAGATCTATAAAACTAATAGATAAAAAATAAGGTCTATGTATGAACTGGATTACAGAAAGAATATATACAGTACAGACCAAAAGTTTGAACACACCTTCTCATTCAAAGAGGTTGAATTTGTAGAAAAAAGCAGCTAAGTGAAGAAAAAACGAGCGGCCATCATTACTTTAAGAAATGAAGGTCGGTCAGTCCGAAAAATTGGGAAAACTTTGAAAGTGTCCCCAAGTGCAGTCACAAAAACCATCAAGCGCTACAAAGAAACTGGCTGGCATGCGGACCGCCCCAGGAAAGGAAGACCAAGAGTCACCTCTGCTGCGGAGGATAAGTTCATCCGAGTCACCAGCCTCAGAAATCGCAGGTTAACAGCAGCTCAGATCAGAGAGCAGGTCAATGCCACACAGAGTTCTAGCAGCAGACACATCTCTAGAACAACTGTTAAGAGGAGACTGTGTGAATCAGGCCTTCATGGTAGAATATCTGCTAGGAAGCCACTGCTAAGGACAGGCAACAAGCAGAAGAGACGCGTTTGGGCTAAAGAACACAATAAAGAACACAATAAAGAAAACTCTTTGAATGAGAAGGTGTGTCCAAACTATTGGTCTGTACTGTTTACATGAATATACAGTGTAAAGTGAGCATAGATGGATAAATTAATGTACCGAATAATTGTAAATCTACAGATATGTCTAAATATAAATATGTGGAATAAAGATATACAGAAACTATATATAGGTGAATTTACATTATGTGCAATAGTATGAATATACATATGAATAAATATGAGTCATTTAACAGCTGGATGGAAATGCAGAGTATACATATACACACATATCTACATATATGAATATACATATATTAGTATACAGTGCAGACTGTACAAATGAATGAACAGGAAGTATTTACAGGGGTATTAAACAGGAATGTTGGGTTATCAGTGATGGTGGTACCGTCCATGTAAGGGGCTCAGTGAAGTTGTGTTCAATAAGGTAACCACTGTGGGGTAAAAACTGTTCCTCAGTCTGCTGCTCTTTGCTTTTAGGCATCTGAACCTTTTTCCAGAGGGAAGGGGAGAAAACAATTTATGTGCAGGGTGAGAGGTGTACTTCACGATGCTTCCAGCTCTACGCAGACACCTCCTCTTGTAGACTTCCTCAATGACAGGAAGTGGGGTACCAATGATGCGCTGGGCGGTTTTTACCACCCTTTGGATGGATTTGCGGTCCGAGACAGAGCAGTTAGCGTACCAGACTGTAATACAACTGGTTAGGATGCTCTCTACTGCACAATGTTAGAAATTGTTCATTATGTCCTTAGAAAGGTGATTCTTCCTTAGTAGTCTCAGGAAGAAGAGGCGCTGGGAAGCTTTCTTGAGGAGACTGAAGGTATTAGTGAACCAAGTTAAATCCTCAGAAATGTGTATCCCCAGGAACTTGAAGTTTGTAACACGTTCAAACATTGTCCCGTAGATGTAGACAGGGGAGTGTGTGTTACCTCTTCTCCTTCTAAAGTCCACAATGAGCTCTTTGGTCTTACTGGTGTTCAAAAGCAAGTGATTGTCAGCACACCACTCGGCCAAGTGCTTTACCTCTGCCCTGTAGTTAGTCTCATCGTTGTCATTGATGAGGCCAATCACTGTTGTGTCATCTGCTAACTTAATTATGGTATTAGAACCATACATAGGGCTGCAGTCTTGTGTGTACAGTGAAAACAGGAAGGGGCTCAGTACACAGCCTTGTGGCACACCAGTGTTCAGGATGATGGTTGAGGAGAGAATGTTATTGGATTTCTGTGGTCTGTTGGGCAGAAAATACAGTATCCAGCTGCATAGAGAGGTGTTGATTCAGAGATCAGTAAGCTTACTAATCAGCCTGGAGGGGATGACTGTGTTAAACGCTGAGCTGAAATCCACGAACAGCATTCTTGTGTAAGTGTTCTTATTATCCAGGTGAGATAGTACCGTGTGTAGTGTTAGGGGAAAAAGCATCTTCAATGCTCCTATTCTCTCGTAGGCAAACTGATGAGGGTCCAGTGTGGGCGGAAGGCTTTTCTTGAGGTGTTCTAGGACTAGCCACTCAAAGCACTTCATGAGTATCAGTGTCAGTGCTACTGGGCAGTAATCATTAAGGCACATAGGTTTGGAGTGTTTAGGCACAGGCACAATGGAGGTGGATTTAAAGCAAGTAGGCACTGTTGATTTGATATAGGGACAGACTGTCATGACCTCAGTCAGCTGTTCAGCACAGGTTCTGAGCACACGTCCAGGTATTCCATCAGGGCCAGCAGCTTTCCATTTACATTTACATTTAGGCATTTGGCAGACGCTCTTATCCAGAGCGACTTACAAAAAGTGCTTTAAAGTTTACATTACTGGATAGATACTTACACTGGGTTAACTAGGTCAATAACTAAGTGCGATTAGTATAACACAACTGGGAAGAGGTTTTTTTTTTTTTTTTTTGGGGGGGGGGGAATGGGGTTAGTCCTGTAAGTACTGGAGAAATAGATAAGTTTTGAGTCGCCGTTTAAAGATAGTCAAAGTCTCTGCTGTACGAACATCTAGAGGAAGTTCGTTCCACCACCTAGGTGCCAGAACAGAAAAGAGTTTGGATGAATGCCGCCCTCGATCCCTGAGAGATGGTGGGACAAGGCGAGCAGTGCGTGGTGTGATTAGAGCAGAGAGGTAAGTGGGTGCTGGGCCATTTTTAGCTTTGTAGGCAAGCATCAGTGTTTTGAATTTGATGCGGGCAGCTACAGGAAGCCAATGCAAGGAGCGGAGGAGTGGGGTGGTGTGGGAGAACTTGGGAAGGTTGAAAACGAGACGTTGCTTTCCGATTGTTTATCCTGCTGAAGGTAGCAGAGACTTCTGCGGTGAAAAATGAAAGAGGCTGAAAGTTCACAGGCGGTATCAACGTAGTGATTGTCTCCTGGTGACTCTGATCAAAGTGAGCATAAAAGTCATTTAGCTCGTTGAGGAAAGAGATTTCAGTGGAAAAAATGGTTGCAGAGTGGACGGGTTTGTAGTCACTGATGGACTGGATGCCCTGCCACATACGCCAAGGATCAGAGTTGTTGAAGTGATCTTCGATCCTCAGCTTGTAGCTCCACTTGGCCTTATCGATACCCCTTTTCAGGTTAGCTCTGGATGCACTGTAGGCCTGTGCATCTCCTGATCTGAAGGCAGCATTCCGGGCCTTGAGCAGGAGATGAATTTCCCCATTCATCCATGGCTTCTGATTAGGGTATGTTGTAATCTGCTTCACAGTTGTCACATTGTCACTGGTGGCTTTGATGTGATCCAAAACAGAAGAGGTGTATAGATTGATGTCCATGTGAGAGTCAGAAGTAGCTTGAGAGGCAAACCTACTCCAATCCGTATGATGAAATCGGTCCTGAAGTATAGTGTCTGTCTCTTCAGTCCACACTCTGATAGATGTGACTGAGGGCTTCACACGTTTAATGAGCGGAGTGTATTTGGGGAGCAGGAACAATGAAAGGTGATCAGACTGTCCCAGGTGTTCCCAGAATAAATTCAAGCAGAGGAAGATCAAGCAAAGTCCACCAACTTGGACACAAAGGCAGGACTCGAGCCCTTTACCCTGGAGATGTGAGGCCAGTGCGTTAAGTACTAAACCACCATGCTGCCTAGTTTTAAGGCTACAAAACAATATTTTATTTAATCTCAAACCTTTAAGAAATATGAAATTCAGTCGGATATTTAAAACACTAAGCCTTAAATACACTGCAATAAAATCTACAATAAAACCAAGAGGCTTTGCTGACAAACATTTTCAGCTTCCAGGGACTTATAAATAACGGGCTTTTGAAGATTAATACCCAGTTTAAAACCAGTATGTAATATAGGCTACAGTTAATGTTGTTGTTTTCATGGTGAGATGTTTTTGTAATGAGAAGTTTCACCGTGCCTGGGTGGGGGGGTATCACAGTGTTTAAAGCCTTGACAAAAACCTGCTGCTGAGACTGAACTTCAGTTTGATTTACACATGTACCTTACATTATTAGTGAACACTCCATGTTTTAATCAGTTCACTGACTAAAAGTTACTAAAGATCTATAAATGAATCCACTTATTATCAGTTCTTCATATTCAAGAAAATGGTAATTAAATTGAATGGTGGGTGCAGTACCAGAGAACTAGTATACAATAGTCAATGCAAAAATTGCAGATTGATTGCCACCTAAATTTGTGTAGATGGTTTCTTCAGCTCCACATAATGTACAGTGAACTCTTTAACCACCTAGTCAAGTGGCAACCAGGTTTTGTGCTTAAAAATCAGGTATACTAGCCACAAAGCAGCACAGGGCATTAATAACTTATTGCCATTATTTTACATATTTTATATTTCACTTTTGCAAGTCCATTTTAACCATATAAAACATTTTATGTATTTATTTATTTGTTAATTTATATGTTTATTTATTTAATGGCTAATCGATATTGAAATACTGCACTTGTATTCTTACAACGTTTCTACTGGGGGGATGAAAACTATAATAATTCCTTATATGTCTATATTATAAACATAAATATGTATGGAAATGGCAAAACAAGTTCTTAAATGGTCAGTTAAACATTTGGGGGATTTCTGTAGTAAACTCAAAATTCTTTTCACCATGATGCAGGTGTTTCCTGATAAAGCCACTTACAACCCTGCACCCTCAAATTATGGTCATGAAGCAAAGAAAGAGATATCTAGTTACAAAAAATGAACTTATAACAGACTGAAGATTTAAGAGATCATAAATCCACTGGAAGAGTCCAAGACGTGTTTTTGTTTGTTTGTTTGTTTGTTTGTTTGTAGCTACTTTTGAACTTGTTATAAAATTCATACAATTGGCCAAGAGTACACACGTGGACAAAATTGTTGGTACCCTTCGGTCAATGAAAGAAAAACTCACAATGGTCACATAAATAACTTTAATCTGACAAACGTAATAATTTAGAAAAATTCTATGAATGTTAACCAGTGAAAGTCAGACATTGCTTTTCAACCATGCTTCAACAGAATTATTTTAAAAAATAAACTCATGGAACAGGCCTGGACAAAAATGATGGTACCCCTAGAAAATACTGAAAATAATGTGACCAAAGGGACATGTTAATTCAAGGTGTGTCCACTAATTAGCATCATAGGTGTCTACAATCTTGTAATCAGTCAGTGGGCCTATATATAGGGCTCCAGGTAGTCACTGTGTTATTTGGTGACATGGTCTGTACCACACTCAACATGGACCAGAGGAAGCGAAGGAAAGAGTTGTCTCAGGAGATTCGAAAGAAAATTATAGACAAGCATGTTAAAGGTAAAGGCTATAAGACCATCTCCAAGCAGCTAGATGTTCCTGTGACTACAGTTGCACATATTATTCAGAAATTTAAGATCCATGGGACTGTAGCCAACCTCCCTGGACGTGGCCGCAGGAGGAAAATTTATGACAAATCAAAGAGACGGATAATCCGCATGGTAACAAAAGAGCCCAGAAAGACTTCTAAAGAGATCCAAGGTGAACTTCATGCTCAAGGAACATCAGTGTCGGATCGCACCATCCGTCGTTGTTTGAGCCAAAGTGGACTACATGGGAGACGACCAAGGAGGACACCATTGTTGAAAACATATAAAAAAGCCAGACTGGAATATGTCAAACTACATGTTGACAAGCCACAAAGCTTCTGGGAGAATGTCCTATGGACAGATGAGACAAAAATGAAACTTTTTGCCAAGGCAAATCAGCTCTATGTTCACAGATGGAAAAATGAAGCATATCAAGAAAAGAACACTGTCCCTACTGTGAAACATGGAGGAGGCTCTGTTATGTTCTGGGGCTGCTTTGCTGCATCTGGCACAGGGTGTCTTGAATCTGTGCAGGGTACAATGAAATCTCAAGACTATCAAGGGATTCTAGAGGGAAATGTGCTGGCCAGTGTCAGAAAGCTGGGTCTCAGTCGCAGGTCATGGGTCTTGCAACAGGACAATGACCCAAAACACATAGCTAAAAACACCCAAGAATGGCTAAGAGGAAAACATTGGACTATTCTAAAGTGACCTTCTATGAGCCCTGACCTCAATCCTATTGAGCATCTTTGGAAGGAGCTGAAACATGCTGTCTGGAAAAGGCACCCTTCAAAGCGGAAACAACTGGAGTAGCTTGCTCATGAGGAGTGGGCCAAAATACCCGCTGAGAGGTGCAGAAGTCTCATTGACAGTTACAGGAATCGTTTGATTGCAGTGATTGCCTCAAAAGGTTGTGCAACAAACTATTAAGTTAGGGGTACCATCATTTTTGTCCAGGCCTGTTCCATGAGTTTTTGAGTTTTCTTTTTTTTTATATAATTCCGTTGAAGCATGGTTGAAAAGTAATGTCTGACTTTCATTGGTTAACATTCATAGAATTCTTATTTATTATTACTTTTGTCAGATTAAAGTTATTTCTGTGACCATTGTGTGTTTTTCTTTCATTGACCAAAGGGTACCAACAATTTTGTCCACGTGTGTATGCCATGAATATAATCATGCAACGGCATCTCAATGGGGTCAAGGTTTTGATTTGGATATTGAAATGCCATTGTTTTATCTTGTGTGTCATTGTCGTGTGTGATTGTATCCTGTTTGCTCAGTTAATATATGACAGTTGTTTTTGTAATGGAGTGTACCACTGTGACTGGTAGCTGGGGTACACAGTGTTTGAAGTCATTACAAAAACCTACTGCTAAAACTCTGTTGTGTAATATAGTCATGTTCAAAAGTTGAAACTTTTGAATTATATGATTTTTGTGTAGAAAAAGAATATTAAATATATTCTTATATATATATCATCTGATCATAGCAGGTCTCTGTCAGATAATTAAAAGGCTTGGTCAGATACAAATAAAGATTAGCATTTATTCACTAAAAACAGTGCAGGCAAACATATCCAAAACATAAGATAGGATCATAAACAGGGACAGGCAGAGAGTTGGTCGATAAGCAAACATAGTGTCACAGATAAAGCCAGAAATCAGAAGAACAACAAACAGAATAGGATCAACTATCCAAAATATCCACAAGAACCAAATCCAAAATATAGTTGCAAGCAACGATGACGGGCCCAAGCATCCTGTGCCATTCCCACCCCGGGCGCACCGCACAACCTGTGTTATTTGAAAATCCATCGGTGTGATGTTTGAGTGTGTTTGTGTGCATGTAGGGCTAATGTGTGTGTGCGTGTGCGTGTGTGTGTGTGTGTTAACATTTGTGATGTCTATGTGTGTACAATAGGCCGCAGATGCTGGAAGAAAAGCCTCACACTATGATGTTCCTGAATGTGATGTCACAGAAAGTGTCACTGAATATAATGTCACTCAATATAATGCCACACAGAAAATTATTACAAATTTTTCGGGGTACGTTTAAGACATTATCACGGCTGAGCCGTTTGAGATATCGAAAATCCCTCCGCAATTTTGCATCCTCAATGTCTTTAGATCTCTTTGGCCCAGTTTGGTAGCAATTGTATAATTTCCCTAGGAGGAGTATATCAAAATCCATCGGGTGCGTTTTTGCGAACGACCCAAAATAACCGGCCTCCTGTTGAGTTTAACCCAGGACATGCAGCGCGAAAGTTGTTCGGCTCGATGAGCTTTAAATGTGTACCGAGTTTCGTGTGCCTACGTGAAAGTGTGTATGAGCTAGGCAGCAAAATCTCGTGTCGGGGCCCCGGGCCACAAGACTCTCAGGCATCCTGATGGCAGCAGATTCCAACCTGTCTGCCAAGTTTCATGAGTTTTTGAGCATGTTAAGACCCCTGAAAAGTCCAAAAGGGTGGGGAAAAAAATCCTTAGGAAAACAAGAGGGTCTTGCGCACCTTATAGTGCTTGGGCCCTAATAACACAAGAACATTAAGACTTTGGAAACTAAACTTATACTTTGCCAAGACAGATAGTGTGTAGCTGATTAGAACCAGGTGTGTATGATTTAGAACACAGGAGAGTGTGAGCATGATTGGGACTTGGGAATTTGGAAAGCTTGAGGTGGACTTTAGTTGTGTTATGACAGTATTAGGCAAATACAACCTCAAATGAATAACAATGTTTTTAACTTTGCTCCTGTTTATTTAACAAAAATGATGCAAAAAAAAAAAAAGAATAATGAAAAAAATACTTTTTTTTTCTTTTTTTTCTGACATTCTTAGGTAGATAAACATGTGCAAAAATGCATTTCACATTTCAGCCGAGACTCATATGAAGCTTCAGCAGTCCCACTGATCTAAATCAAGTAGGTATATTTTTTTTCCCCGGAACTAGCTACACACCTATAGTTTTTTGATGAAAAAAAGGTATATTACGAAATCCACATGAAGAAATGCCTTAACACTCACCATGCGTAATTATGTGATGGATTAGAAGAGTTTCTAGAATTTCCTGGACTTGTTTTCAATTCACAGGTGTGCCTGGTGAAGAATTAATTTGTGACATTTCTTAATGTGATTCAGGTTTTGTCTTGTGCAGAGGAAGGGATGAGTACAGAGTCAATAGCCCTATTAATGCTACTACAACTAGTACAAATCCATGTTATGGCAAGAAACACTCCATCAAAAGTCCATCATTACTTTCAGAAATAAAGGTCAATCTAAATAATATTTGAATGTATCTCCAAGTGCATTGTCCAAAACCATCAAAGGCTATGATGAAACTGGCTCTTATGAGGACCATCCCAGGAAAGGAAGACCAAGAGCTACCTCTGCTGCAGAATATAAGTTTATTAGACTGTTTAATGACCAGCCGCGGAAATCAACAATTTACAGCACCTCAGATTAGAGCTCACTTAAATGCTCCTTTTAGTTTAAGTGGCAGGTATAAACTGCTTACAAAATTAAAGGAACACTTTTTTTTCCCCAAGGAGAAACAGGATGAGCACTGCCAGAGATGGCCTATATTAAATTAGGATAAAACTGGTTATTACAATAAATCCATTCTTGCTTTTTACCTAAAAAGAGTAAAATAGTAATCCTATTAATAAACTCTTCCTTAATGTTAAGAAATGTAATAATTCATCTGAAATATATTATTCTGGAAACAATTGACAAAAAAAAACACCATAAACACCAGGAAACAGGAAATTATCAAAACCTAATTTGCTATTGAAAACATATAAAGTATTTTAAGTAGTGGATGTATTTGTCAACACTGTCACACAATACGTTTCCACCATCAGGTGAATTTCCACATTCCAAATTCCATGTTATGCTAGATACCTTCTAAAATGTATGTGGGAGACAATTGTTTTTACATGATTTGCTGGATGCATATTTATTGCTTGAAAATTATTCTCCCAAGCGTAATATAATTTAAGACATATGGTGTTGACATGTTATGGTTGTGACCACATCAGTATCAACATAAATTCTTCAAAATATCAAAAACGATCAAACTTACAAGAACCTGAGCAGTTGAACAGATTATAGAACAAACAAAGAGTCACAAAGAGGTCCTTGGAGTTTTGATTGCCTGACTTTTTATTTATTTTTTTTTAGAAATGTCTGACGGTGTTGACAGAAACTCAGGACTCAAGTTTAAAAAATGTCAAATTTGATGTAAATGGATCAAGACAGTTTTAGGTCTAGAGGGGACACTTTAACAAATAAAATAATAATAATTTTATGTAGGGTTAAAAAACTATTTTGTTATGCTGATTGACAGTTGATATTTGTTTTTGTAAGAGATTGTATCACTGTGGTGGATAGCTGGGGCAGCACAGTGTGTTAAGCCATGACAAAAACCTGCTGGTGAAAATGAACTTCTATGGACTTAATACTGTATACCTCTTATGTTATAAGTAGACAATGCAGTTGTCTTTTGTTTCACGATGCGACTAACTTTTTTGTGGACTTGGAACATGCAGATTCTATGCTACCTTGGCTTACAGCCAGTCCTCACAAATTAGTAAAATCATCATTTAAAACCTGCACTTGGTGTAATATTAAATCAATAGATAACTTGTCACCAACTTGCAAAAGAGACACATCTGTCCGTGAGAAGTGTGCACCACAATCATTCACAAGCACCTTTTGCACATTACAGGAACTCTGCTGGGAGTTATTGCTACATCCCCTGTGCAGTCCTGACTTCAATAGTGCAGCAGGGGATAATATAGAGAAACTAGACTATTCCTTTAAAGGTTGTAAAGTGGGAGCGCAGTTCCTGTGCACACCCCTGAACACTGCTCATTTCTAACCCTTATAGTTATGAGTTATGAGTTTATTAGCGTTATAAGATATGAGTATGTAAACTGCCTGTGATTTCAGGATATGTGTGTGTGTGTGTAAGTTGAGGGGTTACTGCACTACACCCCCCTCTTACCCCCGCACTAAAAACTCACAGGCACAGAGAATGTAGCTTTCACTTCAAGGTCAACCGCAATCCTTTGGTTCTTTGACTTAAATTAGAAGAAAACAAAGGTGCAAGATCTTTGGATATTGGATTGTTTAAGACATAAAAGTGTCTACACTTTTAGGACATCAAGTTATATAGGTGTAATTCAAAAACTGCATGCTGAATGTTAGTTTTTCCAAAGTGGTCCAAAAGCATTTGTTCACTATGTGTCCACTCTACAAACCCTATTATAGTCTTTAGTCCATGTTTCATGGTCTCATCCAATTGTACCAAAAACATGCAAGCTATAAACCAATCGGTCAGATTCCTTAGAAAAGAAATATGTGAGCCATTCCCAGTGTGGAGAAGTGATCTGGTCATTTGCGGTGTGACCGAAGAGAACAATAAAATGGTAGTTTTTACTCTCATAACTGGTGTTCTGTTATTCTGAATAATCAAAAAGTCCTGGTTTGACTTGAATGCCTGTGCATGCGTGTGTGAGTGTTTGTTTGTGTTTAAAAAGTGTGTCGTTTTCCCAATGACATTAAACAGATTCTATCTACAGTTAGCATCTTTTTAGGAAGGAATTTGAGATCCTGAAGGAAATCCATCATGGAAGAACATTAAAAAATCTAGTTAAAGTAACCGGCCTCTGGATAAGAATGAAAATGTGTGTTGACATTTAATGAATTCGCATTGCAAATCCTCCACAACCTTTAATAAGATTCAGAACGAAAAATGAATTGATATTTCATGATATCTTAATATACTCTAAATTTTTATATAAGACATTTCCTTTAAAATATTTCAGATTTACACTGACTAATAAATTATTACTTTTGTTGTACACTTTCTAAAATCACTTCTAAAGAAATAGTTTATTATATTTATATTCTGAATTATTTAAGCCATTCAAAAACAGTGAAAAAGTAGCAAGCTAGCAGTGGGTTGTTTTTGTAATATTTAGGAGTATGCAGGAAACTTGAGACTCTGTTCTGCATGATGCAGGTGTTTCCTGATTAAGCTTATGAACAGCAACTGGAGAACCAAGGACCATAAATTATATAGAGTGCAGGTTAGCAAAATTGTTAGCACACATTCTTTAGAGTAAAATTTAAATTTCATGAGGGCAATAATTGCTTTTTCAGCTGTTTTAACATTCTTGCAGTACTTAAAAAAAAAAGTATTTTCATTTTGCTGTCAAGATGTTTATACACACGTGGACAAAATTGTTGGTACCCTTCGGTGAATGAAAGAAAAACTCACAATGGTCACAGAAATAACTTTAATCTGACAAAAGTAATAATAAATAAGAATTCTATGAATGTTAACCAATGAAAGTCAGACATTGCTTTTCAACCATGCTTCAACAGAAAAAAGCAAAGCAGCCCCAGAACATAACAGAGCCTCCTCCATTTTTCACAGTAGGGACAGTGTTCTTTTCTTGATATGCTTCATGTGAACATAGAGCTGATGTCCCTTGGCAAAAAGTTCCATTTTTGTCTCATCTGTCCATAGGACATTCTCCCAGAAGCTTTGTGGCTTGTCAACATGTAGTTTGGCATATTCCAGTCCGGCTTTTTTATGATTTGTTTTCAACAATGGTGTCCTCCTTGGTCGTCTCCCATGTAGTCCACTTTGGCTCAAACAACGACGGATGGTGCGATCTGACACTGATGTTCCTTGAGCATGAAGTTCACCTTGGATCTCTTTAGAAGTCTTTCTGGGCTCTTTTGTTACCATTCGGATTATCCGTCTCTTTGATTTGTCATCAATTTTCCTCCTGCGGCCACGTCCAGGGAGGTTGGCTACAGTCCCATGGATCTTAAATTTCTGAATAATATGTGCAACTGTAGTCACAGGAACATCTAGCTGCTTGGAAATGGTCTTATAGCCTTTACCTTTAACATGCTTGTCTATAATTTTTTTTCGAATCTCCTGAGACAACTCTTTCCTTCGCTTCCTCTGGTCCATGTTGAGTGTGGTACAGACCATGTCACCAAACAACACAGTGACTACCTGGAGCCCTATATATAGGCCCACTGACTGATTACAAGATTGTAGACACCTGTGATGCTAATTAGTGGACACACCTTGAATTAACATGTCCCTTTGGTCACATTATTTTCAGTATTTTCTAGGGGTACCATCATTTTTGTCCAGGCCTGTTCCATGAGTTTATTTTTTTTAATAATTCTGTTGAAGCATGGTTGAAAAGTAATGTCTGACTTTCATTGGTTAACATTCATAGAATTTTTTTTAATTATTACTTTTGTCAGATTAAAGTTTTTTATGTGACCATTGTGAGTTTTTCTTTCATTGACCGAAGGGTACCAACAATTTTGTCCACGTGTGTATACTATATGCTTTAGTGTAGGTTTTTTTATTTTAAAAAATCTATATTGCAAATTATATCATATAATGTTAGAAGATATTTCTCACACTAAATTTTGTTAGCTATTTAAGAAGTCAGCAACTTGTTTTCAAAATCAGCGTTCCACCGAGCCTCACAGGTATCAAAAGTAACATGTGCTCCAGAAACATAATGACACTGCATATGCTCCTCCTCAAGGGTCCCTGTCCTAGTGATCCAACAAGCCAAAATGCAACATAACGCAATTAGGCCTCTGAACCTTGTCCTGAGCCCAAACTGGATGACTGGTTAATCCTGTTGCACTACTATAGTCCTCTGTCTAGTCCATTGCTGTAAAAACAGCAGGGTGAAATTTTGGTGTTGGTGGTAGAATCACCACCAGTCGCATCACTGTTGGAATCTGCAACCTCCTGAGGAGGTTATATGCATGAAACAAAAAGTAAAGACATGTGTTAAATGAAGAAAAAGTGTGTCCAAGCTAAGTTTTAAGATAAGAGAAGAAGAGTTTTAGCTTGTTGTGTCCACTGCAATCAACCGGGAGAGACAAACACAGACACACATGCAGGCATGATGTCTGAAGATCTCTGTTTATTCTCAGCAAAGAGAGCACATTTAAACAGTGCAACGTCCCGAACATCAAAAGAACCAGTCATTAACATGTCAGTCATAGAGAGACCCGGAGACAGACAGGAGAGAGGAAATACATTTTCATTCTCCAGATTAAACAAAAGGGTTCTAGCAGACAAGAGCCATTTGGATGTATATTCGTCTGGATACAGGATATAGAAGGTGTTCCCACATAAGGCATAAGGAAGCACAGTGAGGGGTCTGTTCTCAGGGCACAGGAATCTTCTCATTGGATTACAATGTCTCACAATATTATAAAACCTTTTATTAACGTCCTGTTTGTGGCACATTAGTATATGTGAGGGGGCAAACTTTTCAAGATGGGTGGTGACCATGGTGGCCATTTTGAAGTCGGACATCTTGGATCCAACTTTTGTTTTTTCAATAGGAAGAGGGTCATGTGACACATCAAACTTATTGGGAATTTCACAAGAAAAACAATGGTGTGATTGGTTTTAACGTAACTTTATTCTTTCATGAGTTATTTACAAGTTTCTGACCACTTATAAAATGTGTTCAATGTGCTGCCCATTGTGATGGATTGTCAATGCAACCCTCTTCTCCCACTCTTCACACACTGATAGCAACACCGCAGGAGAAATGCCAGCACAGGCTTCCAGTATCCGTAGTTTCAGGTGCTGCACATCTCGTATCTTCACACCATAGACAATTGCCTTCAGATGACCCCAAAGATAAAAGTCTAAGGGGGTCAGATCGGGAGACCTTGGGGGCCATTCAACTGGCCCACGATGACCAATCCACTTTTCAGGAAACTGTTCATCTAGGAATGCTCGGACCTGACACCCATAATGTGGTGGTGCACCATCTTGCTGGAAAAACTCAGGGAACATGCCAGCTTCAGTGCATAAAGAGGGAAACACATCATCATGTAGCAATTTCAAATATCCAGTGGCCTTGAGGTTTCCATTGATGAAGAATGGCCCCCTATCTTTGTACCCCATATACCACACCATTCTGTTACGTCCTGGTCTAGGGTCAGGCCGCAACAGAGAATGAAGATAATGACAATTGGAAACAGGAAAAAAAATAGTGGGGAAATAAACAGGGGGTGAGATCAACTGCGGTTTAATGTACAAATATTCACAAAGTTGGTAATCTCTTCAGGAGCCAACAATGCCAAAATAATAAACAAAATACATTAAGTCTTACCTAACTCCCTAACTAGCATAACCAGGAGAAACGGGGGGAAGAGAACAAAAAGGGCGTCGACTCCCTACTTACCACTATTTACAGGATACTATTTACAAAGTGTACAAATTTATGCACAAAGGGCAATAACAAAATCGAGGTCGAAAAAGGCAGCAAAAGGTCGATACACGGTAAATCAAATATACACAAGCAAAACACCATAACAAGCTAAGCAGTTGTCTCTCGAGCAGCAGGCAGGATGGTGTTTAAACACCAGCTGCACAAAGTGCTAGTCCAATCACAACACAGGAGGCGGGAGGAAGGTGCACAGGTTCAGGGGAGCTTGTCCAATGGAGACGCAGGAGACGGGAGTAAAGCACACAGGTTCAGGAAGTGCTTGTCCAATGGAGACACAGAAGGCTGGATTAAAGCACACATAACTGCCTGATCCTCCAATCATCACCCCTCTCCAAGGTAGAGGCCAATTAAACCTGCTTTACAAACAGGGAGAGAAACACACCCAAAACAGCAGGCAACACAAAGCATAATATAAAAAATATATATAATACGTCAGGGATGTAACAATACCATCACTTTTTTTGTTCCAACAGTCTTGGAGGGATCTAACCAATGTGGGTTAGTGTCAGACCAGTTGAATGGCCCCCAAGGTCTCCCGATTTGACGCCCTTAGACTTTTATCTTTGGGGTCATCTGAAGGCAATTGTCTATGGTGTGAAGATACGAGATGTGCAGCACCTGAAACTACGGATACTGGAAGCCGGGTTGCATTGACAATCCATCACAATGGGCAGCACATTGAACACATTTTATAAGTGGTCAGAAACTTGTAAATAACTCATGAAAGAAGAAAGTTACGTTAAAACCAAGCACACCATTGTTTTTCTTGTGAAATTCCCAATAAGTTTGATGTGTCACATGACCCTCTTCCTATTGAAAAAACAAAAGTTGGATCCAAGATGGCCGACTTTCAAATGGCCACCATGGTCACCACCCATCTTGAAAAGTTTGCCCCCTCACATATACTAATGTGCCACAAACAGGACGTTAATATCACCAACCATTTCCCATTTTATTAAGGTGTATCCATATAAATGGCCCACCCTGTAGTAGTGGTCTGGGCCTGTTGCCTACCTCAATGTTCGCATAGACCTTGTCCAGTGTGTTTGCTCACCTTGTAGCATATTTAACATTATGGTGAAATTTGGGGAGCACTGACTTTAGGTCTGCCTGTTTAAAGTCCTCTGCTAGGATGTGCATAAGAATACATGCTCTGCTGACTGCTATTGCTACTACTGTAAGTCTCAGATATCTGAACTAGCATTAGCATCCAGTGGAATGTAAACAGCAGTTGGAATGACCACCGAAAACTCTCTCTGTAGGTAAATGGGCTGTATTTTAGTAGTCACTTACTCCAGATCTGGGGAGCATGGCTGTCTACAGCCACTGTGTTAGTACACCAGCTCTTACTGAAATAAACACAGAGCCCCTCTCTTCTGCTCTTACCGGAATCTCTTGTCCTGTCACAATGGTGTGTAGCCCTGTAGCTCAATAGCAGAGTCAGAGAAAAAAAAACATAGCTCTTTGCCCTTGGCTTATTTGAGAGCATACAAGATCCCACCCCATAATGCCAGCTGACCTGAACAGTGTTTTTCAGTTCAGGTAGAATAGTGTTATCTTGTGTTGGAGGAAGAGATCGTCTTGCAAGATGCTCCAGATATGCAATCTGCTGTTGCTTAACAGTTTGGCCTTTGACCTGTTTGCCTTG
Organism: Clarias fuscus; assembly: GCA_030347435.1. NCBI lineage: Eukaryota > Metazoa > Chordata > Actinopteri > Siluriformes > Clariidae > Clarias > Clarias fuscus. The sequence continues at coordinate 4,208,626 of CM059222.1, read as the reverse complement.
GATTTCAGTACCAAAAAATCTGAAGTCCACTTTTGAGGTGATTGAGAAGGTGTTCATGGAATTGGGCACTCACTGCTCTGCAAGCGTACAATCCCTTAAGACTTAACTTCTGCTATGACTTTGCTTTTGTGAGCTGTTTTCAGACTTCAAATTATTATTATTATTATTATTATTATTATTATTATTATTATTATTATTTTGTACTCTTTTCCTTGTTTTGTGAAATTTAGACTGTAAAAGGCATCTTGCCATGTTTCTTTTAGTTTACTTTTATTTGAAAGTCAAGGAATGTGGTTGTAGTGTGTTCCTCTTGGTTTCAAATAAAATTTGGAAGAAACTTTTAAGCATGCAGTTACAGTTTTTTCATTACATTGTATTATATGTTAATAAAAAAAAAACCTGCTTCAGTAAATTTAAACACATATTTTGAACCCAAAACATGCGACAAGTTCACATTTATTAAATTAACAAGTCTTTGAAACTATCAAAACACTTTTAACTTAACAACAGAATATAAGTTGGGAGACCTTACTCAGTAAATTTAGTTATGTCAACAACAAGTTGACTTAACTCAAAATGTCAAGGCAACTTGCTGCACAGCTTTTTGAGTTAACTCCACGTTTAACCCAAGTTGTTGATTTAACTCAAAATGTCAAGGCAACTTGCTGCACAGCTTTTTTTAGTTAAGTCAACAACTTGGGTTAAAAGTGGAGTTAACTCAAAAAGGCTGTGCAGCAAGTTGCCTTGACATTTTGAGTTAAGTCAAGATTTTATTTTTTTACAGTGCAGGTACTCCAGTTAACGTTGCTGTGTTGCAAAGCTTATTTAGTCATCTGTTTTTTCTTTTTCTTTCAGTATGCTGTTTTCTCTATCACATACTGTATAGTGTTATAGGATCATTTATATTTCTTGTTCCACAATTCTATATAACAGGAGAAAAGACTATGTATCTCACATGGGCATTAATTTTCATAAGCTCAGCCTTCAGAAACCAAGTCATTTATTATTTTAAATAATTTTTCACACTGGAATTTTACAAAATAAAACTAAAGATGGTTTTCTAACAATAACTATTAATGTCGTTGTTGCTGTTAAGTTTAAAGCATTCAAACTAATTATTAAGAAGTCATAATTATGTATTAGGTATGCAATTGATTAATTCTACATCATGTAAAAGATTCATAGTAGTTACATATTTCAAAAGCTAAACTGAATAAAATGAAGTTCAGGTAAAGTTTGGTGGGGAAAAAAATACATGTTGGACTTGCAGGTACAGATGTCGGTTTTTGCACTATTGTTTTGAAGTTTTACTCAATGTGATACCTACTTCGACTACTGGGGAAAAGGAACTCAAGTGACCGTGACCTCAGGTAATTGTTCTGTGTTTTGTTGCTTAAAAATATTTTAAATCAATCGAAGCGCGTGCACTGTAAAATAGGGCAAGTGTTAGTTCATAAAAGTTGTCGGGGAAATTAGTGTCCGCCTGTGCAAAACGCCGCTTAATGGGGAGATATTGTATAGAGAATTGGACAATTAATTCACTGTGACTACTACGGCTACTTTGACTACTGGGGAAAAGGAACTTCAGTCACAGTCACCTCAGGTAAGTGTTCTTGCTTTGCTTTTCCATTGTGTTTAAGAACTTTTTTTATTATTATTAAAAAAAAATACAGAACCAATAAGAATATTTTAAATCAATCGAAGCGCGTGCACTGTAAAATAGGGCAAGTGTTAGTTCATAAACGTTGTCGGGGAAATTAGTGTCCGCCGTGCAAAACGCCGCTTAATGGGGAGATATTGTATAGAGAATTGGCCAATTAATTCACTGTGACTACTACGGCTTTGACTACTGGGGAAAAGGAACTTCAGTCACAGTCACCTCAGGTAAGTGTTCTTGCTTTGCTTTTCCATTGTGTTTAAGAACTTTTTTTTTTATTATAAAAAAAAAAATACAGAACCAATAAGAATATTTGAAATAAATCGAAGCACGTGCACTGTAAGATTCGGCTAGTGTTAGTTCATAAAAGTGGGAGAGAAATTAGTGACCGCCCTGCAAAACCCCACTCAGTGGGGAGATATTGTATAGAGAATTGGCCAATTAATTCACTGTGATGATTACTTTGACTACTGGGGAAAAGGAACTTCAGTGACCGTGACATCAGGTAGGAATTCATTCATTTTATACGTTTAACATAACCCTTAAATTAGTAATTTTTTAGAAAATATATCAGTATGCTCGAAACACTTCTGGGTCGGATATTGCACGAGTAGTATCTTAAACCTGATCACTGTGACGGTGCTTTTGACTACTGGGGAAAGGGAACGTCGGTGACCGTGACTTCAGGTAAGAAATTAAGATTAGATTATCCTTCTCTAACACCACCAATAACAGAAGAAAAACTGTAGCGATTTAAGCCAGGTGTGGTGGTTTAGATACTTGAATAAAAACAATGATTTAAAGATGTTAACCAAGGATGGGTCTTACATGTGAAAATGTCGCACTTCGTTAACTGTGAAACTGTAAAAAAAAAAAAAAAAAAAAAAAATTGAACAAGACTTATTTTTTTAATGTAATATTTTGTTTACGACTTTTGTTCGTATAAACAAGAAATACACCCAGTAATGCGCAATATGTTAAAAAAAAAAAAAAAAAAAAAAACGTCATAAAATGACAAGAGGTTATTCTTTAACTTTGAGAAACGCGAAAAATTCAACTTAGGTCTGGGTTTTGTGAGGGGAATTTTAGACGTTATGAGTAGCATATAGATAGATCGGACAGTTAGGTCTTTTTGAACGATGTTGGATCAGATTTCGGTCACTGTGACAATGCTTTTGACTACTGGGGAAAGGGAACATCGGTCACCGTTACTTCTGGTAAGATTTATCTCATATTCATGCCGTTAAACTAACAGTGCACTTTTTTTTTTAAGTCGCAAAAACTATAAATCTGACTGGTGGTAATTACTGCGCCCTGAGGTTTTAACATTAGTCTGGACTGCTTGTTTGAGGACAACAACGAAAATAGCGCTTAGAGTTTACTTCAAACTTAAAAATGTTAAGTTCAGGGTTTTGCGTTTACGATCAGTTTTGGTTCACATGATAATGCAGTTAATGCGCTGTAATATATTGCTTTTTTATTCATGGGTTGTTGTTTTTTGAGGGGCTATAACAAACAGGACATTATTTGTAAAATGGCTGTGGGACTATATTCGGATATAAAATTCCTATATTAGTTAAGTTTGTTTTAGTTGAGTTTAGTTTAGTTAAATGTATCGAGATGTGCTGGAAACTGCAGCACTGTGTAACTGGGCTTTTGATTACTGGGGAAAAGGCACAGCAGTCACCGTAACAAGCGGTAAGTAATTCAGCGCTTTTACCGTCAACAATATTTCTGTGTTCATATTTAGGCTAGCGATAATAACGATCTAAAATGTAAACCTGAAAAAAAAAAAAAAAACTTTACAATTGTTAAAAGGCGATCAAATTGTTTAGCTACATATATGTTTAACTGTAATGCCTTAGTATTTTTATCGCTGCCAGATTGTGAGACGATTGTTTAACTTAAGTGAATTATTATTATTATTATTATTATTATTATTATTATTACAACGTCTTACAAATTATTCATTTACTTTAATTCTATTGTTCCTGCTTTAGACATTTTTGTGTACATATTGATGTAACCTATCTAAAGTTTCAGTGGTAAAGTTTTTTTTTTTATTTTGTAAATTTTCATTTACAAAATAATTTGGTTTGAAATTATTAACAATTAAAAATTATGCATTTAGTTTTGCGCGTCTCAGCTTTATAGGAAGCCGTGTAAATGTAGAATACAAATAAACATACACCAATAGATTCTGTCATAGATTTAAATTTTTCTGAGAAACAAAATCCTGCCAAATTATTTGAGTGCTTTATAGGGTGTTATAATATTAGTAGTAGTAGTAGTAGTAGTAGCAGTAGCAGTAGTATTAGTATTATTAGTATTGATAATATAGTGTATTTAGACGGTTTTGCTTTTTTATGTGCTTAGCATTAATCAGTTAGTTTAATTACTTTAATGATCATGAATGAAATAAAAAAAATTCAAGGAGCACCGTTAGATTCAATAAATTATAATGATGAGCTGTGCTTACTTCCTTGGCGTTGTTGTTGTTGTTGTTGTTCGATTAGCGAGTAATAAACGTAAATTAAACAATCGATGTAAAATAGAATTGTAGAATTGTTCGGTCTAACTGTCAGTAAATTATTTCGCATGACTAAATTGAAATTGTTTTATAATACCGGGATGTTACAAGGGCGTTTTTATATAAGGAAATAAAGTTTATTGATTTTACTGAGCTTATAATTTGTAAAAAAAAAAAAAAAAAATACGGTTAATTTCGTATCTTGTAAAAACGAATTAAATCGGAAAAGGGGCGGGTGGAATTATCGTACTCGTTTTCCCTCTCCCACAGTGTTTAAAATGTATCGTAATCTGATTCTATTGTGCATTCGAAGTTTGTTTCAAGTTAATAATATCGTTTACGTGCCTTTGTGATAATGCAGTGTTTGTTATGTACTGTGTTATGTACTGTGCAGTATGTAATTAATATATATTTACGGTCTGATATATACAGAGGGCTCCCAAAAGGTTACACGTTATCCACGCCTTTTGCTAATAATAGAAGTGAATTATTGCAGCAATGTAATATGTTTACTCCAAAGATGTCAGTAGTCACACTGTTTTTATGTTTCTATAAATTTAGTAATACAATTTTTTGCCGTATATTTTATTTGTGTGTGTGTGTGTGTGTGTGTGTGTGTGTGTGTGTCGATGGTATGTACTGAATAGTAAATAAATAAGATTGCAATATCTTGTGATTAATATTCTTCTATACTTTATAAGTAGCCTATTTAAAATAGAGTACAAAAAAGGTTAAGTATAAAAATGGAAAATATTAGAAAGGAGAATAAATTCCTATTTTAAAATGATGCTAGAGAAAACTGTTCATTGCAACTAATAATAATAATAATCTGTGTGGCTGATTGTTTGTCTATATACAGCAACGCAAGAAGCCCCGAAGTCCCTGTTTCCCGTGTGGCAGTGCGGCTCGTCCCCTGATGGTTTCGTCACTCTGGGCTGCGTCACCCGCGACTTGGCAACCCCTGATGGACTGAGCTACGTTTGGAAGGATGCGAGCGGCACCGCGCTGACTACTAACGTTGTACAATACCCGGCGGTGAGCGAGGGCGGAAAGTACTCCTCAGTGAGTCAGGCGCGCGTCAGTGCTAACGACTGGAACGCGAACAAGTTGTTCACATGCGAAGTCACTAATCCCCAGGGAACCAAAACAGCACAGCTGAAAAAGCCAGGTAGGCGAAAAATACCTCAAAACACCATTTTGTGTGTGATTTGTCGTGTAAGTATTATTATATAAATGTAGCCATTTTTTTTTATATTCGGTAACCACCCCTGACCCATACATGAACACTCAAGGAAGAAAAATGTTACCAAACCGTCCCTTGCTCCTTGGTGAGGCCACAACATTTGGTTCATGTTATTCTGTCCATTTTACGAATAAACATGAAAATAATTGCACCTTAAGGCGCGTATATTTAATATTTACTTTAAAATGAAATTTAAAAATACATAACCTTGATTGTGCCTCCCCATTGATAAGAGAATGGACAGGTTATACTGTGCTTAGATTACTGAAACGGACTATATCGGGTGCATTTGATATTATGGGCAATGCATAGTACACAAGAAATCAAATAGTAATACATTTGCTTAAACAAATAAAAATTAAAAACTACACTTAAACATTTATAATAATTTGAACTTTAATAGTACAATATCGAAATGTGTTTATTCAACACAGTTTAAGCTTACATTAAGTGAAGTTTCTTTAAAGCTCCATTATTTAAATAGAAGAGTTTAAAAAAAACAGCAGTATCAGATGTATATACTGTATACACACACACACACACACACACACACACACACACACACACACACACACACATAGATGTGTTAGAGTGGCACTAATCAGACTGTTTCAGACAATCAGAAAAATAAAAGATTCGAATAAAACACTGTTTATCCTCAAAACCCTGCGTGGACATATACTTGTAGATGTTTAAAACTTTCTAATATTTTGTGGTAATCTTCTTCTTAGCTACATGTTTAAGCTAATTACAGTCTCAGTGTGAGCATTATTTTGGGGAAAATGATGCAAATGACATGAAATTAGACAGTAAGCAGAATCAATATCTGCAGTAGTTTTAATTAAGTCCTTTAAAAAAAAAAAAAAAAGAATGCTGCATGTCTAATCACACTGAGACAGTCTGCTTTGGCCATTAAAATGTCTGACTAAAACTTTATAATTCCTAAAAAGGCAATCCAGTTGAATCAGCACTGGAATATTTTTTGTAAAGAGTCAAGCATTTTAAAATCCAAAGCTTATTTACTCTCTGTACTCTTTCTCTGCCAATGCTAAACAAAGCCTGTTCCCTTTTTTTGCGGAGGCTTATGACTTTTCGCATGTGTTGCCACAGTATGTTATTAAAATACACTCAAATGTTTGCTGTGGCAAAAACAGTAATAAGTTTGACTAGTAATGTATTATAATGTAAGGTGTTCTCAGTATAGAATTTCTCCTTATCCCTGCTCAAAACCTGCTCTATTCATGTCCTTTGTTTACCCATAATTATTTTAGTATAGAATACAACATGATGGGTTCTTTTATAGGAGAAATAGCAATAATCAAATTGGAAGTGTTTTATTACACCGATGTACAATATTTAATTTGTTTTGAAGTTGTGAAAAAAATTAAAATTTATACAACTAACAATATGTTACTGAGAAAAATTAAAACCAGTTCTTTCATACAAGTTAAAACATTGCCTCCTCACAAAAACTCCACAATATTAATGACCAATAATGTGTTCATATTACTAGACTTTAGTGTGGACTATACAGGTACTTGTGTAAATTTGTACTATAGAAATTATATCATACCAACTGCATAAGAATTTTACTGTACTCTGGTATAAATTTAGATATTGTGAGGTATAAAAAAATTTTTGTGGTCTTAATATACTGTGGCAACACATTCTATTTCTAAACTGCAATACCTGCTGTGCCTATTGCTGCTGCATATGGATCTGTTTGTTTGTTTTGCAGTTGTGCCCGACATCCCTGCAAAATCTCTGCTTCTAACAGCTCCGACCCAAACAGAATTAGAAAATGGAACAGCTATCTTCATCTGCTTAGCTTCAGAATTTTCACCTAAAACGTCCACATTTAAGTGGACCCGTGGAGAAACAAACCTCGATAATAAGGCCAAAGACCCTATTTTAATCGCGGGAAAACCTACTTACAGTTCCTTTAGTATTTTGAAACTCACTGCCGCCGAATGGATGGGTTCAACTTCTCCAGTTAAGTGCGAGTTCCAGCAGAAGTCACAGACTCTGTCCAAGGAGGCAAGTTATGGTATGTATTAAGTTATTCTACTTAGTTTTTATGTAGGAAAATTTCTTTAACAGCATTTGACTTTTTCTTACACCATAGAATAAGACACTGTTTTTAATCAAAGAGTACAAAACACTCATTAAATCTTGTAAACTGAAATTTGATGTAATCATTTGGCCTTTAATTTGAATGAAATGGCAGTGATGTTATATGATTATTTTATTGCTATGTGCATTAAAACTCAGGTACTTTTTCTATATTGTACATTCACAGTTTCTTTAATGTAGTCATTCATTTGTTTCTATAAAAGCTTATTTCTACACCTTCTTCACAGCACCATGTGACCAGGAGCAGCCAAAGATTAAAATAATCCCACCTTCCAACAGTGACATTCTTATCACAAGATCTGGCGACCTCGTGTGCAAGGCTGAAGGACCAGTGGGTTTCACTGGAATTAAGTGGATTGGTAAGGGAGGTAAAGAGGTTGCTTCTCTACCTGAAAAAGCTGTGTCTACGAAGGCAGAGATCTCACTCACCACCTCGATCTCTTACGAAGAGTGGAGTAGTGGCACCAAATTTACCTGTGAGGTGCATCATTCCTCATTTCCTCAGGGGTTTATAACAGAAGTCTACAAAAGAGAAAATGGTAGGAAACAGGTTTACTATTTCTACATATATTTGCTTTTAATTTGCATGAGAAAGCTATATGAACTTAAAAAAAAAAAAAAAAAAAGTAGAAAGTCACATTTTTATATCCAATGCTACTGAAATGTTAAAGCTTTTTTTGTTGTTGTTTACTTGTGACAAATGTTCCCAAACATACAAAAACAATGTGAGAGAAGGAAACTGATCAGGTTTTGTTGTTAACTATGATTTCATGTTTATAGGCCGATCACCTATATGCCCAGGGTTTTTCTTGCTCCCGCCACCAGAGAGCTCAAATGAGGATACGAAGACCCTGACTTGCTATATTAAAAACTTCTACCCTAAGGAGGTTGCTGTGTCTTGGCTTATTGGTGATAAACCAGTGAACAGTGAGAGCATCACAAATGTTATTGAGAAAAATGGCAACTTTACAGCATACAGTCAGCTGATTGTCGATAAGGACGCCTGGGGAAATGGCACTACGTTCACCTGCAATGTTTATCATGAGTCCATTCTGGAGATTGTGCACCACATTTCCAGATCCCTCACTGGCAATTCAAATCCACCCTCCTTAGTGAATCTCAGCCTAAATGTTCCCCAAAACTGCCCAAATCCTGGTCTGTATTAAAATTGTGTTGTCTGCTATTAATGCTTGTTTTGTTTTGACTTTTGGCCTGTCTTCTATGTCTTTTGTTTTTTAATTATTAACGCAATGTCATTGTCTTTTCAGTCTGTCTGATGCTTGTGTGTTCTTGATTTTTAGAATATGTCCAATGCAATATCACACTGAAACAATGACAATAAAAAAAAACCTTCAGCATGTATCTTGTGCAGTATGGAAATATTCTAATATTCAAACTCTATACATCTTTATCTAAACATCTCTTAAATGTGGCTTGTGTAAAATGATGGCATTTCTTCAACTTGACTGGCTTTGACTTAAGACATTTTACTTAAAGCTGTTTTCACATCTTTAAGTAAACATCATGAACCTCCTTTAGCAAATTCCCAACACATTTGGCTGTAAGTCAAAGAGATTAATGCATTTCCCCAAAATGTACAGTGCAAAATGATTAGAGCTATACAATAATAATTATATGGGGTTTAAAGACCAATTAAATAGTTTAATAAATAAAATTAAAAAAAACCGTAAAAAAGACAATAATAGACATTAAGTATTTTACATATGATAACAGAGAATGCTCTAAAGCTTCCCCCACAATCTGACAATGTGTGTATGTGTCTGTTTGCATTCATGTATTATTTTTGTCAAGCTTTATTTGTTGCTCTGTGTTAGTTATACTTCAATATTTTCATTAAGGTTGCAATGGCTTAGTTTAATAGGTGTTTTATCTCCAGCAAGCCAAGACATTTAGCACCTCTGGTAATGTAGAGAGTTTTTCATGACAGGGTTACCAATATCATGTGTACCTAAACAACACGACACCAAAGCTTTATTACTAGAAATGGACTTATTGAGCTACACCAATTAGCCATAACATAAATGCCACAAAACATTAACACATTAACAGTGATTGCTTATCAATTTTAGACCAGTAAACTGGTGACAGGGTCATCTGCACCCAAGGCTCAAAGGCCAGCCCATCTGGTCCAATCCCACAGAAAAACCAATCTAGCACAAATTGCTGAAAAAAGTAAATGCTGGCCATGATCGACACCTGAGCATCTAGTGCGTGCAGCACATCCTGCACATGGCTACTCCCCAGAGCTCAGTAGAACCAAGCATCTATGGAATGCTCCAGACAAATGGGTCCAATCTATCAAGGCCCTACCCCACAAACCACAGCACACAAATGATCTGCTGCCAATGTCCTTGTGCCAGACATTACAGCACATACCCAGAGGTCTTGTAGAGTCATGGCCTGATGGGCCAGAGCTGCCCATGTGGCACAAAGGGATCTACAATTATGGCCATAATGTTTTGTGTTGTAATGTTATGACTGATTGGTGTAATCACATGAGAGGGAGTGCTGATGTGCTGGATATCAGCATGGCTGTAATACGGTCAAAGTCATGAGGGTTCAGCTGGAGCTGACAACCAACAGTTAGCAGCCAACAGTTAACTCTGTTAACTGCTTACAGAAGAATATATGATTTAGACTTGGGTTAAAAGCTAGCTTTGTAGGTTGGCTTAGGCAGAAATCAGACAAAATTTGGAGTGACTTAGAAGCTATTATTAAATAGAGAAAATGTTGTTTAAGATGTCCATTATGGCCTACCATTACCAGAGGTGGTAATGTTGCTGAAAGTGCTGAAAGGGCTTCTGTGACTGGTTTTAAATGTAAGTTTTGTCAGGCTGCTGTTCTTTCCTCAGGACTGCGGTCCCTTCCCCCATGCTGAGACTGACAGTTAGTGCAATTAATGGCTATTTAAAAACCTGGGACATGAAGTGATAATTAGTTAAACGTCTCAGTGCGATTACTGTTTATTATCACCACTCACTTGTGGAATGCCTCTTATTCACTACTAGAATATGCCATAATAATTTAACATACACATGTGGACAAAATTGTTGGTACCCTTCGGTCAATGAAAGAAAAACTCACAATGGTCACAGAAATAACTTTAATCTGACAAAAGTAATAATAAATAAGAATTCTATTAATGTTAACCAATGAAAGTCAGACATTGCTTTTCAACCATGCTTCAACAGAATTATAAAAAAAAAATGAACTCATGGAACAGGCCTGGACAAAAATGATGGTACCCCTAACTTAATAGTTTGTTGCACAACCTTTTGAGGCAATCACTGCAATCAAACGATTCCTGTAGCTGTCAATGAGACTTCTGCACCTCTCTGCAGGTATTTTGGCCCAACTCCTCATGAGCAAGCTGCTCCAGTTGTTTCCGGTTTGAAGGGTGCCTTTTCCAGACAGCATGTTTCAGCTCCTTCCAAAGATGCTCAATAGGATTGAGGTCAGGGCTCATAGAAGGCCACTTTAGAATAGTCCAATGTTTTCCTCTTAGCCATTCTTAGGTGTTTTTAGCTGTGTGTTTTGGGTCATTGTCCTGTTGCAAGACCCATGACCTGCGACTGAGACCCAGCTTTCTGACACTGGCCAGCACATTTCTCTCTAGAATCCCTTGATAGTCTTGAGATTTCATTGTACCCTGCACAGATTCAAGACACCCTTGACATCAATTTTGCTCCTGCGGCCACGTCCAGGGAGGTTGGCTACAGTCCCATGGATCTTAAATTTCTGAATAATATGTGCAACTGTAGTCACAGGAACATCTAGCTGCTTGGAAATGGTCTTATAGCCTTTACCTTTAACATGCTTGTCTATCATTTTCTTTCGAATCTCCTGAGACAACTCTTTCCTTCGCTTCCTCTGGTCCATGTTGAGTGTGGTACATACCATGTCACCAAACAACACAGTGACTACCTGGAGCCCTATATATAGGCCCACTGACTGATTACAAGATTGTAGACACCTGTGATGCTAATTAGTGGACACACCTTGAATTAACATGTCCCTTTGGTCATATTATTTTCAGTATTTTCTAGGGGTACCATCATTTTTGTCCAGGCCTGTTCCATGAGTTTATGTTTTTAAATAATTCCATTGAAGCATGGTTGAAAAGCAATGTCTGACTTTCATTGGTTAACATTCATAGAATTTTTTTAAATTATTACTTTTGTCAGATGAAAGTTATTTATGTGACCATTGTGAGTTTTTCTTTCATTGACCGAAGGGTACCAACAATTTTGTCCACGTGTGTACATCAATCAGAATTTTTTTTTTTTTTTAATGCAGACAAGAACCTTTGGCTGATTTTGAACAGTTACATCCTTTTGATAAGGAAACCAATCATAAGACGAATTCCTAACACGACAAATGAATCGATTTGAATGTACAGCCTGACAAAATAACACATAAAAATGTGGATAAAAGGAAAATAGTCATGTCAGAATGTGCAGTTATAAATCAATATTTAAATGACATGATGGGGTGAGAGGCGGCATGGTGGCTTAGAGATTTGAACTGTCGCCTTGCATCCCCAGGTCTGATTCCTGGCCAGGTTTGATTTTCACCTCAGTGTGCATGGAGTTTGCATGTTCTCCCCCGTGCTTGGTGGGTTTCCTCCGGGTACTCCGGTTTCCTCTCACAGTCAAAAGACATGCAGATTAGGATAATTGGCGTTCCCAAATTGCCCCATAGTGTGTGAGTGTGTGTGTATTCTGCAATGGATTGCCACCCTTTCCAGGGTGTACCACGCCTCATGCCCTAAGTCTCCTGTGATAGGCTCCCGGCCCCCCACGACCCTGAATACAAGATTAAGTGGTAAAAGTGTAGCTTGGCACATCAGCAATAAGGTGCACAGTCATTCATTACATCTTGACTTCTGACTGTAGAAAACTACTGTAGTAGTTACACCTTCCATACTGTACATCAAATCTAAATGTATTCTTAAAGAAAACATTACCATATCAAAATGTCTTTTTTTTTTTCCATTTGTTTATGTGCATGTTAGTCAGTCAGGCATGTTAGTGCTAGTCAGAACTAGGGTTAGGGAATAAAAATCAAGAAGATTGTCTGATCTGAATAAAAAAAATTAATAGCATGGTGTGTGTGTGTGTGTGTGTGTGTGTGTGTGTGTGTGTGTGTGTGTGTGTGTGTGTGTGTGTGTGTGAATACAGAGCACCTGGTGCTGACCGACCTTTTCTACAATGAGACAGAAATTGATGAAGACAACGTGGCAACCACTGCCTTAACATTTGTATTTCTCTTCCTCATCACCCTGTTCTACAGCATCGGGGTGACTGTTATCAAGGTGAGAATTGATCCAGTAAACATAAACAGGGTGAATTCAGGGACAAAGTAAAAAAAATAATAATAATAAAATAGTATGCAAATACGGTGTGTGGCCAAAAACCCTCCACGCTCTTATATTTCCTTTATTGCCTTTAGTATGTATTTGCTGTGGAATTGTTTTGACAATCATACGCATTGGTGCCACATTCATTTCCATCTCGAGTCCCGTTAATTTTTGATTGAGATAATGCATTGATATAAAGAGAGCTCTGTAAAGTCTTCACCAACATCACTCAAGGATTTTTGACTGAGGTTGATTTCAACTCAATGAAATGAATCCTCATGCTCCCAGAACCACTCTTTCGCAATTTGATCCTGATGAATCACATAGTCAACCTAGAATATACCTGTGGCATCAGAGAAGAAGAAAAAATCCATTGCTAAAATAATAGGGGTTTTTTTGGCCACACGGTTGTTTAGTCCCAATTCTTTGTTGCATTGTGTTTGGAAATAGCTGTCATTTCTAACTGTGAGTTTTTATGATACAACTTCACAAATCATTATTGACTAATGGCTCACAGACTCTTAACTATTTGCTCATTTAAATTCAGACTGAAAATGGAAACTTTTTGTAGCAGCGGGACAGGCAGAGTATTTATATTTGGTGTAAAGTCTTCATATACAGACATTTCACAAACTGATAGAAACATATATTCTTTTAAATTTCATGTTACACTGTAACAATTGGTCAGAAGCATTTAAGATGGGATTTCTATAACAGCAGCAATAATTTTAATAATACTTTTAACTTTATCAGTAAGAAAGGTTTTTAGTAGTACACAGTTAGTAAGTCACTATCTTTCATCTCCAAAGCAGATTTTTGTGGATATCCTACATGTACGGTAACCATAAATGTTTAAAAAAGGTTACAATTGGGAATCATTTCCCATTAATTGAGAATTAAAACACTTCAGGAGGTCCTGTTATAGAATAAAGAATATAGAGAATAAACAATTCACTAATAAACAAACGACACTCTGTTACTTCTAGTGTTAATTATAGAGTCATATTACTTATAATATATTCTCTACATTAATTATAGACTAATACAAAGAACACCATTTAGTTAAAAATTGGTTTTCTAATCAGATGTAATTGTCCATTTCACTTACTGTACTGTTCACATAATATTGTTGTTTGACAAATAAAATGATTTTGATGTGTCATTGAGGATAAAAGTAAATTTAATGAATTAAGAATAAGGGACAATATATTTTAAGCTTTGACAATATACGATCGACTGGTTTCATGCAAATAGTAAATACCTTGAAAAAGTCCGATATATTGTGCGTTGGATTTTGTTTTATTGATGGCAAGAAACTTAAATCATATTAAATATTTTGTTCTACAACAAGATATATATGTCTGTTTCATGACCTAATCAGCTGTTTGTTTGTTTTTTATTTATTTTAGGTGAAATGAGAAACAACTAAAGGAATGAGTTTGATCTTCTCTCTGTTTTTTTTTTTGTTTGTTTGTTTGTTTGTTTTTTCAGTATAATGTTCGGAGTTAAACTTTCTGTTAAACTATCTTCTCTTAGCTACTTTCCATGTATTTTATATCTGTAAATACTTTTTTGTCATTTAAATGTTGGATCATGCTTTTACTCAAATCTCAAATAAATGCAATTAAAAGTCTCATTGTTTTCTACATCTTTATTGATCAAATCTAATATAGAGAGTTTACTTTAATATACATAACAGGTAAGATACTGTATGTTCTTAACCTAAGAGCATATACCTAAACCTAACAGGTTTCTGTGATGTGTTTCTCTTAGTTTCTGTTGTCAAACGTAGTAAAACATTTATCAGATAATTATTCTTTATTCTTGATTTGTGAGTTATTTCTCATTCCACTGAGCAAACAAAGAGAAAATAGAAAAACACTCTTTGCATATCAGGCAAAACACCGTGCGTAAATGGTAACAAACGTAACACTTCTTCCTGTGCAGGTGTGTTTCGCTCCATCTCAGTGGTGCAGATGATTTTTCACTTCTTCTTTTAGACGATTTTGCCGTTTATCTTTGGACCGCTTCTTGCCTAATGCTCCTATCTGCTGTTTGCTGAGCTCACTGAAGCTTATCCTGAACTCCTTCCTCCTTCCGCACTACAAAACACCAAAAACTGTGAAAAACACAAATGATTGGCTTGGTTTTTTTTTTTTTTTTTTTTTTTTTGGTTTAGCTTTAGAATTATTCTTATGATGTTCTAAATAATTATTCATGCAATAAAAAGAAAAACACAATGATAAATTGTGATAAATAATACACTTTACACTAATAGCTCATAAGCGCTCAGTTATATTTTATTAGTTGTTACACTGAGTTCTGTTTTTGAAAAGTTTCACAAGGAACAACTAAACAGAAATGGAAAAATAAGAAACAAAGCAACAAAAAAAAATTCTGACAACAAAAATTAATCAGAATATTAAAAAAAATAATAATTAAATATATTTTAAAATGTTGGATTACTGAAGAAAAAAAAATATATTTTTGCTGTAAAATAATTTTTTATCAAAATTTAAAGAAGGCACTGGCACATTGTGCTCAGCGTGTGTATTTCTCTTTTGTCACCCAAATTACGACCATGATGCACGTAAAAAATAGGTGTGCCATCGTCTTTGGTTTGTGCCAGGTACGTTTGAAACGAGTTTCTTTTGCCATATGAGATGCACTCATATTTCTTGTTAGACTGCATTATCGTAATATTTCTAGTAACAGTTTTAGAGTTTCTGGCCAGTGTTGTGCCAGCATCTTATCACACATCAAAAGTGTAACAAAAAAAAGTTCAAACATTAAGTGGGCTCTACAGAGCACAAATTATACTTGCCATATTCTTGAATTGTTGTTTCATTGTTTATAGAAGTGACTGAGACTCCGCCCAACATCAGCATCAGCACAAGCTTCGACACAACAACTAACGATACCAATCTGATTTGTTGGTTGGATGGTTTTAGCCCTAAAGGGATTAATGTTGATTGGGGGGCGGGTAAGAAAGGGACTGAGAAAAAATTCCAAAATGAGGGGAAAAAAGAGTTTGCCATGCTGAGCCAAATCAGCATAAATGCACAGCAATGGAAAGAAGGCAAAGAGTTCACCTGCAGCGCCACACACAAGACTAAAACCGTCAGTCAAACATGGAGCATTTGTAAAGGTCAGTTTCACACAAAAACAATAAAAGAAGAAGAAAAAAAATCTATGATATCTAAATGTACAGAAACAACCTCTTATATATTTCAGGCCATCCAATTTCTGAACCACGGATACGTCTGGAGAAACCTCCTCTCAGGTCCATATTGACAGATACACATGTAACAGTCTCCTGTCTTGTTGAGACTGTGTTCCAGCCTACAATTTCATGGTGTGTAGATGGAAACCAAAAATCAGGCACATACATTAAGAGTGAGAGACAAGGCGAGTCCACTGTTAGCAACCTGACTCTTCCTGTAGAAGAATGGACAAAATCAAAGACAATAACCTGCAAGGCTGAACATCCCTGTTTTAAAACAATAGAAGATCAAATCAAACGTACAGGTAAGTTCTGTATATAATTGAAAACTTTATTAACATATATGATTATTTTTATTGCAGCTTTATAAAAAATAAAAAAAAACCATGAAATGTGATGGGATCTGCAATGCTGCCACAAAATATTACTCATTTAAACAATAATTATAGTCACAGGGTTAAGTGCCATGTGTGCATGTCATAGGTTTCATGTTGAAAGAGTAAGCTAACGTAAAACAAAAAAAACATTTCATCTTATTGGAACAATTGAATTTATTTAAATGATTTGTTTATCTTGTGTATCTCAGAAAATGTGCAGAAACGTCCTTCTGATCTCCGTCCTACAGTGGAGATCAGAAGGAGTCTTGCAGACATAGGGAAGAGAGACAGTGCAGTGCTGGAGTGTGTCGCAAGCGGTCTGCCCTCTGGTGAACTCTCTGTCACCTTCCAGGCCAATGATGAGAAGTTTCCAGAAGCTCAGTATATGAATCTGCCAGAAGGCCAGGACACACTAGTTGCACCTTTCACTATTCCCGGAACACACCGAACCAAAAGCTACAGTTTCACTTGTCAGATTCAGCTAAGCGATTCCTTAAAGTGGAAGTCCAATTCTACAGGAAACCTTTTTGGTAAGGACAATTTCAATCGCAATCTCTTATTTGTTTGAATATTCGTATTATCTACAGGTTAAATGGTAATGGAAGTAGTGCGTTGGGTTACTGGTAGAAACACCAGCGCAGTCCGTGTGAGGTGTGGATTCTGACTCTCAATTTTCCTCCACCACAGCTCATCAGTCGAGTTCATAAATGTACTCAGTTTGAAGGGGAAGTGTGGTTTTTACACAGTATCTTTGTTGTGCAGTTAATATTGTTGCTATCGGTTCTTGATATTTTCTTTAAACCACTATCTCTCAAGGATGAAACTGAACGAGTCACTGGCAACGACTAAAGATCTGTTTCATGAGGATTTGGGTTAACCCTTTTCTCCAAAATAATAAACCCGTCCCAACAGTGTCTGACTGATGGTACTTAGAGTTACCGAGTAACCAGTGTAAGGATCTATCCAATGTCAGAAACTTCTAAGAACATTTGTAAGTCGCTCTGGATAAGAACATCTGCCAAATGCCTAAATATAAATAGAAATGTCAAATTTAATTCGTTATACTTTCAAAGATATAATCAAATGAATTAGGATTTTAATGCATTTGCATGTTCATGGCAATAAACACTCCACAAGCTTCATATCTTTTTTCGTGCTGAAGATCTCAGTGCAGATTGTCCTGTTCTACAGCTGTAAAGCTGAAAAATGTTGGCAGTCTAATGTGAAGTATGATAAATGTCTGCTTTTTGTAAATATGAAACAGGACAACGGTATTTAATTTCCCTCATACTAGTAGTCATCTCACTCACTCGCTCATCATCTATACCGCTTTACCCTGTATTCAGGGTCATGGCTCCCAGGAGACTTAGGGCACAAGGCGAGGTACACCCCGGACAGGGTGCCAATCCATCACAGGGCACACACACACACACACACACACACACACACACACTGGCACACTCATTCACACACTACAGGCAATTTGTGAACGCCAACTAGCCTAATCTGCATGTCTTTGGACTGCGGGAGGAAACCGGAGTACCCGGAGGAAACCCACCGAGCACGGGGAGAGCATGCAAACTCCATGCACACAGAGACGGGAATCGAACCCGGACGGTGCACGGCGACAGTGCTAACCAATACACCACCATGCCACTAGTATATATATATATATATATAAACATATTTTTGCTTTAAAATATTTGTGACCTGTCTAAACTAAAAAATGTTTTCTCTCCAGACGACCCTTCAGTGGAACTTTCAGTTCAATCCAGTAAATCTGCATCAACGACACAAAAACTTCTTTGCTATGGAACTGGGCTTAACCCAGAGATCAAGTGGCTCCCTCAGTCCATTGGGAATTCTGTTAGTGAAGAATCAATGAATAAAGATGGACGTGTGAAGGCGTCTAGTGAGCTATCAGTTACAGAACAAGAGTGGAAACGTGGAACTACATTCACCTGCCAAGTCAGAGATCAGGGTGGTCTCAAAACTGCCCAGAAGAACATCAGTGTTTGTGCAGGTAGTGTAATAATCAGCAAAGTTCAAGAGCTTTAAACAAAACCCGAATGTTAGACGCTAATGTTACCACTAATGTCATTTCTTTCTCTCCAGTCACTCCAGATCATGCTAGGAAAGCACAGATTTACCTTTTGCGTCCCTCCGTCAGTGATATGCAGGAGAAGGACCCTGTTTCTGTCACCTTTCTGCTGTTGGGTCAAAGAGTCCAGGACTTCTCAGTTAACTGCAAAATAGATGAAGAAAATTTGACAAATGTGATCAAAACTGAAAACCACGGAAATGGAACAGAAAGTGGCCGAATGGTTTTAAAGGTTCCAGCTAAAAAGTGGAACGACCATTCAACAGTTTTCTGTGTGGTGAAACACTCCTGTTTTAATGCACGGACATACAACATCTCCAAACCCAAAGGCAAGTGCTCACAACCACTGACATGTAAGGCCTCATTTATACATTTGTAAATTTGCTATCTATTTTCTTTCAAGATAGCAAAACTGTTTAAGTGTTTGACTTATTTTCATAAATTATGAATAG
Source organism: Clarias fuscus (assembly GCA_030347435.1). Taxonomy (NCBI): domain Eukaryota; kingdom Metazoa; phylum Chordata; class Actinopteri; order Siluriformes; family Clariidae; genus Clarias; species Clarias fuscus. Next base: position 4,189,530 of record CM059222.1, on the reverse strand, counting down.
TCATGAAAATAGTCATGAAAATGATTCGTACCCCTTACAGAGCATCCATTTATTATATGACAAAATAAAAATGACAAATTGTTGTCTTTGAGTGTCTAATACAGTAATTACCAAATGAATGTTTTTTTTTCTTTTATTCATGTTTTTATTTATTTACAGTTCAATGTATAAAATGTACAATTTAACTTCGTTATCACACTCATTATGACAGACGTAAAACAATGAAAATGCAGCTTTTTACCCAAATGCTGTGAAACAAAACACCAATATTTCAAGCTTTACCTCTGACAGTTCCAAAGCTCTGACACTGGAGACGTCATCCATTAATGTAAAATAAATCACGCCTTACAGAAGGGTGACCATATAAACAACTGAGAGATTGCATTCTTTATTAGTAACTCTATTATCAACAAGCAACTGCCTATGAATTAGCTTTTACTTCATCAAATCTTTGGAAAAGTACACTTTACTTTAATGGTCATGTATTAGAATTCGTGCATTAATATAAACCAGTGACCTGATATTCTGATCAGTGAAATTTACAATTTGGTAACATACCGTAAATACGACTATAACCATAAAAAATTTATTCTTATTGAAAAAAATAAATAAATAAAATTGTCATTGCTGTTCTGAGTTGGTATTTGCTTCTGTTATTTGAATCCTTAGAAAGTAAACCTCCCACCATTCGAATTCGAAGTCCCAGTGATGATGAGCTGGCAGGATCTAACGACACTGCTCTTCTCTGCTTGATCGAGGGCTTCCTCCCTGCTGATATCTCTGTGCACTGGGAGGTGGACAACATCAAGCTGGACGCGTCTCGATTCAAAAACAGTGGTCCGGTTCAGTTTGCGTCCGGCGGTTACTCCATGCAAAGCGCACTGATATTATCACCATTAAAAAAGGAGAATGGCACTTTTTCCTGTGTGGTCAGGCATCAATCATCTACAGATCTAATCAAAAGCGAAATAAGCAACATATACGGTCAGTAACATCCTCTCTCTGGTACAAGCAGCTTGTTTTGCTGAATTTGGCTTTTTTTTAATTTTTTTATTTTTTTTTATCAATAGCCTGAATCTGAACTACAAGGGATGATGACTTTCCTAATAATCAAATGTAGACCAATACTTAGTAGTGTTTCATTAATTACACAATTCATCATCTTAAATGTTGTGTTTAAACCTTCTTATACAATTAAAATTCTTATACAATTAAACTTTGAATATACATAAAATGTAATTTTATTCTTTTATTCAAGTTTTACATCCTGGAGACACTGAATGCTACTTTCAAAAATGTAAAATAAACATCTCCTTACAGAAAACCTTACACAACCTTTTTTTTTTTAAGATTGAAATTAGATTAAATTAGAATCTAGTCTATGCTCTCCAAGCTTTAAGATTATTCAGATTAATCAGATTTAACAGTGCTGCCATATATTTACTGTGTGTGTGTGTGTGTTACCTTTGATTATTATACCTATACCTTGGTTGATTATGGCCTCAGTGCATGATATTTAAAATAAATGAATTAGTGGATATTTTTCAGATTTGAATTCCATACTGATTTGAATTACCAATATGTACCATGATCACAATTTACCATCAAATGCTTAACCCTGTTACTTGACTTTTTATTTCCCCCCCCCAGCCTCTGTAAATAAGAATCCTCCCTCTGTGAAGCTGCTGCAAAGCCAAGATGAGTTGGTGTGTCTGGCGTATGATTACAGCCCGTCAGACATTAGCATCACCTGGCTCCTTAACAAACAACCTGTAGAAAATAACGACATCGGCAGCTCTGCCAAGGGGCTTGATGGGAAATTTATGATTAAAAGCCACCTGAATGTCAAGACCTCTAAATGGGAACCTGGATCCACGTATACATGTCTTGTCCAGCACATCACTGGTTCAGTATCTCTCAATGTTTCCAAAGCAGGTGATTTACCCCACTAGATGTTTAACGTTTTCCTATAATAAATCCAATATTACAGCTGTACTGAAGAATGTTCAACTGTAATAGCCTCTTCAGTGTTTACCGATTTCTAATTTGGAGTCAGTGTTTAAATTTCTGACTACTGAACTATTGACCAATCAGAATCAATATAAATACATTAAGTTCATTAAAACAGAACAACATCAACAACAACAAAAATCCTTTCTTCATTTCTTTTCATGTAATGAAGCAACTCTAGACCATGAGACCGAACTTGTGTTTTTTATTCCTTCTGACAGAATTTATTGAAAAGGCGATATACATCGATGACAACAAGTCAGACATTAACACAGTGGATCAGGCAGAAGAAACCTGGAATATGGCCTGTGCCTTCATCATACTCTTCGTCATCTCTCTCATCTATGGATGTTCAATTACTCTGGTCAAAGTGAAGACCGCTTGATCAGCTGTTTACGGCAACTTTTAATGTTTAGATTTATGTATTGCTTTACTGTTGTATATTGTTGAATGAGGAAAAACATCAATTATTATATTACTAATTTTAAGTTGATAATTGCAAGCTTGTAAAAGAAAAATAAAGAAAAACATATTTGATGCTGGAGATTCTTTAAGCTGTCATTATTATTTTTATTGAGCTTCTATTAAATAAAGGGTATATATACTGAAATGCAAAACCATTCCTTAACTAATAATTCCTTAATTAAAAATCTTTTTTTTATTATTATTTTTAATTATTTAATTAGGACAGAAAGATCAGACGAAAGTCTTGTCACTTAGCAGAAATAATGTACAGTACAGAACATAAAGTCATGGTGCAGTGGGAAAATAATTAATATTGTGATCGACTCCCATGAGCTTGGAGGACTGCAACAATACGTCTCAACAATGACCAAATAACTAATTAATAAAGTCATCTGGAATGGCAAAGAATGCATACATATTATTTGTTGTTCCTACAACTTGAATAGGTGACAAAACTTTTGTCAGGGTGCGTATACCCCTATAATTATATATAAATATATATGAATAATTACCACTCAAAATTATACTGGGATATACTGAGTGTATATATAAATCCTTGTATACTTTTGAATGTTAATTATTCACATATAATGAAGAAATCGATGGTTAAATTTGAAGAAATTATGGTTAAAATTAATAAAATTCTGCATCATGAAAAATGCAACTGAAAACTGCATCATCAAAAATGCAACTGAATGCAAATGAACATCCTACAGATTCCCTGAAAAAAAAAAAATATATATATATATTGTATGTTTCTTTCAGCTGCAGGTGTTGAAATTACCAGACGGATGTTTAATGGCTAGTTTGCTAGAGCTTATGAAATTGAAAATGAATAAGACTTAAAATCTGTTATTAATAGACTGTGGTTATTAAAAGTAGTCATTGTCTGCTCATCTAAACTCTCAAAATGCAAATGTCAACATGCAGGAACCCCTCTCTGCTTTAGAACTAACAGCTTAAACAAAAGTTCTCCAACTGTCTGCAGTCAGGGAACCCTTTCAAAAGAATTTCACCAGCACCCCATTTTAACTTTTAATATAAGAAAATTTGAGTTATTTGAGCAATTAGTGTTTTTTTGTTCCCAATTCCTCAACTTTTTACTCTTTTTACTCAGCCAGATGTGTGTTTGAAACACTGTTCATTCACTTTCTGGTTTTAATCTTTTATATTATAATGTAATAATTAAATTTGTATATAAACCATATTATAATATTTTATATTATACTCATATTCAAATGGTATAATGAAGTTAAACAATTATCAATAATAATTCTTGATAATTGTTTAACTTCATTATGCCTTTTTATATTAAAGATAATCACACACACACACACACACACACAGTACTGAATAACCCGATTTACATTTTAAGCTTTTTTTGAGCATATGAATTAAAGTTTTACATTACAAGTTAGATCTTTTCCATTCCTCATCTTGCATATCACTGTGTAATATGTTATTAAAACAAACAAACAAATAAACAAAACAATGTGTCTTGCACCTGAACAGCTTGAACTGATTTGCTTAACAAAGCAGGAAATCTTAACGCTTGATAGAAGTCCCATCTTCACATGTGTGTGTTTCGATGTGGTGCATCAGGCTCTGATGGTCACAGCTGGGGTAAGAAAAGATAAGAAACTATGAATAGGGAATTTACATCAAAATGAACATTTGCATTTCAAATTACCTGAATGGCAAGGCTCTTTTATCTTTTCATCTTTAAACTATGACTTTATTTACACACTTCGTGCTACATTGTTGAAAGATGAAATGAAATTGCCAATGAGGGGTATTGAAGGAATTTGAAGGAGTAAGACCAATTGACAATTACAGAAGACTTCGAACACGGTACGGTGATGAGATGCTACGCTGCAGCAGAACATCTGAATAGTGCGAAAAGGTGCGCTGAAGGAGAGGTGCAAGAATGTTTGAAAGAAGGCCATAAGTCTAGAAATGAGGATCCCAACCGAGGTAGCTCAGAGCCCACTGCAGTCTGTCCCATGAACATTCTCTTTTTTGTTCACCGAAAGCGTACTGTTTTAGTAGGACAATGCACGACCTCATACTGCACCTTTGGCACATTACAAGAACTCATTTGGAAGTTATTGCCACATCCCCAGTACAGTCCTGACCTCGCTCCAAGTCATTTCCACATGTTTGGGCATTTAAAAAAGTTCCTGGAAGGCCAGCGTTTCAAAGATGGAGCTGGCAGTTCAACCATGGCTCTGGTGTACTGAAAAAACTGAGATAAGTGCATTATGTAGCAGGGGATTATATAGAGAAATAAAGGGAGTTTTTACACTCAGAACTGTGTTCTCTTATTCAGACCAATGAAAAGTCCTGGATAGACTTGAACACAAGTTTGTATGCAAGTTTGAACTTGTATACAAGGTGACCATTTAGAGGATATGTAAAAGTCTAGTATATGTTGCAGTTCAATCACAAGAAATTATTGGAAATCTCTATCAATACAAATTACAAATATTTCTATTTATTTTCAGCCATAACAATACTACAAATAATTTGTTCGAAATCGAAACTAAAAATGCAGCCTCCACTACATTATATATATTTTATATACTGTACAGGTAAAAAAAAAAAAAAATATATATATATATATATATATATATAGGGGAGTTATACACACTTCAGGATATTTAAATGTTTATTACGTTTTCTGTTCCTGAAGTGTGTATTTATTTATTTATTTAGGCTGACTCTGTATATATGAGTGTGTGCATGTGTGTGTGTGAGAGAGAGTGTGTGTTGAAGCAAATCTACATAAATAGCATAGAAATAATAATGTATTTTTCTAACCAAGTGTGCAAGTTGTGCATGAGGTTATAAGTAAATGCGAGTTCTGTTTCACACTATTTTTACTTTTTTTTTTAAGCATCGGTTATGCTTACTGAATAATGACACTCATGAACAGGATGCATCTGTTCTCTAAATTCCTGCACCTTGTGCTTTCTTTTTTCTCAAATGTAAATTCAAAGCCAGCAATAACATTAAGTAGTTCTGGGCAAATTTCCAGCTGTTTCAGACATGTGAAACTTTTATATATGACATGACCCTAACTGTGCCTAATGTGCTTTTTAAAAAGAAATAAATCCATATTCCATACCCACTACCTATTTGTGCAAGTTAATAACCATGATGAAAATTAATCGTTTTGGCCGTCTGTGCATCTGTCTACATTATTGTCCTTTTTGTCCATCAATCTGGCCATCTGCTGGTTTTCAGGGCTGCATGGTTTCCCTCAAGCTGCTTTCAGGTGTGGTCTGATGAGGTCACCTTCAACGATTTCATTGTTTTTTATCGTCTCTTTTAAATAACCTCCGGACATACACTACTCATTGAATAGGCCGAAAATTTGTCACATGATCACCGCACATCTAAGATTAGATCCCTCAGGTCTGTGCAATGAATGGCTGACTTTACAATGTGCTAGAAGGTCAACCTGTAAACCAGTTTCTACCACATTTATCAGTACACACCTTTCAGTTACAGGAGTTAAACAAGAGCTATGCAACTGGTCATAAATCAGCTATTTTTAAACCACAATGCCCGCGTGTTCGCGGAGTCTAAGAATCAATACCACCCGGAAACAAGGTACTACTGTGACTGGCTATGTATAAAAATATTTATCACAATATTTGAAAACAGAACAAACTCAAACTAAAGTCTTTGACATTTCATTAAGATTTCTTCCATCATTTCTATTTGCATAGTTAACTACAAAACAAACTGCCGCACACAAAATGAAGATAAAAGTAAAAATATTGTTGACTTCTTGTGCAGGCTCATTTGTTAAGGGTTTTGTGTTGCTTACATTATGAATCAAATGCCAAAAGAATTGAACAAAGGAAAAAAAACAAATATAAACGCACTGAAAAAACACATCCATCACGCCCTTTATTATTGAGCACAAAGTCAGTTTTTTTTAACAAGCAATAATTTTTCTCTGAAAAACTTTATTCTTTTGAAGAAAAAAATATATATACCGCTTCTGAGCAGAACAATAGTTTGCAGTAGCTGTACATCATGACGATCGTTTTTTCTGACTTGAAATGTTCATATCATCAAAATATTTTTTTTTATTTATTGAAAGGCTGCTTTGGTTTGTGTGTGTGTGAGCTGCCCCACATCCCCTGAGCCCAGCTGCGGTTGTGCGAGAGCCACTTCGCCGCAGAGCCACGGTCCAGATTAAAAAGCTGCTCCTGTTCCTGATTGACAGCTGTATAACGAATGCTTAGTTTGGGATTCGGTATCATTGCTGCTGAAAGCAGCCGGGATCCAGCAGCCAGATACTCACTCTCCATCGCCAGTTCGGTGCCAGCACGCCTAAATCAGAAAACATTCATTGAATCAATCACTGAATTTGTTGTAAAGCCAAAAGAAGAACAAAGCAGAAATGGTCAGTAAAGGCTTGTTATGCCTGAGATGTAGATTTTGAAACTTTTAGTTGCAGAACTTTAGTTGCCCTAATTTTTTTTTATCCTTAAAGTCATTTGAAAAACTTTTTTTTTTTTTTTGCATCCGAGAAAAGGCTTTAAAATAAGAATGTATTGTGCTGTAATGCACTTAATTAATCTCAGTCAACTTTTATACCCCCATCTCACCTACGCGGTTTCGCGCGATGACCGGAAGTACGCTTCTTCATGATTCACCGCATGTTTTGGCGCTGCGATTACGTTTCCATCTTTCTGCGCGCAAATTAAATATGTTTAAGCCGCCTTAAAAACATGTAAAACATGGTATAAGCTCTTCCTTGTATTGTGAATAATGACAATGTTTATTTTTGATAAAAATGCTGTATGCATTTAAAAAATAAAGAAATTTCTAAAAAGAACACCAATTAATCTTTGTTTCTCTTATATATTTTACATTGCTGTTTAATTAAGCAAAAGTGCATTTTATCTGATTACTCGATTAATCGATTACATTTTTGGTAGAATACTCGATTGCTAAAATATTTGATAGCTACAGCCCTAATCTACAGCTTTTACTGTATGTTCCTGGTCTGACATGATCAGGATATACCAAAAAGTGGTCCGAGGAAGGAAAATCCTCGTGAACTGGTGACAGGGTCATGGGTTTGGCCTGATGCACGTGGGGAACGAAGGCTGGCCCTGTAGTCTTAACCAAAAATAAAATAAAATACTGTTACTCAAATTGCTGAAAAGGTTATTGTTGGTTATCAGAACAAAGTGAATTAGTGTTTTGGTGGCAAGTGAAGAGCCTTCTCCATATTAGATGGGTGGTCATATTGTTGTGGCTGATCTGTGTATATTGACATCAGTACAAACCGGTAGACTTTGCTGTGACTGACTGTTTGAATCAGTTTATCTTCTGGTTACACACATAATTCCATGTAAATCAGTTAAACACCTTGAGTGTTCCAAAAGTCTTTGCAAGGCAAATGGTCATGCCAATGACATACTGTATCTGATTGATATCAAAAACAAACTATTTCAGACATTTGACCTTGCTGTGACTTTGTACCTGCCTGGATGATTTTCAGAATGTAATCAGTTCATCTCCTTGTTACAACGATGGCAAGTTACTGCATGCTATACCTTACCGACAAGCCATAAACGCAACACTTCTGCCACCTAGTGGCAGAGTCAGAAACTATTCAGTATGCTGAATGGATGCATACTGTACCTTGTACACTAAATGGCTAAAAGTCTGCGCACACCTGAATAATTTTTTTTTTCGAGAATCCCATTTCAGATTTAGTCCAGTTTTGCCGACGTAATAGCATTCCCAGTACGCTGGAAATTTTCTACTAGATTTCGAAGCCTATCAACACTAGCATTAATGATGTCACGCACTCATGCCAGGTATGGAAGACCTCAGCCTTACAGTTCATCCCAAAGTTGTTCACAGGGTTTGAGGTGAGGCCAGGGCTCTTCCACTTCAACGTCTCTCATGAGATTAGGGAACAGTAGGGAACAGCTTGCAGTATGAGCACTTACCGTTTGAGTGTGATAAGCAATGGCTGAGAAAAGTCACTGGGATTTTGAAGGCTTGTACAAATGCGGGCAATGAACATCTCGCATGCCAGCGTCATCTCAATCTCTGTGAGACAACAGGGCAGAATCAAACAGTCCTTCTCACATATAACCCCAGAGTAATAACCTGCGAGATGAGCACCTGACAGGCAGGGGGAAGAGAGTTTGACCATAAATACAGCATCAAGTTAATAGAGAGAGAGTTCATTTAAGGCATACAAAGTGGTGCCTTAATGCAAAGTATACTGATCATATACTGACAATCTTATTGTGAAAAAGAGGTACAAAAATTTTAATTAAATAAAAAAAACTCAGAGTGAGATATTTTCATCTTAAAACTTATCGTATGATGGTGCTCAATCTTTTTTTATTGCGAAACAAAAAGAAAAATTAATGTATAAAAATATTGCTCAAGTGTTCCCAAGAATTTGACTCACGTTTGAACAGAGTTCTGGCCCGGATCCAGCTGTTCTGCTTGCCCAGTTTGTGGATGAGGTGTTGAAGTTCTGACGCGTCCGGTGGGATTCCCTGAGTCAGCATGAATTCCAGCGTGTCCGCGGCAACAGGCAACACCTGGTTCGTCACACACCTTTGAAGGTGTGCGTTAAACACTGTGTCGTACTCAACCGCCTGAACTCCATCTAATTGGAATCATACGACACATTTATACATGCATCAAAATCTCTGGAATGTACAAAAAAAAATATATATATATATATTTTAAACAGCATGTTATATATTCTATAATCTGATAAAAGTATGTGGACACCTGACCATCACACCCACATGTCAGCCCTTTCCTAAACTGTTGCCAGAGAGTTGAGGAAATCGAGAGGTCTAGAATGACTTTCTATGATGTAGATCAGAGTTTATACAGTATTCAAATTCTATTTGTCGCACACATTTACAATATGCAGTGAAGTGCTTATATGACTGTCTGTGCCCTTAAAAAATATATCAATAAGAAATAAATTATGGAATAAAATAAGAATAAAGTATAGAAAACCTTAGCTATAGAAAATATAGCTATAGAAGATAAGAACAAAATATATTTAAAAAATAATAATAATAAAATATATATATATATATATATATATATATATATATATATATATATATATATATATATATATAAACTGTACAAATATCGAAGATTTGGCTGTTCAAATAAAGAAAACATAGAAAGGTAGATTGACATAGAATTTAAATAGTGTGAAAATGTGCATGAATGTGTAGATGAGCAATGTCTATAAATGCCTAGGGTGTGTGCAAATGTCCGTTAAAAAATATAAAAAATATGTTTATTTATCTTAAATCACTAATAAGTCCAGTAAAATCTTAATCATGTGCCATTAAAAAAAAAATGTGTTCGCTCTCTCTAGTCAATTCTTACAAAAGAATGGAAGAATCATCTCATGACTTACCCACTGGCTGTTTCAGTCCAGGCAAGTTAGTGAGGACCTCCAGTGTGTCCCGGTACGACGTCTTCTCAGCAAGCAGGGTCAGTATTTTCCTGCGGTTCTGTATGTCTGCCAGGTCACACGGCCATGCATTTGAGCTCACAAACCACTCATTCGCTTCAAAACGCACACAACCACACACAAAAGAAGAGCATTTATTTATTTTTAAACTATGTGCCCCATAACTCTTATGTTATTACATTTATTCCCTTTTCCACTAATTTATGATTATAAAACAAATGACAAATGGATTTGGGGATTTGGGGGGATGAGAAGCTGGATTCTTTAGTCACATGGGGAATACTACCATGTAAAAGAACTGTACTATTGCATACAGAAAGTGTAGAGTCGGGTCTCATTGACTCAAACTCCTTTTTATGAGGAACAGAAGTGAGGGAAACTGGTACTGACATGACGCAGCCTAAATTCCTGAAAAAAAAACCTTACATGAATAATTTAGTTGGTTTCAGCCTCCCTAGCAGGAAAACAAAAATGTTATCACACATATGTGTTTTTCAGCGGCAATTACAGTACAAATGTCCAAGGCCAAAGTAAAAACTTGTACCTGGAAACAGCCCTGGGTTTCTAAAAAAATAAATAAATAAATAAATAAAAAATCTGAATTCTGTTCCATTAATAAGCTGCTAGAAATAAAAAGCTGCTAAACCCGAATGAGGAGTAAAATTCATTCAGCTTTTTCATCAGACCTGTTTGCTGTTGTCCGTCTGTAAGCTAATAAAGTAGTAGGATTTCTCTCTGACGATGGAGCTCAACCCGCTGCCTCTCTGAAAGCTGCCTTATCTCCACATCAAATGAACAAGCACAGTGCTTCTGAAAAAGCCATCACTCTGCATGAATCTATATTACACGTGTGTTTACTGACACCATCTGGCAGAATCTGGTACCTCAACCACTTCTAGAAACTGGTCCTGTGTGGAATTTTACAACGGGGATAAGAGACACCTCTGTCTTCAAGCTTTAGAAAGCTTAGACACTCTTAGAAACCCTGTCTGTCACAAAGATGATTATAAATGTGGGAAGCTGTAAATAGATTCATGTCACTGTTTCTGGTACTGAATGTCACCACCACCATGTTTCAAGCAGTAGCATCCACATGTTAAGAGCATTTGCTGCATCACTGAGCAGTTTACAGTCATGTGAAGAAGTAAGTGTGAATATTGTTTAATATTCTTTTTCTGAATATGTGGGCACAAAAAGATGTCATTTTCTTCTGTGGATAAATTAAACACCACTACAAACTACATCGCTGCTTAAATTGTTGTAAATTGAAATCGGGTGCACGTGAGCAAGTTTCAGTAATTAGAACAGACAAGTTGTTTGTTCACATTACCACTAGTTTATACCACTACTAGTTAATACCACTAACTTTCATAAAGATTCTGCTTACTAAGTCTTCTTCAAATGCCAGATTATTTTTGCCTCATGGAGCTCACTGTTTTTTTTTGTTTTGTTTTTTTACCTTCACATATCTGATATTGTTTTCCTTCTGATGTTTGATTGTTAGTGCAACAGTGATTTCTTTCATTTCAAATAGTCATACTGGTTACGCCTGAGCAATTCTTTATATAGATATATATTTTTTGGCTTTAAAATGACTTGCCTTTCTCCCAGAAACACCTCTCTGGTCTTTATTTCGGTATCCTTTTCAACAACAGATGCATCCTTCACCATGCATTCACTCAAACCAAAAGCAGAAATCAAAATATATTATCGATTTTAAAAATTTATTAAAAACAGGGCATACCAGGGCATCAAACACTAACTGTCGGTCTCATGTTCTGATTCCCTTTACGGCCTGAAAAATCTGTGGGTTCAAACAATACATACCATGCTTGTAGTTGCTTAAGACCTCTACAAAGTTATTATAAATATCAGGAAATTAAACCTGTTATAATCATCTTAACCCAAATGTATTCAGTGTATAGTAAAAACAAAAGAACTGGAGTTGCCAGTGTGATACTTCTGACGGGGACAGTACATTTGTCTATGTACAGAGTATTCCAGTATTCTGCCCAATCTCGAGATGTTCTCAGGAAGACCCTGAATGGATCAGGTCATGGATAGAAATAGAATTGTTCTATAATGATAAACGAAACAGCGTAATAATAATACTGAATGGTCCACATATAAACAGGCGTTCGAGTATGCACAATGTGTTGGAGCTCTTCCTATAGAAAACATAAGGCCCTTGACAGACAAACCTCGAGAAAAAAATCTTTTCTACACACTAAAAAAAAAAATGTTTAAGACGAAATAAAAAAGGGTTAAGGATTAATCTTTCCATATGGATAGATGGATGATAGGGTATTAAACTAAACTATCCGATTAATTAAAATATTGTGTTAAGGGTCATGTGTATTGTTGCACTGATCTCATATGTACAGTCTGCACTAAATATGTGGTATGAGATTTGTTCTCCTCTCCTTCCTCTAGAGTGAATTCAATACAGTGATCTAGAGATCCAGTGAACTCGAGTTGTAATGTTCCAGGGATTTCATAAAACAAAGAAATAATTGCTTTGCCATATTTTACAGAATAATGATTCTGTAGAGGCCAAGCCATGTGATCTACTGACCCAGTGAACTGATCTGTGGAGCAAGAGAAAGTGTTATCCAGGAATCTATCAGTCCTGAAATCAATAAAATCAGTGGATCTAAAGCTCCAGGGATCAGTTAATCGATATGGATCTAAACCTGATTGCGCGCTGTTACCTTTAAGCATGTTCAGCGCTCCCTCTATGCTGCCACTGTTGAGGAAGAACTCTGTCGCTATGGTGACCAGCTGACAGCGAGATGTTCCATTTTCATTGATGAAGAGCCCTTTGAGCATGGCGAACTCCACCTGCAGTCTCGACATCACGCACAACAGCTTCAAACCCTGTAACCAATACAGAAAAGCAAAAGCAAGTTGCCATTAAAAACCTTTTTTTTTTTTTTTTAAATAAAAAAAATAGTAATCTCCTTTTAAGAATGGCACGACACAGTTAAATATTTCATACACATATTCAACTTGAAAGAACTGCTTCATACTGTATGATTTGCGCATATAATCAGAGATTAGCATAATAACTAATCTGCTTGTGCAAACACCAACCTTGGGCCAGTCTTGGTTTCTGTAATAACTGAACATCAGTGAGATTCCCACTCGTCCCAGGAAACTTTTCACCATCGCGTCTGATGTCACTTCGTGACAAACTAAACAGAATGACGCACGAGTCACATGTTAGAAATGACTGTAAAAAATGCCTTGTAATGTGTTGTCAAATTTCGATTCGTTAGCAGCGACTCTCATCAGCATCAGTGAGCCAGAAGGCACGCAGCAGGGTTATTAACCACGCCCAGTTGTATTACATTTAGGAAACATCTCCGCACATGTCTAATAAAAATACATACTGTAGGTAAACAAAGCCAGATGAAGTGATCAGGCAGCAAGCCACACTTCAGCTTCTGGACATGTGATCTGCAGGTGTGTGTACCTGACTCAGCGAAAGGCTCAAACGGCAGCGTCAGTTTATCTTTAGGCTCTTTCAGGAGCGCCGTAGTGACACAGCAGCAGAACCTCGACAGCTCTCCTGCATTGTGGCGACCAGCGAACACAGCGCAGAACACGCGTGCTAGAGCAGGCCAGTCCTCCTGCTGCTTACACAGCTACACACACACACACACACACACACACACACACACATTATATATATATATATATATATATTATATATATATACACATATATATATATACACATTATATATATATATATATATATATATATATATATAATATATATATATATATATATATATATATATATATATATATATATATATATATATATATATATATATATATATACACATACATACACACACACACAGTACAGACCAAAAGTTTGGACACACCTTCTCACTCAAAGAGTTTTCTTTATTGTGTTCTTTAGCCCAAACGCGCCTCTTCTGCTTGTTGCCTGTCCTTAGCAGTGGTTTCCTGGCAGATATTCTACCATGAAGGCCTGATACACACAGTCTCCTCTTAACAGTTGTTCTAGAGATGTGTCTGCTGCTAGAACTCTGTGTGGCATTGACCTGCTCTCTGATCTGAGCTGCTGTTAACCTGCGATTTCTGAGGCTGGTGACTCGGATGAACTTATCCTCCGCGGCAGAGGCGACTCTCGGTCTTCCTTTCCTGGGGCGGTCCGCATGTGATCCGGTTTCTTTGTAGCGCTTGATGGTTTTTGTGACTGCACTTGGGGACACTTTCAAAGTTTTCCCAATTTTTCCGACTGACTGACCTTCATTTCTTAAAGTAATGATGGCCACTCGTTTTTCTTCTTCACTTAGCTGCTTTTTTCTTGCCATAATACAAATTCAAATTCTTTGAATGAGAAGCTGTGTCCAAACCTTTGGTCTGTACTGTATAAACTCATACATATTCCCACATTCAAATGTTAAACCTTAATAGCAGAAATTCTGAAGAATGTTTAAGTCAAACAGAAACTTATGATGAAATTTATTGTGAATAAAGCAAATTTTTTTGGAATGAATATACTTGCAATTAACGTACTTACAGTATAATCACAAAATTGAACAACATCTTCTATAAATGAAACCATTTATACTTGTTAAGACTATGTTTTTTAGATAGTTTACACAGATGCTCGCTCTCTGCTTTTGGTGCTCATTACACAACAGTCCTGAGATCATTATTACATTTTAATCATTAAAACGTTGATTGAAAACCTTTTTTTTTTTTTTTTTAATCCCATGACTTTTCCAAAACAACTACTTTTTTCTTCCCACCACAACATTTTCCCTGTTAAAAATGAGATGTCTGTCAGGTTTGTAAATCCTGCAAAAATCATCTAATTTTTAGATTATTCTGTCTGCAATACAATTTTGCAAAAACACAAACTGACAGTCAGTCTTTTTCACACAATGTGTTTTGGTTGATGGACAAAAATTCAATAAAGCACAACTGATAATGAGGTGGCATGAGGCATAAAAGCTGAGCGACTGAATCGATCTTTTCCCTTATTTACAACTTACAATGATTAAATTAAGCTTTTTCTTTGAATACAAAGCGATTTTATCTCCCGCAAATACGCGTATTATGCCCGAGTGTCACATCTTTTGTGTGTATGGCGAGAACGGAGCGATATCGCCACCTACTGGACTAAAGTGTGGAGTGGAAGATTGGCAGGAAAAAGACTGATGAAACATGACGTTTAAACAATTGACACGGCAATTGACAGTGGTTTTAATACTTCAAAACCTGCAGATACAATTTCCATCAGACCATCAGCATTATTGCCACTGAACTGAATCGTCAGGCTGTCTATAATTTACAGCTCTACTGGCTCTCGGAGGAAACGTGTCTCACCTCCACGCGGAATACTGCCTGGGTCATCTCCGACAGCTCAGTAGTGTGTGGGTTCGTGGCCAAAGCCCTGGACACACAGAGTAGGTGTTTAAAAACTAAACACTACATGTACAGATGTATTTATACTCCCGTGCTTAGACACCACTCTATGATTATGACATTTCATAGGAGATAAAACGATGGTTTAATACCTAGGAAACACTGCTTTAAAAGGACAAGCAACTACAGGGTGACGGTAATTGTAATTATTTCATCTGTTGTTAATTCAGCAATTTACTCAAATATGTATGACCTATATATAATTTACATCATTATTAAATGAGCAATTATACCCACCTGCATTTGACCATATGGAAAATGTTCATTTGCTGTATGGGTATGTGCAAGGACTCGAGATGGAGCTGCATCATCTCACACTGCTCCACAGTGAACACACACCCCACCTCTGTTATCTATACATACACACACGAACAGCGTCAATACTCCGGCTAAACCATCCTTTGCAAAAGTGGCGAGAGAAACAAAAGCGACACAGCATATCTCCAGACACATCACAAGTCATTTAGCCTTCAACCTCCCCCCCCCCCCCCCCCCCCCCCCCCCCCAATACAGCTCTCAGAATCTTCCTCCAGGTTGGTCATTTACCCCTCACTGACGATGCTTCGCGGTTGTAGTGGCTGCAGGATTTAAGGATTAAACCTGTCAGTCTTATGTTGACGATGATGCTATCAGAGAACAATTTTAGTTTGTTTGACTGCTGTGTAAAAAAAACTTTAGAAATCACATGTACTGGCTGCATGATGGTAGAAGAAGTTAGTTTTTTTTTTTAAGTTAATACTTTTGATTTGGAAAGTTGAGCCATTTCATTATGTTAGGAATGATGCAACTTTTTTTCCGCAGCGCTAGGAAGGAATTAGAAGGAGCTTATGTTCGAAACTGGTCACTTGTACAGTAGGCATTACATGTTCTTTGAAATTCTAGAGGAGGAGTGCATTTTCACTCCCGAGCATCATAAAAAGTGAACAGTGTAATTCTGTTGATATTCTGCAGTTTAACTGTACTCTGACAAAGAGCACTAAAGTGTAAATGCCGGAATAAATGGCATTTCATTGGAAGCGCTATGATGTAAGCAAGCAGCAAGTCTTTAGTTTGCAGGGCTAAAGGTTTCTAAAGATCTGATTCATCAGCTGGAACAAAAATATATACTCCTGCTAAAGCAGAGGCAAGAAGTATACGCCTTTCATGTGATGCTAAATTGAATTTGAACGAGGCAAAGTTCAGCAATAAATTAAAAGTGCTAACTTTTCAACATGAACCTGATAGCCAAAAGGCCGAAGAACAAAAACGATTGTGTTTTGAAAAAACCCATAAATCAGCATTAGAGAAACACAAGTTGAAGCAACTGAGAGGTACCTTATGGATTTGGTATCGCTAACCCTACCATGACTGTATCTCTGTCATCTTAGTGGTTTATTTTCCGTGGGAAAGGAATGGCTGGGAGGGAGAACAGAATGTTGTACACATATGAGTTCCAGAACACGCAAGGCAGTCACGTTCGAACATTAGATGTGCTCCGATCAGGGATTTTGGGACTGATCACCGATATCGATCACCATTCACCGTTTGCTGATCACACGTGTGGGAGTTGATGGGATCTTTCATTTAAAGTGTTGTATTTATTGTGCAGTATTGTTTATTTATTTACTATTTATAGGCGTAAAAAAAATCTTAAACTTCTATTTATTGGAAAGCAAAATGTGCAACATATTCAATTCGGTCATTATTTTATGTTGATTATAAAGAAACTAAAACCAATAGAATGGCCTATGCTCAACTGAAAAGCAAACTTTTTCGATTCCTTAACCAGCATGAAGGGGCTCCCACAGACGTTGAAACGAAATGCTAATCTATAAATGTGACTGGCCTGTCCTTAAGGTTTTCAAGCACTTCTGTTATAGGTGGTTGAGTGAGGGTCGACTTACAAGATTTTATTGCTGCCTTAGTGGATAGAAGGAGATCCAGGAGGAGGAAGGAAAACTGGAAACCCATTACATGGCATATTTACCACGAGAATGACTCAGAACCTTAAAATCTCTAAACTGTGCTGAGTGAGTGAGAGAGTATTCATTAGTATACATTATCCAGTGTGAACTTGTGCGTTAAGGAACATGCAAGAAAACGTCCCACTTTAAAATTTGCTTCTATTTGTCGGTAACCCTCAACCATACGTTAGTAGATTTTATTTCTCATTTGTAAATTAAAGCTTTCAGACATTTGGGCACCAATCAAAACGTTACCATCTGATTGGTCACAGCTTCCAGGGATGTTAGCTTAAATCATAATAAAAACATGACATGTTGATGAAATGCATGTGCGTAAATCACCTTAGAGGTGAGAAGTATGAGCTCCGGGACAAAATTTAGGACTCTTCTTTCCCGAATATGTTGATAAAGCGCCATCACAAACTCCGGAGGAGGCTAAAAGACACAGAAACACACTCAATCTGTAACTCATTTCAAACACTTCTGTTCAGATTTGCAAAAATGCAGCGATAAGAGAACAAAAAGTGGAAATTTACATAATAAGAAACTCAGGAAGAGCCACTGCATATACAGTAATATCGCCCTTTAAAAACATGCCACTGATTTGTTTGTATACAAAAACAGAATATTAAAATATACACTTGCCATAATGTTTCTCTGGTCAAATCTGAACAACGTTCTTGACTGTTAATTCAGGAATTAGTTCCCTTACCAGGACGTTTGTCGTTTACAGAGAGCTCTCGCACATACTTACCGTTCTCTTGTGTGTGACGAGTGTGTTGATGACTGACAAAAGGTTCTTGAGCAGTGCCAGACTGAGCAGCGATGACAGCAACTGGTTCACGACATTCTGACTGAAGCTCACACCAGGAGAATTGGTCCTGTAGTAAGCCACAAAAACCTCCACTGGTCCACAGAGAAACAGTGAGAAGGTGATAAAAGACAGGTGACCTCTTCGCCACCACTGGGACACAATTCTCACACAGACAAAAACACAGCGAAAAATCTATACATATAATGAAACTGTAGTTGGCGTGTCTGTACTGTACATTGAGGATATTTGTGTAAAACATAAAAAAAAAATTTTTTAATAAAATAAATTGATCTTGAACAAAATCATCTTTAACTCCTAAAACTCAACAGATGGCACTGTATATTGCTTAATACCATTTGTTCAATTGGAACCTGCTTAATAAACGCACTCACACCTTCATTCCGCGCTCTTCACAGTGACAAGCAAATATTTTCGTTCATTACAAAATTCAACAGATGGCGCTGTACATTTTTTAAAACATTAACAGTACTTGTCTCTTACCTGCTCGCTGTACAATAGGAGGAATCCTAACCCGAGAGAACCTCTGCACAACTTCCATGCAAAACTGAACCAAGGACGAGCAGAGATCAATTAGTTAAGACCTACATAATGTAATTAAACCTTGCATTAAAACACACACCTTTTCATCTTCTTTCCTGGGCACATGAAGGTATATGCACATATTCCGCATGCATGAGTAGCATTCGCTGAAGTAGTACCGGCAATACTGGCAAAACGGAGACAGAGCAGAAGTTTCAGAGATTCCAGGGTATATTATCGGGACACTTAGGATATTTATTTCTTCAAAGGACTGGATACCCACGGAAAACGGGACAGGTCTCATAATGTTGAAATCTTTCCCAGAGGTACAATGAACTGCACAGATTAAAACACCATATTACACATCTACATATCTGGGAAAGATGAACAAGGTGTACATCGTGGGGAAAATATTAGATAGCATTACTTAAACAGTGTGTTATGCTGCAGACTGAAGCCAAGCAAAGTTCTGAACAAAACTAGTATTTAGGAGCGTTTGTCTATGGACACTCACAGCGTGTGATTATTCACAGAAATTTAAGGACCTACCACTGTTCCCTGAATTTTCCACTTGCCGTATCAACCCATTGTTTACGGTCATGACATTTAGGTCAGTACTTTCTTTCTTTTCTAGGTTGTTGTTACAATCCAGATACAGCTGAAAAGAAACATTTACATTACTTGCATTTGTAACCTGTTGATAATTAAAATTAGAAAAAGTATGGTTGAACAATGTAGGAGCTGCACCAGTGCCACCCTGAACTCACCTGTTCTCGCATGACTACTGGGTTAACTGGAGTCCACTTTGTCCCAAATGTTAACTGACCTTCGGAGCCTTTAAACTGCTCTGCATTATTAAGAAAAGATACACAATCCGTTTCTAAATCTCTGACACTGGTATTTTCTATTACAGCCTACCAGTCTTTAACACATCTTAATTTTTGGCTCTTGTCTAGAAGAAGCTTTTATTCTAGAGGTGTACAACCCGAGTTCTGAAGGGAAATCTACTTTGTTCTTGATTTCAACCCTCCAAGACTAGAGTGGTACACCACCGTTTTATTGAAACTTATGGAAAACGTGTAAAGATTACAGACCTCTGCAAAATCCATCATCATGATTCTCCACATAGACATCAGCAGCAGTCTGGACATTGTACCTGGGACTTAATAAGAAATATTCAATATTCAAAATTTACTATAATACCCAGGAGACATATGAACATAACTTTTTTTTATTGTGTTTACACCAAAACAATATCAGGCAGTTATGGCTGATCAATGTACTATCTTGAACGTCTCAGCATCGGTAGACTCTATCTGCCAGTGATAAATATGCAACAGAATTAAATGTGGCCAATTAACATTTGTGTTCTTTTCACACACAGAAGAGCAGACCAGAAGCCTCTATAAGAATAAGTCTAGAATCTTCACTGATCTAATTTAGGAACAAATTCAGGTCTCCAGGAATGAAATACCTTACCAAAATGTGACTTAAGGGTTACTCGTTTACACTGTAGTTGTAGATCAGACTACCTTAGTTTTGTTACCTGGAATGTCAAATCTTGCTGCTTGATATCGCAAAAACCTCTTAGTACAGATTGAACCCACTCACTCACTGTCTATACCGCTTTATCCTTTCTACAGAGTCTCGAGGGGGGCCTGGAGCCTATCCCAGAAGACTTAGGGCACGAGGCGGGGTACAACATGGATGGGGTGACAATCCATTGCAGGGCACACAGATTGAACTTTAAAATGCCAAATAAGATCATGAAATACAAGTCATGTTGCTGCAAAAAAACATGTCTCACACCTACTCACCTTTCTGCCTCCAAGTCCCAGACTATCCTGTTGGGCTTTCTGACCCAGGGTGTCTGGTCCGTCGGCCTGTTCTTTTCGCTTTGAACTGGGGATGAAGTGGCTTTGGAGGCTGAATTTTCTGCTGTACTCAGAACAATAGCTCCAAAGAGATCTGGGTCATCTTGAATGACATCGAGCACAATGGCATCATCCTCATAAGCTCGCACAACATCCAGGTCACCAGCAGTAACCACAGAGCCCTTTGGGGCAGGGAGAGGTGAAGGACTTACATTAGCTTTGCCAATCTCACACAACTCGTCTTGTAGCAACAAACATTCTGTATCACCTTCCTCTGGTCTTTCAGCAGGAGACTGGCTTCTCATATCTTCCTCGCAGAATGAAAAGGAATCGCTGTTTGTCATGGATTGTAAAGGTGTGTCCCGACTACTACCTCCTTTGGTGTCCCAACTACTACTGCTCTGGTCATCAGTTTGGTCCAAAACATTCAGACTGTATTGATGACTATTCTTAATAGCATTATATTTTTTTTGCTCTTCTTTGAGATCTACCATCACTACGGAAGGGTGTTGTGGTTCCACGTTGAAAAGTACCCTCACTGTAGGAGTTTGTGGTTCTTCTCTGGAATGTACAAGGAATGAAGATGTTTGAAAAGCAGGGCTGGAAGTTTGAAAAAGGGCTGAAAGGGGATCTGGAAAACGGAAGGCTGTATCCTTTGTGCCATTCTCGTCATCCTCAAGAAAACATGGGTTTGTGCCTACAGCAGTGATCGAGTCAGGTGAAATCAAATTTAGTGTGTTGTCGTTCGTGACCTTGGGAAAACACATATCCACCGCCTGAGAATTGTTTTTTTGTACACAACCAGGTCTGGATCGGTCCTCCTCAAACACATTAAGGGACTTATTGACGCAGTTCCCCTTACTACTAACTGATAGTCCCTGATTTTTCTGGTACTTCGATTGATCTTCGGCAGGCCCTGCAAGAGTTGGAGAGGCTAGCAAACTGTCAATCTGTGCCGTAGAGTTTACATGGCTAGTTTGAACCACAGCACTCCTATCATGTGGTTCAAAAACGATCAGGTTTTCTTTTATGTAGTTCCCCACTTTGCATTCAGGACTTGTATTGAAACCTGTTTGCATGTTTTTGATCACATTTTTAGTGCCTTCTGAAGTCCTTGTGCTTACAATCCAACGAGGGCCAGTACAAATCAATGACTTCAATTCACACGGAGGCCCATGTCTGGGAAAGGGCCAAGATCTGTAAGTGCGGGCACAGGACAAGTGGGACCACACTGTATAAGCAGTAGTTCTCTGGCAGGAAAAACTGTCAGGGGAGTTAACGCCCCCATTTAAACCATCATGTAACACATCCTCCACCAGACAAGTTTCACTTTTGTCTTTACTTCTACTTGTGAAGCTGTCGGCTAAATCCGCATGTTGGGAGTGTTGGGAGGGAACAAGTCCACTGTCGGCGCGAACACGTCTCAGTAACAAAGGGGGCACACGGAGCACTCCAGACTCCTTGATCTCCTGAACTTCAGAGTCCAGTACTGATTCTTCTGCCACACTACAAGCAGTCTTAACACACTGCTGGCCATCCTCATGTTTTAAGGTCACACATTCCTTCCCCTCAATTGAAAACGATTTGTCTGGCATCCTCAAATCCTGTTTATCCAAAGACTCGGACCACCCTTCGATATCTTCTGTAACGTCCAATATGTGTTCGCCAACAGAAAATCCCAAAACTTGATTACCTGATGAAAGAGAAGCACAGCTATTTGTTGGAGTACACACCTCCCAGGATTGGTTGCCAATCCACTTCCCACAGTTCCCACTGCCTTGTAGATCAAGGCGCATCAGTGACCCGATTTCTTTGCTGAAGCATTTCACACTTTTGTGTTTCCTCTTTTGCAGTAGCACTGCTGGCAAAATGCATGAAAAGTCACGTGAGGTCACATCAAACACACGGGCTATGTCACAGAGTTTCACCTTGAGGTGCCTCCTGAACCAAATTATCAGTCTGGTTGTCATCTTAGCCTGTGCCACAGAATGAACCATGGTCTTTTCCAGCCTTCTTGGCCATCTATGGCACCTTGATCCAGCCTTATGAGTATGAGCTACTTTCTTACGAGCAGGAGGGGAATATTTTGCATCACCACACAAGGCACAGCATGCATTTTTAACGGACCGTTTAACTTGTCTCTCTGAACCAAGTCTTGAGATTGAACCAATGCGTTTCCTCAGCCCAGCTTTTCTATTAAAATCTGAAATAAGAGAAGAGAGTCATCGGGGAATGGACAAAGACTTCATGCAGACATAGACTGTCAACGAATAATGTGTCACCCACCAATCTCACTGAGCACTGAATTAAGAGTTGTGTGGTTAAAACATCTGGAGACAACAACAGTCCACCTGGATGTGGGTGTGTATTTTGGCGTTTATTATAGCCCCACAGTTTACAAAGCACCTCCTTAGCACTGCGGTAACGTATGCAGCTTGTCGAGTACAAACTCCAGTTCGCTTACCCGCACGTCTGCTCCTTACACACTGCTTGCAATGTCCCCTCCCCAAGCCACTAGCATCATTTGAAACTGAAGACTTGGGGCCTGGACCCCGCAGCAAGCAAAGACCACAAAGCTTCTCCACCAGATCATCGCAGGTTAGTGTGGACACAAACGCCAAACGTTCACATGTCTGAATGCCATACCAACTGGAACAAAGTTAAGATAAAACTTTCCACCATTTGGATCCGGCGAGGCATTTGCCTTTACTGCGCCTATTTAGGTAAATTATTATTATTATTCCCAGTTAGGTAAAATATTAAGATTG
The DNA here is from genome assembly GCA_030347435.1 of Clarias fuscus. NCBI lineage: Eukaryota > Metazoa > Chordata > Actinopteri > Siluriformes > Clariidae > Clarias > Clarias fuscus. The sequence goes on along the minus strand of CM059222.1, from coordinate 4,166,144 downwards.
AGTTTATAATACTACTGGAAGACCTAGTTGATTTGGGCAGATTACAAACTTTATCTGTTTCCCTCTTTATATTAAAAAAGCATGTTAAAGACAACTAAAAATATATAATCCATGGGAATTATTCATTAGCAATGATGTATGACAGCAAACAAATAATGTTACTGCAAAAGTTACAATTAATAATTACTGTTCATTTATTTTTAGCAATTTTAGGTAACATTAATGTTAGGTAAAAAAGCACACAATTTTCCATCAGATGAAGAATTTAAAAAGGTAGTTACACACGTGGACAAAATTGTTGGTACCCTTCGGTCAATGAAAGAAAAACTCACAATGGTCACGTAAATAACTTTCATCTGACAAAAGTAATAATAAAAAAGAATTCTATGAATGTTAACCAATGAAAGTCAGACATTGGTTTTCAACCATGCTTCAACGGAATTATAAAAAAAAATTAACTCATGGAACAGGCCTGGACAAAAATGATGGTACCCCTAACTTAATAGTTTGTTGCACAACCTTTTGAGGGAATCACTGCAATCAAACGATTCCTGTAACTGTCAATGAGACTTCTGCACCTCTCTGCAGGTATTTTGGCCCACTCCTCATGAGCAAGCTGCTCCAGTTGTTTCCGGTTTGAAGGGTGCCTTTTCCAGACAGCATGTTTCAGCTCCTTCCAAAGATGCTCAATAGGATTGAGGTCAGGGCTCATAGAAGGCCACTTTAGAATAGTCCAATGTTTTCCTCTTAGCCATTCTTGGGTGTTTTTCAGCTGTGTGTTTTGGGTCATTGTCCTGTTGCAAGACCCATGACCTGCAACTGAGACCCAGCTTTCTGACACTGGCCAGCACATTTCTCTCTAGAATCCCTTGATAGTCTTGAGATTTCATTGTACCCTGCACAGATTCAAGACACCCTGTGCCAGATGCAGCAAAGCAGCCCCAGAACATAACAGAGCCTCCTCCATGTTTCACAGTAGGGACAGTGTTCTTTTCTTCATATGCTGCATTTGTCCGTCTGTGAACACAGAGCTGATGTGCCTTGGCAAAAAGTTCCATTTTTGTCTCATCTGTCCACAGGACATTCTCCCAGAAGTCAACATGTAGTTTGGCATATTCCAGTCTGGCTTTTTTATGATTTGTTTTCAACAATGGTGTCCTCCTTGGTCGTCTCCCATGTAGTCCACTTTGGCTCAAACAACGACGGATGGTGCAATCCGACACTGATGTTCCTTAAGCATGAAGTTCACCTTGGATCTTTTTAGAAGACTTTCTGGGCTCTTTTGTTACCATTCGGATTATCCGTCTCTTTGATTTGACATAAATTTTCCTCCTGCGGCCACGTCCAGGGAGGTTGGCTACAGTCCCATGGATCTTAAATTTCTGAATAATATGTGCAACTGTAGTCACAGGAACATCTAGCTGCTTGGAAATGGTCTTATAGCCTTTACCTTTAACATGCTTGTCTGTAATTTTCTTTCGAATCTCCTGAGACAACTCTTTCCTTCACTTCCTCTGGTCCATGTTGAGTGTGGTACATACCATGTCACCAAACAACACAGTGACTACCTGGAGCCCTATATATAGGCCCACTGACTGTGTACAAGATTGTAGACACCTGTGATGCTAATTAGTGTACACACCTTGAATTAACATGTCCCTTTGCCCACATTATTTTCAGTATTTTCTAGGGGTACCATCATTTTTGTCCAGGCCTGTTCCATGATTTTTTTTAATTATAATTCCATTGAAGCATGGTTGAAAAGCAATGTCTGACTTTCATTGGTTAACATTCATAGAATTTTTTTAAATGATTACTTTTATCAGATTAAAGTTATTTATGTGAACATTGTGAGTTTTTCTTTCATTGACCGAAGGGTACCAACAATTTTGTCCACGTGTGTAGCTAGATTAGATGGCAAGTTAATAGCCAAACAGATGGTGGCAGACAAGGGCAAAACAAAATAACTAAACCTATAACAAAATAAAAAAAATAACTAAACCAAGAACAAAAATTTGAAAACAAAATGACAAAAAACTAAAACAAAACATATCAGTAAACACAATGACATTTCTAGAAACAAAATATCAAATGAAAAATGCAGAGACAATCAAGTCAAATTGGAAAAGGTAGGTAAAGTTTGAGAATGAAATTCTTATCGGTGATTGGAAGAGATGTGTCATTCAAAATGGTGGCGCAGAGGTAAAGTGCTCGCCCTATCATCCGGAGATCGCTAGTTCGATTGCCAGGCGATGCTGCAGCCTCCTGCAAGCGAATGAGCGCATAGTGCTATCCTCCGAGTGTGTTATGCCACCCCCAACATGAGCAAGCAATTTGAAAAGATGCAGTTGGCTGGCATCACATAGTTCAGAGGAAACACGTGATAGTTTTCGGTGCTCCTTGACTGGTAGTAGTAGCCTTGATGAGTGTGCCACCTAGTGACCGGGAGGAATTGGATACGATTAAATTAGGGGGGGAAAAAAGAGATACAAGAAGTACTGCTGCCTCGCGGCATTAAAATATATATTTTGAGTGACAAATGTTTTGTCCAATCAGCAGTAAGAATCATCAAACCAAAAAAGGTAGGTGTGGTTTGTCTGTGTAGGTTCTCAGTCATCGAGTAATATCAACCAAGTAGCTTCAAGGTGCATCAGTGGTAAGTTAAGTTATAAGCAGTAAGGTAAGTTGGAAATTTCCTCTTATGTCCTCCAAGGTCAAAGTGTCCTCCCCTATCTGAAACGGCTTACGTGAACAGTGGAGAGGGTGAGAATACTGTAAGAGGGAGAGAATAGAGGGGAGAGAGAGCTATTAGGAAGAAAATAAAGAGAGATTACAGAGAGTAGTTAAGGTGTAATGACTAGAAAGAGTATAGGGAGACCCTAAGTGTGGTTTTCGTGGTAGATGTCTGAAGGGGTCTTGATTTTCCTTGGGATAGGTGAGAGGGCAGCATGAACAATAGGAGAAAGGTTGTGTCGAAGACCTCGACCTCTCTTGAAGGAAGGATTTTCCACCTGCACATAGATGGCTCCTTCGAATTAAATTCTTACTGCTGATTGGACGAGACTCAAAATCAGCGGGTTAAAAATTTTCATACAGCTGATTGGACGAGACATCTGCCACTCAAGGTCAGTGGTAAGAATTTCATTTTCAAACCACACCTTGTCCGGTTTGTTGATTCTTACTGCTGATTGGATGAGACATCCCCTCACTCAAAATATACAGAAAGTACTGCAGCCTCACAGACTTTTAAATGCCGTTAAGCTGCAGTAATTCTTGTACATTTTAAGATGTCTCGTCCAATCAGCGATAAGAATTTCATTTGCAAACTCTACTTACCTGTTCCAGTTTGACTGAATTGTTATGTTTTCTCATTTGGAATATTGCTTCGGAATATGTCGTTGTGTTTTCGGATTTATGATGATGTTTTCGTTTTTTTTATTTGTTTTTTTAGATTTACATTTTGTTTTCGTTTGTGTTATTTAGATTTTTCATTTTGTTTTCCGGTTTTGTTATTTTGGTTTTGTTTTTGGATTTTTCATTTTGTTTTCAGATTTTTTTTTTTTGCACTTCTCAGCCACTCAAGGTTTCTTCATTGCCACTGTTGCTTCCGGCTTGCTCATTAGAGACAAACTCAATCAACTAATTAAAGTTTTGGTGCCATGAAGCACTGACAAGTGACTAAATTAGACTGGTAAGCAAGATATTGTTTCCCCAGGCACGTGGCAACACTTTGTATGTAATGTGATTTGTCTGGACAGAGTCTGTTCACACCAGAAATGTACTTGAAGCTGCCCGTAGTTCATGCTTTAATTTAACAGTAAGTTTTTAAAATGTTATAAAGCCTCCCGCGTCATTCAAATCGCATGTATGGGAGCATTTTGGCTTCTCCGTAAAATATACATGTAATGATGACAGAAGAAGAGTGGTGGACAAAACGGTTACAATGTGTAGGCACTGTGCACGCGGCAATACATCGAGCATGGCCACGCATCTGAAGTGACATCAATCTGGTGTTCTGTCAGAATGCAAACCGCAACAAACACAGCAAGCTCACCGCTGCATTTAAGCAGCCCTTTGCACCAGAATCAGAGCGAGCTAAAGAGATTCCCAAATCTATCGGGATGTTTATTTTCCATGGGATGAAATACCCACTTCAGCATGAACTTTACGAACAGGGTAAAATCCTATACCCTTATCGTGATCACCACAGACAGGTGGACAACAAGATCTACAGAAAGCTACGGTGACTGCACACTACATCACAGCGGAGTGGGAGATGCGAATCCAGCGCTACAGACAGCACACCTTCTACTAGAATCAAACAAACACAAATATAGTGCGGTGATAGAAGCAGTAGCAGAGTGAAAGTTAAAGAGGCACAATGCTTGTGGCAACAGCCATCACAGATAAGGTCAGAAACCAAGTAAATGCAGTGACAGAAGGTGGACTGGGGCCATAGATATCTTGCTTTGCACATGAAATAAATGCAGCATGCCAGAGTAAATACCCTCACATTGCAAAGATGGCAATAATCTACCTTGCTGTGTCTGCCACTTCAGTTCCTATAGTGAGAGGGTGTTCTCCACTGCAAGTGACTGCTAAGAGATCTACTTTCTCCTCAGAGAATGTGGACATCCTCGTCTTAAATTCTCATTATAATATTTGGTCTGTTTTCAGGTCTTTTTTTTTTTTTTTTTTTTACATGCTGCACTTTAACAACTGAGTATTGAATATTTTATTTAAAAATGTTATTTATTTGGCTGGTTATTTCTTGATTTTATTTTTGTTAAAACCATAGGTGCCATAGGTTTTTTTTTGTGTGTTAAAAAACAAAAGTGGCTGGCTTTTTTTGCTGTTCCGAAAAATGATCCGATCCGTGACTCAAAAATCGTAATGTGATCCGAACCGTGATTTTTGTGATCCATTGCACCACTATTAATTATGTCTGCATTATTATATACAAAACCATTCACTGCTTTTAAAAATTACTTGTAAACAAATAGCATTACAGAAAACTCAGCATATTACATGAAGGACCCGCTTTCATTTAGAAACCAAAAAAACAAAACAAAAATGGGTTTTGCATAAAAATAGAAAGAAGAGTGACAAAGTTACCAGGAAGATTAATTCTTCAGCACACTCAGTAAAACCTAACCGCTGTTTTGGTTACAGTATTGTGCAAATGTTTTTGGCAATACAAAAAACGTATATGCAAAAATGCTTTGAAAATATTTCTATATTTATAAAAAGCACTGATGAGTAATAAAAAAAAAACAGTCAATATTTGGTGAGAAAACTCTTTTCATGAAAATAATCAGTAGTGTTAGATACAGATTTGTGCAATTTTATAAGTAAACAGTATAAGTAACAGCTGGAAAATTTTACTAAGCGTGTTGAAGAATATGTCAGAGTTCATATGCTCTTTCTATTTTCATACAAAACTGCGGCGGTTATATTATTTTTGTTTGTTCGTTTCCATCTGAAAACTAATCCATCATATAATATGTTGCTTTCTCTACAGGAATGTTTTTTTTTTCCCCCGTACGTTTATCCTGTTTTTCAATACAGATTGCCAGTCTTGCTAAGAGTTGGCATATACATTCACATAGGCTACAGTATAGGTAATACTCATCCTGCCCTAACTAACATATTTTGGGAAACGGGTGAAACTATTGCAGTCACTGATGCAGAACACAAATAAGAGCGACTGGCTCACCCTACTGTACATTCACACTAGACAGAGAAAATTCACTTATGTCTCTTGTAGTTTGTATTTTGTGGATGTGGAGTGATGGCTATTGTTGTATGGACATTATAAATATATAATGTCATAACCAGAATGTGACATATAGCACATGATTTACTAGAGCACACAATTTGTCATTAAATGTACTTTAATTTAGTTACAATTCAACCTGAAATGTCTGTCAGACTCTAATCAACATGTTTGAGTGAAGTGAGTACTGAGGTACTTTTGCTAGCTGTGCACATTTCCATAACTCACCAAACACAATGATCTCCTAGACCTCATCATTAAATCACTGCTGTTTCCCCCTGATTTGGTGCTTAATTGTGCTAAACACATGCTGGATGCAAGTCCAGCTTCGTTATCTAGAACTGACTCACATTTCTCAGTCAGTCAAATTCCAGTCAATAATATACGAGCCTGAATTGTGGGTTTGAGGTTTTTTTTTTTCTTTTATACAGATCTTGTTTCACCCATCACTACCTCTGCTCATGGCTTAAAGGAACAACAACGACCCCCGATTCTATCTAGCATCTGTAGCATCATCCGTAGTATTAGAACTCGCTCTTTCAATGATATCTTTATGCTTTATTCACTGGAGGCCCGAAACCAGTCTTAGATTTTTTTTCTGTCTGTCTATCTGTCTGCCCAGCCAGATTGTTGCAGCATCAGCAAAACTGGCTGGACAGAAGTTAACGAAACTTTGACAGTACTTTGGTGTTCACCTAAAGTTAAACCTACGGCATAAATTAAATCAACATGTTTAGTATGTTTTGTGGCACATTACAAACCGGACGTTTTGACAGTGCATTCGTCAAACATCGTAAATCGACTGCTGGACAGAATTTAATGAAACGTTTGCAGTACTTAGATACCTGCCTGAAGTTTAACCTGCACCATAAGTGAAATCAAAATGTTGGTTATGTTAACTTAACTATGATGCTAGTTAAGTTAACAGTTACTTGCCGGGTTTAATAATCTACTTTAAAATAAGCTACTAATAAGCTAATGTAAACAAACACCTGCACCAATAGATATCAACTAGAAAAGCGGAAATGAATATTTTTACTGGGATTAGTTCATATCTTCACGGCTGAAATAACAGAAATCACTTATAAGATTCAGCCCTAACATGCTGGAGTCTTTTTAAGAAAAGAAAAAAGAAAAAAAAAACTTGAGCTTTATTCAATCTAATTTTTCAACCTTATATCTGTGATTCACTCTCCGAACAGGGAGTATATTTGGTGTAAACAAGGTGTAAGATTTGATTTCTTATTATTAAAAAGTTTGACAGAAAATTCTGCTGTCCAGAAAGACAGTCTGGCAGACATACTGTATACATGGACTTCTAACTGAAACAATACTAATTATAATATCACTAATTACATTAAAGCTGATAAGCTTATTTTTAGCTTTAAACTTTTAACTCCTTCTACTAAATATTTTCGTTAGTGCACATCTAAAAACTAATTACACCACATACCACTTTCCCAGGTGGACTGCAAAAAATACAAGAATGTCCCCTTGATTGTCCCACTTGAGCAACAAAACAGTTTGCCTGTGTATGATTGTGCTAGAATTAATCCAAAAAAAAAAAAAAAAAAAAACGTTTGATCTGTTCTTACTTGGATGAGCAGCTCGTCCATCTTTCTTTTCGGCCGCCTTTCCTGGTGTGTCTTCCTGCTTAACCCCGGACTTTCCCGCGCACACCGGGTGAGGCTCGAGCGCGTCCCCGGTTGAGCTAGACGTCTCCACGCGCACGTCTCCGTTTACGAAGCGCGACACGGTGCACGAGACGCTCTGCTCGCCGTCCGCGCGGCTCGCGGACTGCTCAAAGCAACACCGCAGCGCCAGGTGCAAGTGACAGCGGATTTCTTTGCGCCGTGACGCACTAATACTGTCATCGTTCTCATTATTGTCATTAATATTATTATTGCAGTCCCTGAATGTACACGGAGTACTCTGACTCGGCTCGACTTCTTCACTCGCGCTGCCCCCTTGGCGGTGATGTCGTGCAGCGCCTGATGGTTCCTGTTGATGCGCGTGGCTCGTCTCACGTGCCGTCGAGGCGTCCGCGTGCACGTTAGCGACGGGATCGATGCACTCCGACCCCGAGGACGAAACGGAAACGCGGCGGCGCTTCGGCACCGGGCCCTGCGGCTCCGCCTTGAACGCGTTTCGGTTGAGTTTTCTGCGCGGACCGCCGTTCGACGCCTGCATCTCTTCACCTAGCACCACCACACCTGCTAAACTAAATAACCTTGTTAATAAAGTAGTTTTTGTGTGAGTAAACAAAACGTAAAAATAGAATTTCGACAACAATTTCGTCTTCTCTTTTAGCATGTGTAGCAAATTTCAAATGTTTTAGCACCGCTGTAAGTTTGTTAGCATCGTGTCGCGAGACAGAACTTTTTTAAATAAATGTTAAATCCTGCTAATTTAACTAGCTAGTCCTCACCTCGCAAAGTTTTTTTTTTTTTCAAAAAATGGAAGTGTTATCATTAAGTTGACTTGTTAAAATACAAAATACCGTGTTTGTAAAGAAAATAAAGTATTCCTATACCACATTTATAATGAATAATTTTTTTGCTGGACATTTTTCTCTCGCCGTCTGATGTAAATCTGTTTAACGGCAACTAATGAACCTGCAAGTGCTGCGCATGCGCAATGGCACACAACGACAACGCCGTTGGTTTTAAACGGGAATGTTAAAATCCAGCTCTTGAGGGCCAGCGTGTCGAGCACAGGGTTAATTAAAACACATCTACTAAACCAGAAAATTAATAGGTTAATCAGCTGTGTTCGAGCAAAAACAAAATCACCAAACTCTTCTGGAAATTTCAGGACTTGATTTGAACATCATTGGGCTTAAAAGTCGAATTGCTTTAGTTACAAAAAGGAAGACAGTAGACTGAAACTGTGATACATTAAAATTAATTCTTTACTTTGACATTTTTTGTTCTTCATGAAGCATTGGTGCCACCCATTTAATTCCGACCTGATGCCCAAACCAGATGCAGTGCCAGTGCCAGGCCCTGATAAAATGTGAGGGTTGCGTCAGGAAGGTACGGTGGCCGAGAAGTGCAAAACAACTTAACAAAATGAAAACAAAATAACAAATTAAAAACCACACTAACAAAACCCAAAACAAAATAAAACATTCAAAAACAAAATAACAAAACCCAAATCAAAATAACAAAACCCAAAACTAATTTATTTTGTTTTGCGTTTTGTTAATTTGTTTTCGGTTTTGCTATTTTGATTTTGAATTTGTTATTTTGTTTTCGGTTTTGTTAATTTGGTTTTGAATTTGCTATTTAGTTTCCGGTTTTGTTCATTTCGTTTGCACCTCTCGGCCGTTCAGAAACGAACCGGAAAAGGTAGGTATAGTTTGCGAATGAAATTCTTACCGCTGATTGGACGAGACATCTGTCACTCAAGATATACAGGAAGTACTGTAGCGGCGGTAGATTCGTGTATGAATGTGCAAACATGTACTGTCCTTATTGTGGTTTCACATATGGCGTTGTGCCAAATTTTTGCAGTTCTTGTGGATTTTTTTTTCTTTTAAAAGAGACACAGCAGTTCGCAAACTAATCTTTATACTGTGATATGTCATCAGCATATCATAAATCAAGGCATACGAATGTCCGTCCTCAAAGTAACGTTGAATAAATTCAATTTCCTTGCTTTCTAATGAAAAATGTGAATTATTTTCTAAGTTTTGCGCACCGAAAAAAATGTTTTAAAATTAAGCAGAACACACAAGAAACAAAATTAGAGACACAATTTCCTACTTCCTGTTTATCTTGAGTGACAAGTGTCTCGTCCAATCAGCGGTAAGAATTTAATTCGCAAACTATACCTACCTTTTCCGGTTCGTTACTGACTAGCCGAGAAGTGCAATACAAATTAACAAAACCCAAAACAAAATAACAAATCCGAAAACAAAATAACAAATTCAAAACCAAATTAACAATTAGTTTTGGGTTTTGTTATTTTGTTTTCGGATTTGTTCATTTGGTTTTGAATTTGTTATTTTGTTTTGGGTTTTTTTGTTAATTTGGTTTTGAATTTGTTATTTTGTCTTTGAATGTTATTTTGTTTTCGGTTTTGTTAAGTTGTTTTGCACTTCACGGCCACCGTAGGAAGGGCATCCGGAAGCAACAAAAAAAAAAAAACCTGTGCCAAGTTGTGTAGGGATCGGATGGTCCGCTCTGGCGACCTCTTGATCGAAGCAGCTGAAAGACCAACAACAATGGTTTTTGTTCTTCATGAAATTACATAATCCCATAATTCTCTTAACAGTCACATAATAGGCTATTATACATCTTATAATAGTATAAAGTGGTAAAAATGTGTGTTTTTTTAATGAGTCCCTGTGAATGTAACTGATGAGTTTAATTAAAACTGTATTTCAGGTAGGCGACACTGTGGTTTAGTGGTTCGCACCTCCAGGGTCCGTGTTCAATTCCCGCGTTCTCTCTATGCTTGCTCGTTTGCTTGTGGTTTCCATCCATAGTCCAAAGTCATGACTATTTAGCTTTCCAATATTGCTCATAGTGTGTGTATGTTTGTTTGTGGCCTGCGATGGATTGGCACCCAGGGTCCAGGGTGTACCCCGCCTCATACCCTAAGTCTCCTGGGATAGGCTCCATGCCCCCCACAACACTGTATACAGGATAAAGTGGTATAGACGATGAGTGAGTGAGTGTATTTCCGCAGCGTATGTAAGGAATGACATATGGGGTCGTACTGTTGTGCAAAAAGGGGGAAAATGCACATTGGTCAGTGTGATGTGGTGCAGCCTCTAAGTGTTGTGTCTTAATTACATTATATTCTAACAGCATGGTCTGGAGTGCATCATTCTGCTTATATGGCAGTGATTTGGGAATCATTACTTAGTTTATTTTATTAATATCAATGCTATAATTATTAATATTCCAGCCTAATTTTTGTTTATTTGTATATATTTGTTTTTGTAAAGTTTTACTTCTAACTGCAGAGAACATTATCTTTCAAAAGCATTAAATAAAGGCCGGACCCTGCACTCTGACCACAGCAACCTAAGAAGCTGAGATTCATGTAGAAAAGAATTTCATTGTGCTGTAATGTATCTGGTTCCCAAATTGCCCGTAGTGTGTGAATATGTGTGTGTGAGCCCTATGATGGATTGGCACCCTGTCCAGGGTGTTCCCACCCCTCGTGCCCTAAGCCTCCTTGGATATTCTCCAGAATCCCCCACGACCCTGAATACTGGATAAGATGGTATAGACGATGAGTGTAATGTATAATGTATCTGTGACAAATACAGCCTTCTTCTTCTTCTTAAAATCTGGCCAACTCTATGTGGATAACTTTGATGAATTAGAAGAAAAAAGATGACAGGAACATGCAAAACAGAATAAAAATTTATATTTATATAAAATAAGTAATTGTGACATTCAAAAGATAATAATTATACAAGGATTTTTTTTTTCTTATTCTATGCCATGGTTATTTACTTAAAAAAAAAAAAAAATAGGTATGTCATGCTGTTATAGAAGATCATCCACAAGAGGGCGCTGTGTTGTGGCCCAAAGCAAAGTGGAGCAGAATATTTCAGTATTTTCTTCTAACATCATGGGCCACTGTGTTTTGACAACAATTACAATATAAATAAAAATAAATAAATAGTTTAATGTAATGAAACATCCTAATTTCCAGTTATCCCTTTTGCTTTTATCCCTATAAATTGTTGTTCCCTCACTTTTTCATTCGAATAAGTCAAAAAATCTAATTATGTTACTAAAGTGTGATGTACTGAAGCGCTGACACTCCAAACTCTCAGTATAAATGTCAATTCAACACGTCCTAACAACTTTACCATATCCGTGAGCGTACGTGTTTTTTTTTTCCATTATTTTAAGAACTACAGATTTTTATTTAATAGGTTTATTATTAGACAGAAGTTATGTGGAGGGTTCACCATGCAAATCCCTGCATAAACTGATATTGTTCTAGTCGAACTGGGACTTGAGATGAAATATGTGGGGAATGAAGTCATAAAATCGATTGACATTTACAGAAGACTTTAAGCACAGTACTGTAATGAGACTCAATTCAAATAGTGCATCCTGTGGACATTCAATGAGTCTTGATCTTTGAAAACTGACAGATAACTTGTCACCAACTTGCTAAAGAGAAGCATCTGTCCGTGGTAATTGTACACACAATCATTCATGAACACAATTTGCATATTACAGGATCTCAGCCTGGAGTTATTGCCACATCCCCCATACAGTCCTGGCCTCGCTATAAGCCATTTCCACATGTTTGGTATGTAAGCACTATAGTGCAACACTGGGAAAAGTGCATCATTGTAGCCGGGGATTATGTAGAGAAATAAAGGCAGTTTTTACTCTCATCACTGTATTATGTTATTCTGCACTGTTCTCAAAAGTCCCAGTTTGACTTGAACACCCCTCGTAGAAACAATTACACGTCAGAAGGAGTGCATGCTCTCCTAATTTGTAGCTGCACTAATGTCAGAGGTAAAAATTACAATCAATTAATCAATACCTCATTTGAGGCAGCACGGTTGTGTAGTGGTTAGCACTGGCGCCTTGCACCTCCAGGGTCCGCGTTCGATTCCCGTCTCTGTGTGCATGGAGTTTGCCTGTTCTCCCCGTGCTTGGTGGGTTTCCTCCGGGTACTCCGGTTTCCTCCCACAGTCCAAAGACATGTAGGTTAGGTTAATTGGCGTTCCCAAAATGGCCATAGTGTGTGTACTGTATGTGTGTGTGGCCTGCGATGGACTGGCACCCTGTCCAGGGTGTACCCTGCCTTGTGCCCTAAGTCTCCTGGGATAGGCTCCAGGCCCCCCGTGACCCTGAATACAGGATAAAGCGGTATAGATAATGAGTGGATACAACCTTTTTCAGTGCTTTCAGGTAAAAGCCGGTTATATACTGTACATATTGATCCCGCGCTCTACATAAAACAATTAAAAGAAACAATTATGTCACATTATAACTACATATGTGTGGTTTTAATGCTTTTCTTGTTATTTACCAGTCAACAGTGTTTACTGGTGAAGCAAAATCTATTACGTCCAATTTTGGGACTTTTAAAATTGTTTTCCTTTAAAGTCATGACATTCTCAAGATACTCAGCTTCAGAATCTTTATATGAGTAGTAGCAGGACTTTAAATGAAAAATATTATTAGTCGAATGCTTAACATTCACCTGTGATTCGCTGACATTATGAGCCTGAGCAAACATTTTATATTTGTTGAACGAGATGCTGCCTCATTGCTGCTTATTTTCCAATTGCGGCAAATATCCAGACATCCGTCCCACACAAAGGCACCAGTGGAGGTTAGTTCGATTTTTAAATTGACATGGTATGATGCAGTGTACTTCCTGACTACCTACCAGTGAAACAGCACCCATGTTATGCAGGTAATTACAGCACATAAGAGCTCGATCTTTAAACTTCAAAGTGGTTAGTTATTGGTGTAGGTTATGAAAAAGTCCACTACACACAGGGATAGTAGGCCGAGAGCTTTTCAGTCACAACTCGCTTCCATTGTTGATTAATCAATACGATTGAGCCAAATGATCATTTTAATACGTACGTATTTTCTCCCATATTTTAAAATAATTCCCATAATTTTCTTTTCATTCTATAAAGCTGCTTTGCGATGACGATCATCAAGAAATTCATCTGCAAGAAATCGTGCCTTTCCTTCACTGCAACACATGATGTCACTGTTTCTTCACACTTGTAAGGTTGATCTATGAATATAATAATGGGTTATAATACACCTTTATAGATTAAACATGTGGCGGTGCAGCTGACTGACTCAAGCGCTGTCACGGTCCCTGGCTTAATCAGGATGTTTTTTCTTATCGTGGGCCACATGGTGGCGTAGTGCTTATAATACGGTGGTCTCGCCTCTCCAGGGTCGAGGGTTCAATTAAACCGTCGTTTCCCCTCCTCTTTTGTCATGGCTTATGACGCTGGCCATGACACACTCGCACTCCCAGGCATACACTACGGCCAATCTGGAAACACCAACCAGCCTACCATTACACAATCCACGTACATGAAGCATCTATTGTAAATCCCTGTAAATAAGCTGCTACTTTTGAAGCAATATTAATACCATTTCTATCAGGATAGAAGTTTCATTCAGGAGCACTTTGTATTGATTTGCAGTAACCCTTCCTGCTAGCAGGGGCCGTGGCAACAGAAATGCATGCCCCTCATCCCAAAGTTATCATAAAACGAAAAATCCATAAAAAGCATCATTCATTCAGACGGCCCTAATGTAGCAGCAGGGCTCACTGACTTTCACTCGGGTCCAGCAGTAAGCACAGTAGGAATTAATCAGCAGCGTATTGGAGACGAAATTGGGCCTTTTTTTTGTGCTGTTGCTTTGGGTCAGCCTGTGCTCGACTCGAGCAGGTCAGTGCTCACAAGCAGACATGGCTTGAACAGCTGCGGGCATTGAAGTTGGTATGATCAGGTGGAGAGGAGATGATTGAAAGAACAGATACACAAGGGACAAACTCTCTATAAAAGAGCTAATCAATTAAATGAAAGGACATAGAGGACAGCGTCAGGGAGTAGATTTTTTTTAACCTTCAGTTATGATGATACACTGTACAGTATATTAATTCGGCTGACACTTTTATCCAAAATGACCTGAAAGCTAAAAGTAACCTTTTTCTTAGTTGGATTTTAAACTAACCTCATCCAGATCACTAGTATGTCATCATTATATATACTCACTCACTCGCTCGCTCGCTCGCTCGCTCGCTATACTGCTTGCACGGTTGCAGGAGGTTTGGAGCCTACCGTATCCCAAGAACACAAGGTGAGGTGCAACACACAAACAACACACACTGCACGTCTATGAACTGTGGAAGGAAACCAGAGTAATATAGTATATACTGTAGTATGGTACAATTGTATGTATGTAACATTAATTAAATACATTTTTTTGCATTCTTTACTCTATTTTGGTGCCCTTATCCATAGCAACTTATATTATGTCTCATTATACATCTGAGCAGTTGAGGATGAAGGACCTTGCTCAAGGGCACAACAGTGGAGGAACGTGAGATCTTCTGATCAGTAGTCCAACGCCTTTAACCCCTGAGCTACCCCTGTTTAAAATATCATAATGTATGTTAAAATACTGTATATGATATTCTAGTTCTTGCTGAACTTTGGTAACCGCTGTGGGGACTTGCTGGAGGTGTTAATTGTTGTGTTGAGAGATGGTCAAGATGGTGTGAAGTGGGAGCTTCAAATTTACAGTAGCAGTGTAGTTAGTAATAGCGTTCAGGCCTTTCTGCACTAAAGCAGGGTAGTTTGCAGAAAAATGTTTGTTTTTTTTGTTGTTTTTTTCAGCTTTCCGGAGAAGCTCCTCTTAACCACTCTAATCACAGTACAGTGGTACCTGCCCTAGTACTGCCATGGTACCCATAGTACTGTACCTACTCTGTAGTATGTATTATATAGTACCATAGTAACATTTCTCCATCTTGGTGGTAAGCAGTTTAAGTTCAGCCTTTTTTTTTTGTTGTTAGTAGGCTGGGTTCAAACGCAGGGTCAGCCATGATACAGCGCCCCTGAAGCAGTCACGGTTAAGGTCCTTGACGACCTCCCGATCAATAACTTAAAGAATTAACACACTGAACCACTACTGCTCCTACAGTGTGTAAGTATGGAGGGAATTATAGTTTTACATATTGAATTATTAACGACAATCAGTTTTTTAACATAAGTCAAGTCAAGTCAAGTCAAGTCAAGTAAGCTTTATTATCACTTCAACCATATAGAGTCATAAATTTATAACATAAATTAACAGAAAAACTAAACTAGGGCCTCCGAGTGGCGCAGTGGTTAAAGCGCTCGCCCTATCACCCGGAGATCGCTAGTTCGAATCCCGGGTGGTGCTGTAACCTCTCGCAGCCGGAGGTCTAGAGAGAGCTGATTGGCCGAGCTCTCCCAGAGGGGAGGGATGAGAGGTACCTAGTGCTCCCACATTAATCACGGCTCTACAGCCAGTCAGGGGCGTCTGTGAGCTCGCGCAACGGAGGGAGCGGATAGCGCTGTCCTCCGAGTGTGTTACGCCGCCCCAACGGTGCGCGAGCGAGCAGTTCGAAAAGATGCGGTCGGCTGGCGTCACGTGGTTCGGAGGAAACACGTGATAGTCTTCGGCCCTCCCGGCTGAGTGGTAGTAGTAGCCTTAATGTGGGAGCCCCCTAGTGACGGGGAGGAATTGGACACGACTAAATTAGGGAGAAAATCGGGGAAAACATAACAACATAAATTAACAAAAAACTAACTAGCTAACTTAGAGACCTAATAAGTCTCATTTCCATTTCTGGGGTCTAAGTGAGTTTAAGTGATTTTGATGGTATAAGAACACATAACTAGTGTTGGGGCTACTGAGGCAGGCAGGTTGGTTTTCTTCAGGTTAGGAACAATAATAGACTGTTTAAAGAATGTGGTGCTGGCTGGTCAGAGCAGGCTCGAAGGACCTGACCTGAGATCCTGTCTGATCCTGGTGTTCCCTCTCCTGCAAGCTTTACTCATGTTGTGTTTAGTGATGATGAAAGTGTTTCCCAGACTGATATTCCTTGTATAAATGCTGGCATAGGCTGTGACTCAGCTCGTAATAGGAGCTCGGACAGAGCATGGATGCTGAGGCTAAGTTTGGCTTGCTGTAACTCGGCATGGTCACCAGTCCAAGACTTGACTTGGGCTCAGGTTTAGGACAGGAGACGCCTAATTGTGAGCCTTCCCTGGAACTGAGCTAGAACCATAGATAAGAGAGGACACCTAGTGGGCCTTTGGTGAAAGCTTGACTAGGAAAGGGTGTTATGAAAGCCATGCAGTGGGGCAAGCATGACATTCCTAAAGCCAGTGGTGAGCACAGTGTTCCCAAAGGCAAGTAGGCAAATGAAGTGAACACAGGTGCATCATCCTGGAAACCCTGACAAAAATGAGGGGAAACCATGACATAATGCTTTAGTTTTTTTCTGTCAATCGCTCTCATCTAACCATGTGTACACTCTGCCTTGAACAGATCATATACCAAAGGGTCAATCAAACTGAGATGAGTTTAACGCAGTGCAACTGCGTCATATGCGGTAGCTGTTTTGCATTCGGGAACGTTGAATCTAACATTTCTGGAAAATGGTGAGTGAGAAAAGAAGCTCTGACTTGTTTGTTTCAGGGTCAAACGAACATGAACCTGTTCCTTGTATTACATCAACACAGCACATAATAGCTGACTTCAACCCACAAAAATACAGTGGCTGGCATGTTCGCACCACAATCACTAAGAAAGAAAATATATGAATGGGTAGAAATTTCCTATAAAGTATAATGTTGACTTCCGGTTAGGCGTTCGATGGAGTAGAGCGTGTTTACGGAGGGTCCTGCAGAATTCCACTAAAAATCTATATTAAAGCACAGTTTTTGTATTACCGAGTATCTGTAATAAAGTTTAGTAGGCTCGGGTTACTTTTCCTTACTTTGGATAAATTAAAATGAAAACTAGAGCCAATAAACTCGGTAACGAACAGACAACCCAACAGCGGCCTGCTACCGTTAGTCCATCCATGGCAGAGAGTGACGCAGCCAGCGCCGAGGAGCGGACCGGACTCGAGATGACTTCAGACGACACTCAGCGACTAAAATTTGAAATTTTGTCATCGTTACGTAACGAACTGGCAGAAATCTTTCGTTCGGAGTTACGGTCCATGCTCGGTGACGATTTATCGACTATTAAGAGTGAACTTCAGGCGGTGAAAGCGGAGTTTTCTAATAGTCTTGTTTCGGTGCAAACGGACATGTTTGCGCTGAAAAGTACAGTGAAGGATATGGAACAGTCACTCTCTACCTGTTCTGATGACGTCACCGTGCTGGAGGACAAGGTGGACTCCCTCATGGCCACTGTGGCTAAATTGGAAGATAAGTGTGAAGACCTGGAAGCCAGATCTCGACGCAATAATATAAGGATCATAGGAATTCCAGAAGACAAACCATGTACCACCCTAGCTGTCTCGGAATTGCTCAAAAAAGTCCTTAATACTGACAGGGACGTTATGGTTGACAGATCACATCGCACGCTGCAGCCCAAGCCCAAGCCGGGAGAGCGTCCACGAGCGGTTGTGGCGAGGTTGCATTACCACTCAGACTGTACTGCGGTTCTGCAGCGTGCGCGGGAAGTGAGGCAGTTTATAGTTGATGATATGAAAATTAGCATCTTTCCGGATCTCACTGTAAAAACTGTTCGTGCTCGATCTGCCTTCAATGATGTCCGTCAGCAGCTGCGGAAGATTCCGGGGGTGAAATTTGGATTTCTTCATCCAGCCAAGCTGCGTGTTACTTACGATGGAGTGGAGAAACAGTTTAACTCACCAGACTTGGCTAAAGAATATGTCAGTAGTTTATTATCTCAACGAACAGAACCAAATGTTTCATGAGTATCTGAGCATGTGAGTGGGGTGAAGTAGTTTCTCCATACTACTGTGCTGTAGGATTATTATTATTATTATTATTATTATTATTATTATTATTATTACTAAGTTATAAGCTATTATGGTCCAGACTCTGTTTAAAGGGTTTTCCAGTGTTTTACAGAAGATATTATGAAGAGTCTGGTCGTAGTCTTTGTCAGAGTTTCTTGATTGAAGTATATGTGTATGTAGGGTGTTGGTGGCTAAGTTGTAGTAAAATGGGCTTAATGTTGCAATGATTGAGATATTGTGCATTTCTGTTATTAGTAATTAGTGGGACAGTCTGCAGGGTTCCATCTTTTTTTGTTTGTTTCTAATCGCGAGAGTGAGCAGTATGGGTTGGCTCCAACTGGAGTCTGCACATAGTTTCACATCAACTAGTGATGTGAATATTGGTTGTGCTTATGGGTGGGATTGTTTGCAGGGGGTGGGTGTTTGGTTTTTTGCTTGTTTTTTGTTTGCCTGTTTTTTGTGTCTTTGGTTTTTGTTTTGTTTCGCAGAAGGTATGAATATGTCTTTGATTTTATTTTTCAGTGGATTAGTGGAGTAGATGGCACATTTTTCTGGTTCTTTGTCCAATCCAGCCTATTCGACAATTAGATTTTTAACATGGAATGTTAAAGGCATGGGAAATCCAATTAAAAGGTCAAAGATCTTTTCTCATTTGAAGAGGCTAAGTGCTGATATAGTATTTTTGCAGGAGACACACTTAAGAAGTCAGGATCAGATTAAACTGAAATGCCCCTGGGTCAGCGAAGTTTTTCACTCAAATTTCAATTCCAGAGCTAGAGGGGTTGCAATACTAATTAACAAGAGGGTTCAGTTTATTTGTCATAAGGTAATAGCTGACAAAAATGGAAGATACTTGATCGTTGCTGGCTTGCTGTTACGGAAACCTGTACTTCTTGTTAATGTCTATGCGCCGAACTTTGATGATCCTGGCTTCATGAATAGATTATTTGGGATTCTGCCCTCACTGAATAGCCACTCATTGATATTCGCTGGGGATCTGAACTGTGTAATGGATCCGGTTATGGACCGCTCTAGCTCTCAAGTAAGGGCTGTGTCATCGATGTCAAGGTCAGTTGCAGAGTTTATGTCTAGCAATGGATGTGTTGACCCTTGGAGATTCTATAATCCTCAAGCTAAGGCATTTTCCTTTTTCTCCCAAGTGCATCAGTCATATTCCCGCATTGATTATTTTTTTATAGATAGCTTATTACTTTCTAAAGTAACATCAGTTTCATACCACGCTCTTGTTATTTCTGATCATGCTCCTCTCAGCGTTGATTTGCAGTTGTCTGTACAACCTCCATATTCTTCATCGTGGAGGTTTAATTCTCTGCTTTTGTCTGATGAAAAATTTATAGATTTTATTGTAACATCAATTGATGACTTTATGGCTACAAACCAGGACGGCACAGTTTCTTATTCCTTACTGTGGGAGACACTTAAGGCATACCTCCGAGGGCAGATTATTTCTTATTCTGCAAATTTAAATAGATGTCGCACTGCAAGAGTCCGTGAGCTTACTTCTGCTATTCTCCACCTTGACCAACAATTGGCTAGCTTCCCCTCTCAAGTCCATTTTAAACAGCGTCTGGATCTGCAGACTGAACTTGATATCATTTTAACAACTGATGCTGAACGGCTCCTGTTGCATACTCGTAGTTCTTATTATGAATACGGTGATAAAGCTAGTCGGCTCATGGCACATCAGTTAAGACGGCAGGCAGGCAGTCGCTTGATTCCACAGATCCAGGACTCATCAGGTAATTTGATATCTGATCCGGAAGGTATCAATGCTGTATTTAAATCATATTATTCTACCTTATATTCATCTGAATCTCCATCAGACACCCACGATCTGATTTCATTTTTAAAGGATTTAAATGTCATCCCAATAGATACGGCTGCTGCTGCAGATCTTGATGCTCCTTTGGATGTGGAAGAAATTAAACAAGCAATTAAAATGATGCAGTGTAATAAAGCACCTGGGCCTGATGGTTTTCCAGTTGAGTTTTTTAAGAAATTTCAAAGTAAATTGGTCCCATTACTTTTAAATGTGTATGTGGAATCCTTAGAGAAGGGTTTCCTACCAGAGACACTAACACAAGCATCCATAATTCTGCTCTTAAAGAAGGATAAGGATCCCAAGTCGTGTAGCTCCTACAGACCTCTGTCGTTACAGAATGTCGATGCCAAGATCTTGGCCAAAGTGTTGGCTTTTCGCCTGGAAACCATACTTCCAAAGATCATATCTGAGGAACAAACAGGTTTCATTAGGGGGAGACAGTTATATTTTAATGTTCGCACTCTTCTAAATGTAATTCACTCCAAACATTCTGCTGTAACACCTGAGGTTGTGATTACATTTGATGCAGAGAAAGCATTTGACCGAGTGGAGTGGGAATATCTTTTTGCTGTGCTTCAAAAATTTGGGTTTAGGAATGAATTTATTTCTTGGATACGCCTATTATATGCTTCTCCCCAGGCTAGCATACACACCAATAACGTAAAATCCAGCTATTTTAATCTGAGACGGGGAACAAGGCAGGGGTGTCCACTTTCCCCGCTGTTGTTTGCATTGGCCATTGAACCATTGTCGATTGCTTTGAGGTCGTCATCTCTGTTTCGGGGCGTGGTCCGTGCGGGTATTGAAATAAAATTGTCACTTTATGCTGATGATTTGCTATTATATATCTCTAATCCAATATTGAGTCTGCCAAATATTTTATCCATTATAGAAAAATTTGGATCATTTTCTGGGTATAAGGTGAATCTTCAGAAGAGTGAATGCTTCCCCATTAATACATTGGCTTTGGGACTCCTACAGACAGACATTCCAGTTAATATTAGTAAAACAGGATTTAGGTACCTTGGCATTAATATTACCAGATCCCTGCCCTCTCTGTTATCCGCTAATTTTTCTCCTTTGTTAGAGCAAACTAAGTCTGACTTTCAGAGATGGAAAAGTCTATATTTATCATTGACGGGTCGAATTAATGCAGTTAAAATGAATATCTTACCTAAATTTCTTTTTGTTTTTCAGTGCATTCCTTTATTTCTTCCTAAGCGCTTCTTTAAATCTATCGACCAGATTGTTACCCACTTTCTGTGGGGTGGAAAAGTGCCCAGAATTCGTAAATCAGTACTTCAGAGATGTCGGCTTAGTGGTGGGCTAGCTCTTCCCAATTTTATGTTTTATTACTGGTCAGCAAATGTTCATAAATTAACATTTTGGCTCAATCCATCTAATGCACTGTGGTGCAGATTGGAGGCAAGTTCATGTGTGTCTACCTCATTATTGGCATTGCTTACTTCACCCCTATCTTGTAAAGTTACTTCCTTAACACATAGCCCGGTAGTCATATCCACCCTTCGGATCTGGGGTCAATTCAGGCGGCATTTCAAATTTATCTCTGCCTCATCATTAATGCCGTTACAGGACAATCACATGTTTCCACCATCTATTACTGACCCTGTTTTTAAGCAATGGTACGGAAAAGGCATTAGATGCTTTCAAGACCTATATAAAGAAGGTACCTTTTGCAGTTATCTACAGTTGTCTTCAGAACTGGGGCTGCCTGATTCCCATCTGTTTCGGTTTTTACAGGTTAGACATTGTGCTGCCACTCTGTTTCCTGGCTACCCCTCTTTACCTCCTATGCAAGAATGGGAAGAATTTTTGAAGTTTAACCCTCACCATAAGTCCCAAATTTCAAGAATTTATGGTCGGTTATTATCTTTAGATGGGAGTGTTATTGATAAAATTCGAAGAGCCTGGGAGGGGGAGCTTGGAGAGGAGTTTGAAGAGGAATGGTGGGCTGCTGCTTTGGACAGAATACGTTCTAGTACAATATGTGCTCGTCTGAGCCTCATACAATTTAAGGTACTACACAGAATTCATTTTTCTAAGGCCCGCCTATCTGCAATATATTCGGCTGTAGAGGACAGATGTGACAGATGTCAATCATCTCAGTGTACTTTAAGTCACATGTTTTTCACTTGTTCTAAACTGCAAAATTACTGGGTTAACTACTTTACAGTGATGTCACAGGTGCTCAGGGTTGATATTGACGTTTGCCCTGCTATTGCAATTTTTGGGGTTCCACGGGTCAGGTCTCAGTTCAGTTCCAAACAACTGGACATTTTGGCATTTACCTCTTTAATAGCGAGGCGTCGTATTCTGATTCACTGGAAATCTGCCAAGCCTCCTAGTGCATCTCAATGGCTTATAGATACCATGTCCTTTCTAAAACTAGAAAAGATTAGATGCTCTAGGAGGAGTAGCTTTCTTAAAAAATGGCAATCTTTTATTTCATATTTTAAATCACTCAATTTTCTGCCTTCTGATTAGTGTAGTTTTTTTTTTTTGTTTGTTTTTTGTTTTTTTGTTTGTTTATTTTTTTAGTTAGGGGGTTTTCTATTTGTATTTTTTTGGGGTGTGGTTGTTAGTTCATGTTTGATTGTACTTGATGCTTGTTTTATTGTTCTCTGCATGTTTATATTGTTAAAAATGGACAATCGCTTAAAATTTATATCTGTAATGATGACTACACAATAAAAAGTTTGAACAAAAAAAAAAAAGTATAATGTTATACCAGCCTAATGCCTTTGTTCTAATGTTGAAACAACGGTCACATTCCATCTCTATCTCATAGTCCTTTGGAAGCTCCACTATGACTTACAATGGAATTGCATCACATCTTTGAGAAAGCAGTCTGGGGCATGGGGGTCTCCTTTGCAGCTTTCAAGGTGAAATCAAGAAATATCCAAGTTATATGAAAAAAAGGACCTCGCTACCTTTCTGCTGCTGAGTCTTACCATGCAGGAGTATCTATTTTGCAAATAGACCCTGGGAGCGACAGCACGAGTGTTTACTGTGATTGCACCCTGTGGGTCAAGTCCAAGGAAAAACAGCCTTCGGGAAGGAATAATTGCAGGCGTGCGTAGGGATTTCAGCCATCGGCGTGAGTGGGTTGCGCATGGTGACTGGGGGTAGCTTTTTTAATTCAAAGCCTGCAGACAAGCGGCTTTCCTCAGGCTCTCTCGTCAACAGTGTGACTGCTCTCATGTATCACCTCTTTCTCTCACTGACAGTAAGTTGTGTCTAGGAAGATGGTGGCAATTTATACATTTTATTTCATCTTTGCCGGTATGCCACTGACTCTGCTCCCACTTCTGCCTTTATGTGGCTGTGTTTCATTTCTAGGAGAAAACGACCTTCAAAACAACCTGTGCGTCATGAAAAGCATCTCGTCATCAGACTTGAAATAAAATAAAATAAAAATAAAAAGTTTGCACAGGCTTCATAAAATTCTATGACACCTGGGACATTACAGAGTGATAGAAATAATAATAATAATAATAAAAAAAACATTGTAATGAAATGAAAACATTTATTTATCTGTTTAGAGGTTTAAGGAAGGACAGTGCTGCACAATCATCAAAAAAAAAAAAAAAAAAAGGGAAATTTGTTGAACATAGATAAACACTCATAAAAAATTTATACCCCCATGCAGAATTCTAACAAGATGTATTTTAGAAAGGGAACACAGGTGATAGGAAGCATAAAGTAGGTGCTGCTGAAAAAGAAAACATTATGCACTTTTGAAGTGCGTTTAGTACCTAGCTTGACTGCTAATCATCTAATTAGCGGTACATAGCCATTTTTAGAGAGAAAAGAATGCTAACCGTAAAACCTCCAACTACATTATTGCCATACATGAGTCATACTGTATATTGTTTGATTGCACAATAATTACTAGTAAAATGTGTAAACTAATTGACTTTTCCCAGCTATTTGGCAGGATTAAACCTGACACACACGCTCAGACCCGGATTTAACAGGATTTTAAAAGATTAGTTTGAGTGAGTTGAAAAAATGTGGAAACTTGATGGCAAACTTAATCACACCCACAAAAATACAAAGGACTGCATTTTTCAAGTAAGCAAAAATTTGTGAAGTAAATGAATTCATTTATTGTAGCTCGTGCAATATTTCAGGCTCACTGCAGCAGTCCACATTGACCGATTCACTCTATTCCAGGGTGATGGTCACTGAAGAAAATCGTAGAGTGTGCAATTTTTATTAATATTTTTAAATATGAATTTTTGAAAAATATTTTTTGGACAGGCAAATAAAAAAATAATAATAATCATTTAAAAATATATAGATTTTTGAGTCAGTGTGGTGATACATGAATTGCCACTTGAAATAATAAAAAATGTGTAACTGAATGGATTTTTTTCCCCACCTCTAATGGAGTAATTAAAAATCATGTTTTTGTGTTTATCTTTATTGATCGCTTCGAGCCATTGTTAGCTCAGGTAAGTAACATTTAGTCCTCGAAGCTTCACTACAAGTGGCGATTTCTCAGATAAACCTAGAGGCAGCGGCATCAAATATTAACAACGAATAACATTAAAAATGTAAAGGTTTACGCAACATTGCATGCATTTTGTCTTTTCAAGTGTAATCCCCATCAAACAGAAATCCTTGTTGTTTTTGTCCTCTCATTATGTTTTGAGAGAATAGAATAAATAGGATTAATAACTATATTCCTGTAAAACTGGTCAATATTAACTACACTGACTTTAAATCCATATAATCTTAATGTTTAGTAACAATAACACTGTTTTTCACAAGTTTTCTATATATAGCTCTGTATCTTTATTTGAAATGGAAATCCTCCGTCTCTCGAGGTGCTGCTGAAGAGGATCCTAATTAAAACCTAGGAGACGCAAGGCAACGCAACATGTCAAGTACATGGAATTATAAATGATTAAATAAAACCCTAAAAAAACATGAAAAAGGGTTTATTTATGAAAGCCGTGAATAATTTATTGCTTTCCTAAGGAGCGGGTGATAATGAAGGTGATGTCTGTGGATTTACGATGGCTCAAATTTAAGACTTTCAGACATGGGGACAGACTTCCAGTCTCACGGAGCCGAGAGAAATCAGAAGACACCTCCGTCATCCATTCTAAAGACACCATTGAAGTCTTCTGGCTTTTGAGGATTGAGGACTTTTTTTTTTGTCTTCCTCTAGTTATTTATTCAAAATGTCCTGTTTCTGATGTATATTTCAATACTATTTTTTTTTTTTTCATTGGCCAGAATAGCACTTATGCATTACTCATTGGTTTTGGGGTTATACGTCTATAAATCCCATTTGAATTTGTACTAAAATTGACTAAGATCTAAGCTGCTCATTATTTTCAACCAGCAGCATTTTTAACCACATTTTATTATGTGGAATAACGCTCCAATGGACAGATATTTACTAAAAATGAAAGAAATAATTTTTTTTTATGTTTTATAATGTCTAAAACTGAGCCTCTTGAACACACCCATAGTGACTTTTTTTCCCCTATATTCATTATTAACCCGTGTCTGCAGTGATGGCCAAGTCTCCAGACATTTCTCATTTATCCTTTGCTTCCTTTTGCATATATTTCCATATCTTAACCAAAATTCATCTACATTGTTTTGATACATTTTCTTTATGTATCGTTTCTTTCAATATGTTTCTACCCTCACTGACCTTTTCCATAATGTGTAGTCCTACAAATCTGTAACTCAGATGTCTTCTCAGGATTCTTCTTGGAGTTTTAAATAATCAAAATTGCAACGTTTTGCCTTGGCACAAAACACGAAGCTTAGCACAGCCCCAAATCTGTTCACCACCCTGAAAACCCTATCAGTGAAGCACGGTGGTGGTTGAATCATGTCGTGTTGATGCTCTTCATCATCAGGGACTGCTAAACTGGTCAGGGGTGATGGCATTTTGAAAGCAGGCCAATCCTAGAACAAAAAAACCATTCCAATTTACAAAAAGACTTAAGACTGGGTTGAAGGTTCATCTTACAACATGTAGCGCAACTCCAATCATACACAATCAAGATAATCAAGACACACTGGAATTGTTCCAACCAAAAACATGAATGGCCCAGTCTTCAATCCTGTTGAAAAGCTATGAAAAGCTTTTTCAAATTTCATGCATCTTGGGAGCTCTTTGGAGTATTTGTGTGTGTGTGTGAGAGAGAAAGAGAGAGACAGAGAGAAACACAGATTATTAAGTCATTTATTGTATCATAATGGTTGAAGACAATGTACATTTTGCAAGCAGGGATTCACTCTGACAGCATAACTAACAAGGAGAAGCCCAAAGGTAATACAGACATGAAGGCGCCCTAGTGTGTGTGTGTGTGTGTGTGTGTGTGTGTGTGTGTGTGTGTGTGTGTGTGTACTACTTTCTGTAGTACTGAGCGCAGATTGAAAATATTTTTTTTTTTTAATTCACTACTGTCACACTATCACCTTCTTTAAACCTTCTCTATTACAATCCAGTTATCATGTTCTGTGTTTCCAAAACAAATGTTTGTAGTGAAACCTAAAATCAAGACAAGCATATGGGTGATTTCATGCTTTCTTCTGAAAAACAAAAAGCATATGGACACTTCAAAAAGTTTCTGCTTGACAAGTTGCAGCAGCCTCCCAAAAAAAACAGATGCTACATTTTAATTGATACATATTTGGGTAAAAAAAAAATATATATATATATATATATATATATTTTTTTTTTTTAACAATTTAAATGGACAACATTACAACTCTAAGATATTTTGAATAGTTTGGTCTACCAAAAAGCAATTCTATTAATTAGCAATCCTCATGACCAAATCTCACCATAAACCTTATCTGACCTTTAAGAAGTGCGCTGTTGTATTTGTTTTGGTAAATATTGTCTTTTGATTCCACAAGAATGGATGCTTGGGCACCTCTTTTTTGTGTTCCTGGTTGTAGGAATAATTGGTGTTCCCTTTCAAAAGCTACACTCGATGCTGCATGAAAACGCTATTGGAATGTCGCTTTGTTCCACCGGTTGTGAAGCATGTGTGTGTCAAACACGCCAAACTTTGGCTTATATAACCTCGGTCAGGTGGCGCCATCTGATGAGGTGCACCTGCAGGTTATAAAAAGGACTGAACCGGAAACATCCTAAGGTCTTTTTGTCTTCAAACTGCAGTGTGTGTGCGTGTGTGCAAAGCACTTTATAAAACTAAAATAGAAAGCGTGGCAGAAAAGATGGCAGAGTTAGACCGGAGATGCGTGCCTCCGTGTGAAAGATATCTCGCCAAGGCGATCTCCACGCTTTCTGTTTTGAGTGTTTCACACTATCCTCGGGGTTGAGGGAGGACGTGAGCATTGTAATCTCCTCCCTATTAAAGTCCTTCGCGCTTGGATCGCCTTCTGGGGTTCGCGTGCTGATCTGGCGGAAGCACATGAGATAGAATCCTCCTTTTCTCTTGCTCTCTCGCTTCTTGTGAAGGGGCGGAAGAAACTTCCTCTCTCACTGAGGCGGAGACGGAAACTGTCACTTCAGAGCACTCCTCTAGTGATGAGTGAACATATCAGGAGTTATTAGAGGTGGTAATGTGCGGTCGAACGCTAACACCTCAATTGGCCGCAGGAGCAGGAGTCCCCCAAGCGCTCAAAATTAGACGGCAAGCTTCTGTCAGGTGGCCAGGGGACGGGGCCTTAACAACGCTCTCTCCCCTTTTTTGGCGACCTCCACGACGAGGTAACTCGTTCATGGAAGATGCCCTATTCTCTCTAAATCGATGTCAATGCCCTATTTGTGCCATCGACATCGATTTATTCTAATGTTGTGGATGCGAAGGCGCAGGGTTATATGATGATGCCCCAGATAGAAGAGATGCTTGCAGGTTATCCTCCCTGAAAAAGCCCACACTCCCCGCCAAGCCATGTAGACTAACATCTTCGTTAGTGGGGAAAGCTTTTCAGGCAGCGGGTCAGGCTGGTGCTGCTCTGCACACCATGGCAGATTTACAGGCATACCATCGATGAAAGGGCATTTTTAGAATTACGCCGAGCCACAGATCTGTTCCTTTCGCAAAACCAAGCAGACGGCTGCTCTATGGCTGCCATGGTGTCTACAGAGAGACATCTGTGGCTTAATCTTAATAACAAGGATCGCACTTTCCTCCTTGATGCCCCCATCTCGCCTTCCGGCCTGTACGGTGACGCTCTTAGTACCGTCATCAATAGGTTTTGGGAGGCAAAACTTCAGGAAGCCTTTGTGAGGTTTCTTCCCCGCTGTGTTCAACAGTCGGGACCGACCAGGTCTGGTTCCCACGAGGCGTGAGACAGAGAGTTTGGCAAGCCGTACACCCCCTCGTAGAGACTGGGGTGGGGCTCGCAGCGCTTTGCAATCCGCCTCAAGGAGACCGGACTTGAGGAGTATTATCTCCTCAAAGAAGAAGTCCTGACGCTTATGCACCCAGGACCGTGGGGGTGACGAAACTTCTGCCCCTTTTGGAGAAACTGGCATCGTGGAAGCTACTGCCAGGCATGTCTCCTTGGGTACAAAGCACTGTAGAGAGAGGCTACAGGATTCAATTTGTGAAACCGGAACGAGCACCTCTGTTGATTCAGGGAAGGGGTCATAGAACATGTTCCCCTCCCAGACAGAGAGTCAGGCTATTACAGTCACTATTTCTTGGTTCCCAAGAAAGACGGGGGTTGCGTCCAATTTTGGATCTTCACGGGTTGAACCGCTATCTCAAAAAATACAAGTTTAAAATGTTGACAGTGTGTTTTTAGTATGCCGATATCTGCAGGATGGCCATGGTGGTTATCGGTATGAAGATGTGTTGTCTGCATTTGCTTCTGCTGCTGTGACATTATTAAGGAGCAGTGCTACCCAGCTCGAGGACATGACCTGGCGTATTCAACACAAGCCATTGTGTATTATCAGCAATGTCTAATGATAGAGCACACCCCCAATTACCAGCACATCTCCTAAGATTAGCGTTATGCCTTTTTATCATGCTGTCTCCTCTCTTCATTCTAGTTAAATATTTGTGGCTTGAGTTTGCTATATAGACTTTACCATGGCGGTTTCTCCATGAGTCTTCAATAACGAGGCATGTCAGGGTAACAGTTACTAGTATCATTTCTAAAATTACCCAGATTGCTTTAGGGTGTTGTTGGAACTGACTTCTCATGGACAGTCCAGTCCAGCCAATTCAATGTCTGTAATGTGAATAACCTCAGTCATTGGTATTTTCTGTCCTCTAAAACAGTATTTAGTGTTCAGTCTATTCTGTCATTAGTTACAATATATTCTTAACTTTAGTTTACTTTAACATGTTCCCATATAATATCTGGTGCTACTGCTTCAGTTCACCTTGATACCTTACAATTTCCTCACGTGTTGGCTTCAAATGTAACTATGAGCTTGTTCTTGCGATAAATTTGAATATCTTGAAAAGTGATTTTCTGTAGAGCTGTATGATGGGGGTGAGGGCAGTCAGGAGCAGTAGGTTGTGGACATCTTCGAGATGGGCAGCCATCCAGGTCAGCATCTGTCTTAACACACTGGAGAGATTGTGAGATTTGACCTGTCCATAACTGCATTGTTTTTCGGTCCCTAACAGGACTGCTTCACACATCCACATGTCAAAAGCAGCTAAGTTATTAATAATTTCAAATTTCTCAAAGATAATTTATATGTTATCTTTACCACAGGAACTCCACAAGATCTTTTGTTTTGTTTTGCTGTTACCCATGATTTTGACTTGTCAATTTACGCGTGCCACTACCTCACAGTGAACTCTCACAGTCCCCTTGACTGTTGCACCTTGACTGTTGAGTGTGCACCTTGCACACTGACTTGATTTACCTCCAGAGGTCCTTACACCAAGCGCGTCCGCTGCGGGGCCAGTTTTTGTAAACTGACGAAACCAGTACCCTCTCTCTATTTTCGTGCACCTTCTACTTCACAGCCCCCTTACCCGTGTGATAGATCCAAGTCTAAATCTATCTTAGTCACTGTGAGAAAGTGCATTTCTTACTCAATTAATGACAACTTGAAGAAAATTTATTTCCTTAGCACACGATTTTACAGTAGTTATTTTAACTGATTCCGGTGTTGAGGTGACATGATGAATCCCCGGTCCTCTCACGCTCGATTGCCAATTAGGCATGTTAAAGCCTTCAAGACGTCCGCGATTACGCCTCCCCGGGATTCTCCATTGCCTTCCTCAAACATGGAATCCTGCTGACAACGCCAAGTATGTGGTGGAAATTCTGTAAATATTATAAAGACAAGTAATTCATACACTGGGTAAGAGCACAAAGATTTAATTTTAAACTTCTGCAGAAGGACCAGTCTCATACAGCAAACAATTACTGCATGGAGAAAGGTGATCTCTTTCTCTCAGCTGTCCCATTTTACACACAAACATCTCTGCTAACATAATCAATGCCCTGTACATAAAGTTCCTACATTCAAACTCACAACTCTTTATCTGACCCAGACCAGATGTCCATACCTTATCATTTATTCAGGGACAATTACAATCAGGTTGTTTCTGTACTATTCTCGGCCTTGTGTTTCTAAGCTTCGGCAAACAAGTTTAAAGCTTCTATAGTCTGCCATAGGAACAATTACTAATTAATACATAATTAAAATGTGATATTTCCATTACAACAGTCAATATGATTGTTTCTCAAATCCAACCAGAGGATTGGTTTGTGACAACTGACCTGAAGGATGCATATTTTCATATAGAAATATTGCCACAACACAGGAAGATCCTGAGGTTCGCTTTCGGGAGCGAAGCTTACCAGTATCGGTTCCTTCCATTTGGCCTAGCCCTGTCATCCCGCACATTTACAAAATGTATGGATGCAGCCCTGGCTCCTTTACGACTGCAGGGCATCCATATCTTGAATTGCATAGACGACAGGCTGATTCTGGCTCAGTCTCAGGAGCTAGCGCTTCGACATTGAGATGTTGTCCTAGCTCATCTAGACGTTTTAGGATTGAGACTCAACGCCACGAAAAGCGTACAACATATTTGGGTGTCACAGGGGATTCAACAATTTGGGCACAGCTGTCTCCTGCGTGTGTCGAATCCATTCACAATACCCTAATGGAGATCAAGCAAGGCCAGAAAGTAACTTTTCACTACTTTCAGAAAGTGCTAGGTTTCATGGCAGCTGCATCCACGGTGATACCCTTGGGCCTTCTGCACATGAGATTGTTTCAGTTGTAGCTAAAAGTCAGGGGATTTCATCCAAGGGCCAATCCCCAGAGGCAAATAAGGGTAACGCGCCGAGGGCTTCATACCCTTTCTATGTGGTTCAGACCCCGGTTTTTGACTGAAATATTTCCTCCAGCAGTTGAGAGGCGACCATATCCTAGTACGGGTGAACAACACTATGGTGGTCTCGTACATAAATCGCCAGGGCGGACTGAGCTCGCGCCGCTTGAACAGTCTAGTGCACCAGGTTCTGCTTTGGGCACAGGACAAGTTCCTGTCCCTCAGGGCGAGTTACATTTCGGGGCCTACGAATGTGGGAGCAGATTTACTATCCAGACAAACGGTGACACATGGGGAATGGAAACTCCACCCCAAAGTAGTCAATCAAATCTGGGAGAGATTCATGTGCAGAGGTGGACCTCTTTGCCTTGCAAGAAACAGCACAATGTCCCTTTTACTACTCTCTGAGTCCTCCAGCTCCCCTGGGTCAGGATGCGATGGCCCATACGTGACCCAGAGTACGTCTCTATGCATTTCCTCTGATAGCTCTACCCCGGGGAGTCCTGGCAAAGGTCCGTTAACAGGGCTTGCGCCTCTTATTGATAGCGCCCCACTGGTTAACCAGAGTGTGGTTCTCAGATCTAATATCTCTCCTCGACAGATCACCTTGGGTGATTCCAGTGTGGAGGGATCTTCTGTCTCAGGTGCAGGGGACAATATTTCATCCCCAGCCCGAGCTCTTCAACCTTCACGTTTGGCCCCTGAGGGGGACCAATTAAGAGAGGCTGGTCTTCCAACCAGTGTAATTGAAACTATACTAAGTGCTATGGCTCCTATTGTGCTAGAGGGGTTGATTGACACCCCTTTTGAACCACTAGAGTCAGCGCCTGTCAGGCTTCTGACCCTTAAGATGGTTTTTCTCATGGCCATTACTTCTTTGAAGAGAATTGGAGATTTGCAGGCTTTGTCAGCCTCCCCATCTTGCTTAGACTTTGCCCCTGGGCTAGGCAAAGCTATTCTGCATCCTCACCCGAACTATCTTCCGAAAGTTCCATTCTCGACTATGCACCCAATTGTTCTCGAAGCATTCAGTTCTCCACCATTTACATCTCTGGAGCAGGAAAGACTTCACTTACCGTGTCCAGTTCATGCTCTTCAGATTTACATCTACTGCACTAGCCAGTGGCGTAAATCAGAGCAGCTTTTTATATGTTATGGGGGCCGCAGCCGGGGGGCGGCCACCACTAGACAAACATTGTCACATTGGGTGAGAGATGCTTTTGCCCTAGCCTATGAGGCGCATGGTTAGGCTTCGCCTCTAGGAATTAGGGCCCATTCGACTTGCCTCATCAATTGCTCTGGCAAGAGGTGTCCCCTTGCAGCAAATGTGTGATGCGACAGGTTGGTCCTCTCCGCACACATTTGTCAGATTTTATAGTTTGGATGTCCATGCCACTCCAGGCTCATGAGTCCTCGAGTCAGCATCCCAGAATTATGTCTGAGACCTCTTTGGTAACTGCGCACAACTATGGGGTCCAGACACTTGCAGTGTGGTGGCGTTGGTATTCCCATTTACATAGCGTTTTCACGCAGCATCGAGTGTAACTTTTGAAAGGGTTACTTTACTTTGCTTCACAATTGTTTCTCAAAGGGACGTTCATCAATTGCTCTGGCAAGAGGTGTCCCCTTGCAGCAAATGTGTGATGCGACAGGTTGGTCCTCTCCGCACACATTTGTCAGATTTTATAGTTTGGATGTCCATGCCACTCCAGGCTCACGAGTCCTCGAGTCAGCATCCCAGAATTATGTCTGAGACCTCTTTGGTAACTGCGCACAACTATGGGGTCCAGACACTTGCAGTGTGGTGGCGTTGGTATTCCCATTTACATAGTGTTTTCACGCACCATCTCATTCCCGCTTTTTCAGGGAACAGGGTTACAGCAAAGTAACACGAGACATTTTTTTTTCATTCAAGAGACTTGAATTCTTTATTTTGTCCCAGAACATGCATATCAGTATATAGGCATCATAGCAATAGTACAGAAGAAACTTTAATTGTCAGTAGAAGCTAATCAAAGGTAAACTTCAATATCTGAAATCAAGTTAGCGAAATCAGGCTGGTGAAACAATAAAATTTAAGAACGTGGAACTATTGTTTCTGATGGGTTAAAAAAGGAGCGAAGAAATCAGGGGAATTCAGGGTACACGTTGGACAGGGTGACAATCTATCACAGGGTCTAAGCACACACTCTCAGTCAAACACTACAGGCAGTTTAAAAATGACAATTAGACTAATCTGTATGTCTTTAGACTGTGGGAGGAAACCAAAGTGCCTGGCCTGGGAGAACATGCAAAGACACGGACTCAAATCCTTGACCTTGAGCCAGAGTGCTAACCACTACGCCACCATGCCACTTTAGCCACTTTAGCCACTAATTGTCTTTTTGCTGTTTGATGCACATTGCCTCAGAAGTTGCTCCAATATAACACATCATAACCAACATAGTGTTGCTCCATGCATAAAAAAACAAACAACCAACAGATGATAAAAGTGCATTAAAGCAAATGTATTGAATACTTTGAGATTCAATTTACACACACAAGTTGCTTAAATTGCTTAATATATTTCATTAATATCAGGAAACTAGTATAACCATCCATTTCTTATTGTACAAATCCTCAGACCTACATTTTTAATGTTGATGCCATAAACTGTGTTACTACAACAACAACAGCTGTATTCAATTCCACAACAGTACTACGTACACCCTGATCTCTTTTTATCTGACGACTTTCAAGGATCTGGCATTCCACTATGTGAATGCTGTCTGGATCGACTGCATTGCATTCAAAGCACCTTGAGCAGGATCGTCATTCATGGACATACTGCCCTCTTTATAATGTTTGCACATTCAGATGTTTTAAGAGTCTCCACTGGTTTGTGTTTGAAATTTACTTTAAATGTCAATTGTGGTGAACCTTCGTTCACCATTTTGACTTAAACGCCCTTCGGATAACCCATCGACAAACAACACAGCGTCCCAGGTTATTAAAGAAACTCCTCAGTACTAAAGACTTTGCTGTAGTGCCAAACTTACACTGCACTGACACTGGAGAAACCTTCCATAAATGATTATTATTTTTGTTTAGTAATCATTTACAACTCAAATTCCAGAAAAGTTGGGATGTTTATTAATTTTGAGTAAAATGAAAACTAAAAGACTTTCAAATCATATTTTATTTATAATAGAACACAGATAAATGATGTTTAAACAGAGAAATGTAACAATTTTCAACTAATTAATTAACCAATTTGAATTTGATGCCTGAGTTGGGACAGGTTCATGGTGTAGCATCTCCTCTTTTTTTTTCAAAACAGTTTGAAGATATCTGATCATTGAGATTGAGTTTCTGGAGTTTTGGTGTTGGAATTTAGTCCAAATTTTGTCTGATATAGGTTTCTAGCTGCTGAAGAGCTTATGGTCATCTTTGATGTATTTTTCATTTAATGATAAAACAAATCTTCTCTATGGGACTGCAGGCAGGCCAATTCAGCACCCGGACACTTCCACTATGAAGCCATGCTGTGTAATAGCAGCAGTACTGTATGTGGTTTTGCATTATCCTGCTGAAATACACAAGACCTTCCCCTTTTATATACACACGGGGACAAAATTGTTGGTACCCTTCGGTCAATGAAAGAAAAACTCACAATGGTCACAGAAATAACTTTAATCTGACAAAAGTAATAATAAAAAAGAATTCTATGAATGTTAACCAATGAAAGTCAGACATTGCTTTTCAACCATGCTTCAACGGAATTATAAAAAAAAAATGAACTCCTGGAACAGGCCTGGACAAAAATGATGGTACCCCTAACTTAATAGTTTGTTGCACAACCTTTTGAGGCAATCACTGCAATCAAACGATTCCTGTAGCTGTCAATGAGACTTCTGCACCTCTCTGCAGGTATTTTGGCCCACTCCTCATGAGCAAGCTGCTCCAGTTGTTTCCGGTTTGAAGGGTGCCTTTTCCAGACAGCATGTTTCAGCTCCTTCCAAAGATGCTCAATAGGATTGAGGTCAGGGCTCATAGAAGGCCATTTTAGAATAGTCCAATGTTTTCCTCTTAGCCATTCTTGGGTGTTTTTAGCTGTGTGTTTTGGGTCATTGTCCTGTTGCAAGACCCATGACCTGCGACTGAGACCCAGCTTTCTGACACTGGCCAGCACATTTCTCTCTAGAATCCCTTGATAGTCCTGAGATTTCATTGTACCCTGCACAGATTCAAGACACCCTGTGCTAGATGCAGCAAAGCAGCCCCAGAACATAACAGAGCCTCCTCCATGTTTCACAGTAGGGACAGTGTTCTTTTCTTGATATGCTTCATTTTTCCCTCTGTGAACATAGAGCTGATGTGCCTTGGCAAAAAGTTCCATTTTTGTCTCATCTGTCCATAGGACATTCTCCCAGAAGCTTTGTGGCTTGTCAACATGTAGTTTGGCATATTCCAGTCTGGCTTTTTTATTATTTGTTTTCAACAATGGTGTCCTCCTTGGTCGTCTCCCATGTAGTCCACTTTGTCTCAAACAACGACGGATGGTTCGATCTGACACTGATGTTCCTTGAGCATGAAGTTCACCTTGGATCTCTTTAGAAGTCTTTCTGGGCTCTTTTGTTACCATTCGGATTATCCGTCTCTTTGATTTGTCATCAATTTTCCTCCTGCGGCCACGTCCAGGGAGGTTGGCTACAGTCCAGTGGATCTTAAATTTCTGAATAATATGTACGACTGTAGTCACAGGAACATCTAGCTGCCTGGAAATGGTCTTATAGCCTTTACCTTTAACATGCTTGTCTATAATTTTCTTTCGAATCTCCTGAGACAACTCTTTCCTTCGCTTCCTCTGGTCCATGTTGAGTGTGGTACATACCATGTCACCAAACAACACAGTGACTACCTGGAGCCCTATATATAGGCCCACTGACTGATTACAAGATTGTACACCTGTGATGCTAATTAGTGGACACACCTTGAATTAACATGTCCCTTTGGTCACATTATTTTCCGTATTTTCTAGGGGTACCATCATTTTTGTCCAGGAATGTTCCATGAGTTTATTTTTTAAAATAATTCTGTTGAAGCATGGTTGAAAAGCAATGTCTGATTTTCATTGGTTAACATTCATAGAATTTTTTTTTTAATGATTACTTTTGTCAGATTAAAGTTATTTATGTGATCATTGTGTGTTTTTCTTTCATTGACCGAAGGGTACCAACAATTTTGTCCATGTGTGTACCTTTCAGCATTCATAGTGCCTCCCAAAACATACAAGCTGCACGTACCATATACACCCCATACCATCAGGGATGGTGGCTTTTGAACTGAACGCTGATAACATGTTGAAAGGCTCCCCTCCTCTTTAGCCCCGAGGACATGGCCTCCACGATTTCCAAGAAGAATATCAAATTTGGCCTGATCATAGAACACTTTTCCACTTTAAAACAGTCATTGGCCCACAAAACACAACAATGCCTCTGGACCATGTTCACATATGGCTTTCTTTTAGCATGATAGAGCTTCACTTGGCATCTGCAGATGGCATGGCAGCTTGTGTTTACCGACCGTGGTTTCTGGAGGTATTCCTGGGCTCATTTCGTCAATGATACAATCATGCAGATGAATGTTGCAGTGTTGTCTGAAGGCCCTAAGACCACGGGCATCCGACAAAGGTCTTCGGCCTTGATCCTTATGCACAGAGATTTCTCCAGTTTCTCTGAATCTTTTGTTTATGTTATGCACGTTAAATGATGAGATTGGCAAATCCTTTGTAATTTCATGCTGAGAAACACGTTTTTAAAGTATTCCTCAATTTTTTTTTTTTTGGAGAGGCTCTGCCAATTCTGAGAACCTCTGCCTCTCTAAAACATCTCTTATAGCTAATAATGTTAAAGACCAGATGTCAATTAATTATGCTGAACCTTTAAAAAAAATGTCTTGCTTTTCCAGCCCTTTGTTGCTCCCGTCAAATCTTTAGGCCTGTAGCAAGCATCAGTTTGAAATGAGCTCATTTAGTGAATAAAAGTTTAAAATGTCTCTGTTAAAACATTATGTTCTCTATGTTCTAAGGTGATTAATGTGATTTGAAAGTCGTTTAGTTTTAATTGTATTTATATATAAAATCATCCCAACTTTTTCGGAATTTGGGTTATATTGTATGAAGGATCTTCCCATACAAGACCATGGGAGTCGGACAGCATGTTAGGACAGTATTTGGTATTTGACTTAGAGCCAGAGTTGCTCTTATAGAAAATTAAACAGCATTGGACCAATCAGAATCCAGGGCTCAACAGTGCTACGGCATAAATGAATTCACAATAGCAATAAGTGATAAGCTTTTTTCAACCATGTTAACACACAGATTACGCGGGAAAGTCCACAGGAAATATTTTTAATTCCTTGAGCTCACAGCGGAACTCTAGTAAACAGAATGAAGCATACAGCATGCCCTGTTATTGCAGCCCATTTGTGTGCTTAGCGCCGGTAATACACACAGCGCGCATGCAATATTCCTTTCCAGGGTGATGCGCAATTACTGGCAGACATGTTGACTTTACCTGATATGAACGAGCCTATACGGTGCAAAGAGATATTATAAAAACCGAGATCAATCTTCATCGGGGACAGATGTAAACGAGCCGGAAATCTCCCTCCCCTGGGTCAGAGAAACCCACTTGCCTCACCTACTCTGATGACCTTTAGCAAGGTCCAACAGCATTATTGCTTATCGATTGGTGAATTATGGTATTTGCTTTTCTGATTGTGGAATTACTGAGCTTGTTCACCGGGATGAATGCATGGCTTAAAGGGGCACAAGTCGGAATGATGCTTGAAGGAGAACTTTTTAAAAGAGAGAAGACTGAGTCTGGGAGAAAGTTTCAGGCACTCCAGATGCGGCTTAATTAAATGTACAAGTGCACATTACCAAGGCAAGAGACGGGCCATCTGCTGCTCTTGCGAAGACATGCCAAGGAATGAAATATTCATACACACACACACACACAAATTCTGTTAAAAATGTGTTTCTAAAACTGCTAACTGCTATCACACAGTCTCCTGCTCTGTACTTTGTAAAACCTCCATGCCAATTAGCATGCAGCAGAGCTAGCACGTGACCTTTTGGCACACAGCTTCGCATATTAGCCCACAGTATCTGGAAACGTTTCTTTTTCTTTTCTTTTCATATAAATCACAGTCCAGATCATCTCAGACCTCTTTATTAGAGCGTCAACATTTTCTCAGCGTCACCCCAGGGGAGAGGAGCTTAACCATGTAGTGTCGTTACACTCCGCTGTTACAGTAAGTGCACCATTAATGATACCTGACAGACAGATCAGGGGGCTGCTTCTTGAATTTTCACACTCTTTTCACCAGACAAGTTTCACCAGACTTTGCTTGTGGCACCCACTAAGATGTGGCATTGGCCGCAATTAACGGGGGCCAGAGACATTTGGTTTTCTGCTGCGTCTGCATTACCAGATGCAAGGTGTTAAGGTTCATGTTAACAAAGCAACTCCGCCGACAAACTTAGCTTGCTGCATAATCAGCAGTTTGTTTCTGATGTCTCCATGTGGATGCTGCAAAGCTTTGAATTCCCCAAAAGCAGTTTACGTCTCACTCTTTCTTCAGGCATCAGCTGCACTGTGAATTGTATCTAAACTGATACTGTAATCATAAACAGTCTAACTTGCAATTTGCTCATATTGAGCATCCACTTAGCCACCCACTTAGCACTGGCTTTAGTGTATAATTGTAGAAGAGTAATGCCTTTTAATCCTACTACCCAGATGTTACCTAGTCTTCCATGTTAGTTTGGTTTGCGTCTCATGTTTTGTCCTCATTCATTTATTCATTCATCCTCAGTTAATGCTTTAGTCTGGTCACTATTGTGATAAGTCTGGGCCGTACAGTATTCTAAAAACTAGACCCAAGGCAAGAACATACCTTATATTGAATGCCAACCATCCACACATCCATCCATTATCTATACTACTTATTCTGTGTAAGGTCTCAGGAAGCCTGGAGATCACGCCAACAAACCTAGAGCATTAGGCAGGGTACTCCCACATTGGATGCCAACTCATCACAAGGCATAACCCATTCATACACCACAGGTGACTACAGAGCCTGCACCACATGTCTGCGGGCTGTGGGAGAAAACCTGTGTATTCAGAGAAAACCAACCAATGACAGAGAGAACATACAAACTCCACTCAACTCCTCCCCCCACCCCCCAAACCCCCAAGCTGGATTTTAGTTATTGATTTTAGTACTATTATTATTATTCTTTTATTTTTTATTTTTTTTTACTTTATAAATCATTAGGCTAAGTGGATCTCTGACAGCCCTGAGATTTGATCTTACAATCCTCCATTCACCAGAATATGATCGAATGCCACTGCTTCATGATCTAGGTACAACTGAACAGTTTGACAGCAAAATGAGATAAATGTTATTTTTGGATGTTTATTCCTTTTGGCTGATTCTCTGGTACACATGGTTGTTTAAGACAAAATGTTTAATTTGAAAACATACGCTCATAACCTTATTATAAGAAGCTTTGAACTTGTTAGAGGGGGAAAAAAACATGACAGGTAATGGTTGTGCTTTTTGATCAAAATTCAGCATATTCTAAAAAAAAAAAAAATCATCGCATCACTTCTTTCTATCACATGGTCAGTAAAGCAAAACAGCAAGCTGTGAAAAGTAGCGGCTACTGTGAGTAACTACTGTAAATTGATTTTTGGAGAAAAAATATATTTCCACTTTGTTGCATCACTCCATCTCACTCCAGCAGATTTGATTTGGAGTGATGTTTAACTGATAAGAGCCAAGACTCAATTTTAGGGTTAAAAGCCCAATGTGACACCTACTGTATTTTATTATTTTTTTGGTTGTTGTTGTTGTTATATTAAGTTGTTTTTAGAAATGCAGGATAAATATAAAATATGAGATGTTAATAAATCATCAGAATTGTTAAATAGCGAGAAACTTACTTTCGGTAAGCAAAAAACAAGCTTTTTAAAATGAACTAGTTCTGTCACATGTGCTACCGGCACATATCGCCATTTTGGAAATGATCCCATGGGTACACAATTTCCCAGATGGCACCAGGATGTTCATTAGATGTCACTTAGGGACTTTATGAATTGAAGCAAACTGACCGGAAAACTAACATTTGACCGCAGCAAACTAACACTAATAGAGCACGACACTGATAGTGCTGTAAACTGAAGCTTTCCTTATAATGCTGCTCATGAACTTCAACAATCATAATTCAAAAAGTTTTATGTGCAACAAAACTCCTCACTTTGTTCCTTGATGTAATTTGCCACCACTATTTGCTGTCTGAATGACTACAAAATCCCAATCAATAGTTTAATTTCCAAGATTTCCCTTATTAATACTCAACCAGCACATTGATGTTAAATTGCATTCTTAAATGACCACAAACACACTGCAGGCTGAATTACCCAGACAAAACTGTGGGAGGTTGAGTTATATATTTATTTATTTTTATTTATTTATTTATTTATTTTTATTTTTTGAAAATTCATGCTTATATAACCCAAACAATGTTGGCTTAACATTTTGGCAGTTGTGTTTCTTAACACCTCTTTTTTTTTTTTTTTTTTGGTGACCAAAGAAACATGCATGAAATATATGAAATATGAATATATGGAAAAAAAAAAAAAAAAGAAAAAAAAAAGCTGCAAGAATCTTACTGTCCAAATATAGAACGTTATGATATAAAGGCGAGAAGCCGCTCTTTAGACGTCCGGATTTTGATCTTATATTAATAAGGGATCTGAAGATAAATTCAAACAATAATACATAACAGTCAGCAAAGTTTTATGTCCACTGTGAACCCTGAGACGCTCTGGCATTCCTCTTCATCAATTCATTTTCTCTAGATGAGCCGACTAAAGCTTTTCTAATGCAAGTGCCCAGAGGATGGGACGCGACAACACAGGTATTAAAGGTGTGAAAGAGTGAAAATGGCTCATTACACTGTCTGTTGTTCGTAATTAACATGTTTGTTGACAGATTAATGTTCTGTTGAGTCGCCACCGTGACTGGCAGCCTCTCAAAACACTGACTAATGAAACCTGTCAAACTGTTTACAACTCACCAAAGCCTGAAATATTCATGGCTTTTCAGCTTAACAAGCAACCAGTCATATTCCTGGAACTGACAACAGTACACCGCTTGTACTCAGCTATAACTTTACAGCACAAAACATTATGGCCAGTATTGCGTAGGTTTCCGCTGTGCCATCGAGGCAGTTTTGGCCCTTCAGGGCATGTCTCCACAAAACTAGAAGTTTTGCCTATAGGCAGTGGATCCTGTGGGTACTGTGGGTCTGTACTTGTCTGTAAATCCCATGGGTTTCCCAATTGGACTGGGATATGTGAAGCCTGGTGGCCAGGTCAGGCCTTGGGATCTTTACCTGCTGGGTCCTGTGTCAGGTGGGCAGTGGGGTGCACTGGGTGTTCTGATATCTTTCTATCGTATAACACCCCCAAAGGTGGGTAGTAATGAGTTACAGTTACTCCGTTACATTTACTTGAGTAACTTTTTGAAAAAAAAAAAAATTACTTATATAAGTAGTCTTACTGCACCATACTTTTTACTTATATGTGTGAAGAAGAAACGCTACTCTCACTCCGCTACTTTCGGCTACACTCGACTCGTTACTTTTTGAGCCGCTCATTCTACACATGCAGCCGGTGAATCTACCACGTGACACGTGTTTCACCAATCAGACGCAGCAACTATAATCACATGACTCCATTTGACCAATCAGCTGCAATAACAATAACCACGTTATTGCGGCTGATTGGTCAGGCGGCATAGTAAGAAAATACCGGTGTTCTATAAATTCATCCTACCTATGAATCCGTCCTACTGTACATACGCTCACTGCGCATGCGCAAACAAATGTTTCCGCATTTTTCGCAAATTTTGCGGAATGCCGATAAATCCCACTACGGCTAATAGTGGGATATTGCGGTTAATGTACAATCTTGTGGTGAGTATAGGATTCTTTTTTCATCTTTGTGTGATTATATTACCTTTAATTGTACATATAAATGTTACTTTAACAGTCTATGAATATATAAGTATATTTCAGTATAAATAAAAATACAGAATTAATCGCCAACACACATCTTGTACATTTTTGTGCATTCCCAAAAAATATGATGGCAGTAGAGTGGGAACTACAAAGACAGAAACAAACCTTTAGGATTTTCATTAAGAAATTCCAGTACTAGACTAAGCAATTACCCCAAAATTATTAAACCCCGATTAAAAATGAGTTGTTTTTTTTTTGCTTTTTTTTTTTTTTTTATTACTAATTTGCAGCTGTTTGTAATAAATCAGTGAAACGAGAGCAATTAAAATAGTTCAACACAATGAATATAACAAGTAATTTCTCCAAATTCAACACAAACGGCCCTTTTTAATGATTACTGCAGTCTCAGAATGATTAAATCCTCTGAATAATACCCCTCATTAGAGCACAAATTTGTAAATCAGGTGTTGTCTCAAGCACAGATTAGATGCCCCAGATGTACTTGATTAAGAACACATCAAACATCTGGACGTTCTATAGATTTATAGATGGAGATGTTTGACTGCATGTCAGAAACGGCTATGTCAAGCCGTTGCTAGCAATACAGTAGGAAGCCTGGTTCACATGTTCGAAGTTAAGGAGACAGTGGCTACACACCGTGGATGTGGCTGAGCGAGGATGCTATAACCTGCTACTACCAGATTCCTGAGGAGGCAAAAGTGTTGAAAAACCCTCGACTGATTTCGAAGGACCTACAGAAAGATTTGGTGGGGGCAAGCACTGAAGTTTATCTCTGCACTGAACACTGAAGGTCACCCCAAGACATACCCCACTACTGCCCCTAAAACACAAGAATAAGTCGACTCGTAAATTACACACAGAAGTTTGTGAATTCTATTTTATGGACTGATGAAACAAAACTTTTTAGTCCTATGAATCAGTGGTATGTTTGGGGGAGAAATAATGAGGCATATGCAGAAAAGTGCAGCGTGCATACAGTAAAGTATGGTGGTGGCTCGGTGATGCTGCTTTGCTTCTTCTGGCGCTGGAAACCTGCAGCATGTAGAGGGCAAGATGGATTCAGCCAAGTAGCAGTAAATCCTTAAAGAAAGCATCATGTCCTCTGTAAGGAAGCTGAAACTTCTGGACTGTTAGACTTTCTAACAGAACACCGATCCCCAAGAATACTTCAAAGTCCACCAAGGGTTGGTTTCAGATGAAGTCCTGGAGGGACCTAGAGAGGCCACCACAGTCACATGACTTGAAACCAATGGGGAAAAAAAGAAGCCCAATAATCTTGCTATGAGGAATGGACTAATATCTCTCAGAAACACTGCCATGAGCTAGTGTCTGGCTATACTGTACATCACAGTTGCTTCAGGTCATAATAGTTAAAGGGAGCTCTACGAAGTACTTAAGATGTTTGTCATCAAGCGGATTTCTCATCAAGTAATTTTGACACTGTCAATAAAAGTATAATATTGTGTTGACTTTGGGGAAATCACTTGTTGTATTAGTTGTAATTATTATTACAGTTAATAATTTTGACCAACTAATTTTCACCAGAGGTTGAATACTTTATTTATTTATCATTCATTTATGATTTACCAATAGGGCGTCAACACGCATTATTTGGAAGTCCTACTGTGCTGCATTTATTTATTTATTTATTTATTTATTTTCAGAGAAGATACCTATTCTTACGAAGTGCTCTGCCTAAACAATGCTCAATGTGTCTGACCAAGTTTTAAATCACTATATTCATATGACTTACTCATGAATCTTAAGTCAGTATATTCCCGTAACTCCTATTGAACTTACTTTTTCCAGAAAGAAAATGGCCATGTTGCACTGTACCAACTAAATTTATTGGTAGAGTAAAACCCATAATGCACATGATAAACCTTTACTTAAATGACCTCAGGTACAAAACCGGCCCTAGTGTGCTGTATACAAACACACAAGTGACTTTGTGTAGAAAGGAATTACTGGCTATCTGGAAATGACTTGAATTAGCATAACTGCCGCAAGCAACAACACTGAATTATCACATAGCCTTTTGTTTCACTTTTTACTCATTAGACAGGATCATCTAGTTTTCGCTCTTCTAAAACAATAACTCATCTCTCATTTTCATCCAGAGAGACAGAAAGGCATTAAGGCGAGCCATTCAAAAACAAAGTTCTCGGTAAGAACTAATTAAAAAATCACTTGTAGTGTTAGTTCTAGATGAAATTATTTTCTCTTTTTTTTCTCTATTTATATAAATAATCCATCCATCCATCCATCCATCCATCTAGGAACCTCTGTAGTCCTACTAGGGACCATGAAGGCCAATGTGGACCATTATATTTATTCCCATTTGTAC
This sequence comes from Clarias fuscus, assembly GCA_030347435.1. NCBI lineage: Eukaryota > Metazoa > Chordata > Actinopteri > Siluriformes > Clariidae > Clarias > Clarias fuscus. The sequence goes on along the minus strand of CM059222.1, from coordinate 4,121,288 downwards.
GACCGTACTAGGACTTCTGGCCAATTTACAAGCTCTCATTCACACACTATGGGGAAACGTCAGTTAACCTAGTCTATATGTTTTTGGACTGTGGGAGGAAAACTGGAGAACCCAGAAGAAACCTACCAAGCACAGGGAGAACATGCAAACTCCATGACCACAGACCCGATGAGGGAATTAAACCCGGGAGGTGCAAGGCCACAGTGCTAACAACTAAGCCAATGTGCCACCCATATAAGTAATAATATTCATAAATCTGCAATTCTTTTATAATCTATATATCAAGACAATATCTGTGATGAGTGTATTACCACCAAGAAAATGTACTGTAAGAAACGAGCACATTTAAAAAACTAAAATTTCCTGAAATAACAATTTCAGAATACTTTGCAAACGTTTTAAGCAGATATAAAGAAATTTTCTGAAAGAAAAATGTTTTCAGTATTATGAAGCAGGTATAAAGTGACATCCACTCGTTTTTGAATTTTACAACAAATTCGATAAAATGACAGGGATGAACAAACAACCCCAAAACAAAACACAATGTTGCAAAATATACGATTTTAAAACAATAAATTGTAATCTTTATCTGTAGAATTCATGCTGATTAACATTCATTTACACATTAACATCCGAGCACATTCATATAAAAAATACAAATACAAATACAGTAAAAAAAAAACATTTTTAAAAAAAGGTAAAAAGTGAAGCAAACAGTAAAAGTTGCATTAAATCAGCATATAATGTGAACTTTCAGTTCCCTAATTTATATCTATGACTGGAAATATTCCGGCATGTTTGCCCAGCACGTACCCTAGATGAAGTTGTGCTAATTACAAAGATATTTTGGACCTACTTAATGATTAATGCTTTGCTTGTATGGGAATGACACAGATGTTCTCAGATGAGAACCTTTTGATTTAAACCAATGCTTGCTTTATAACAACTTCTGCTTCTCAAAACCCCATGGTCCAGTGCAAAATACAAACCATAAAACCTGCATAATCGGATTCACCAACACTTATTCAGAGTCATTATTTTTCCCTAAACTTTCAAATAATGTAAACATTAGTAATGGTTATAATCCCCTAAACATCAGTATGCCAAGCATATTCAGTTTTATCAAAGAGAGATTGCCTGTGAGCTGCTTTTTTATTGTAATATCAACATTAAAATTGTTGTGAAACAAAATGAAGACTGTACTGCTAGCATGATCGTAGCTGGGAATTTGGCTAATGAATGAAAACCTTATATCCAAGCACTAGTGAAACGCGGAGATACATGCATTAGTGTAGCAGGGGATTATGTAAAGAAATGAAGAAAGATTTTACTCTCATAACTGTTCTGTTACTCTGCACAATCAAAAGTGCCAGTCTGCTTTGAATGAATCTACGCTAGGCAGCTCTATGGCCACATGTCTTGATGAATCCATGATGGAAGGTTACAATGAAAGTGGGTTAATTACTGTAAATCTGGCAATCTGTAAAACTCTAAAGAAGACACCACTACTTCATTGGCGTCCACTGCCAAACAAATACACAAATTGGATGAGTGCTCTTCTGGTTTGTAGCAAACCAAGTTCAGCTTTATTGTCTTTGTCTGATCAGATCCCCTGAGTAGAAAACCATGGGAAACCCCGAAGTATATCGATTGCGTTTGTTGAGTTGAGAGATGAGAAGGGATTCGATTCCTCCGTGACTCAACTGACAATCATCAGTAGTTGATGCTGTGAATCCTGCTGTCATGAAATTTCTCCAGGATCTTCTTACGAAAAGTCAAACGTCTCAGTCGGGAGTTTAGCTTCAAGTAAACATTATGAGGCAAGATCAATCCTAGCAAAGACTTTAAATCTTTAAAGTGCATGTTTGATGCAACATTTATCTAAACAAACTCCTGAGCTGTGCACATTGCCTCGAAAAAGTATTATTGCGATTTCGTCTGGATAGACTGACATAAACTGTGAAGTGAAAAGAAAATGATAAATGGTTTTAAAAAATAAAAATAAAAATCTGAAAAGTAAGTAAGTAATTTGTATTCAGCCCAACTAAGACAATACTGTGTAGAACTACATTTTGCAATTATGGCAGCAAGTCTTTTGGCGCACTGTATGTCTCTACCCATTCTCCTATTGCCCATTCTTCTTTGCAAAATGGCTCAAGCTCAGTCAGATTGGATGGAGAGCATCTGTGAACAGCAATGTTCAAGTCTTGTCACAGATTCTTAATTGGATTTAGGTCTTCTTGACTGAGCCATTCTAACACATGGATATGCTTTGATCTAAACCCTTCCATTGGAGCCAGTCATTGTCCTGCTGGAAGGTGAACCTCCCCCCAAGTCTCAAATCTTTTGCAGACTCTAACAGGTTTGCTTCTATGATTGCAGTGTACAGTATGTGTCTCCATCCATCTTCTCGTGAACTCTGACCAGCTTCCCTGTCCCTGCTGAGGAAAACCATCTCCACAACATGATGCTGCCTCCACCATGCACAGTGTTTTCCGCAACATGTACTGTTTCGCATTTAGGCCAAAAAGTTACATTTTGGTCTCATCTGACCAGAGCTCCTTCTGCAAGCAAGACTTGTGGCTTTATTTTAACAATGGCTTTTTTCTTGCCACTCTCCCATTGTGGAGTGCATGACTAGTTGTTCTGTGGACAGATTCTCTCACCTGAATAGTGCATCTTTGCAGTTCCTTCAGAGTTACCATGGACCTCTTGGCTGTTCCTCTGATTGGTATGTTTGTAGTTGTGCCATACCCTTTCCATTCTTACATGATGGATTGAACATTTCTCTGTGAGATGTTCAAAGCCTGGGATATTTTTTTTTATAACCTAACCCTACTTTAAACTTCTCCACAACTTTATCCCTGACCTGTCTGCTGTGTTCCTTGGGCTTCATGATGCTGTTTGTTTACTTGTTTATTGGGGCTTCACAGAACAGCTGTATTTATACTGAGATTAAATTACACACAGGTGGACTCTGTTTGCTAATTAGGTGCCCTTTGAAGGCGATTGGTTCCACTGGATTTCAGTTAGGGGTATCAGAGTAAAAGGCGCTGAATACAAATGAACGGCACACTTTTTAGATTTTTGTTTGTAAAAAATTCCATCCAAGAAAACTATTCATCATTTTCCTTCCAGTTTTCTGTATGTGCCTCCTTATGTTGGTCTATCACATAAAATCCCAATAAAATGCATTTGCATTTGTGGTCGTAACATCCCAAAACATGGAAAAGTTGGTGTGAATACTTTTGCATGGCACTGTAGAGTTTTTTGAGATGTTATCCCTATAGATTTTCCAAGGACTGAATGAATGAAAATGTGTATGCCTGGTGTTTGCCGTGTATTGCCTTCCCATCCAGAGTATTCCTGGCTCTCACAATGCACTGTAATGCACTGTGGCCATCAAAATGCAATTACTGAAGACGAATGAAATGAATGAATGAATGGATGGTTGGTATTTTAAACTGCTTTGCAGGTTTAGGTACTTACAGTAGTTAATGAGTTTGCCATACGCACTCCAAACTCACAGTTTGAAGACTTTTCTTAACAAAAAAGCTATACTATTAATAGAGGGCCAAGAGGTAATTATCTTTGCTAACAGGATTCTTTTGCTCATCAGTCTTCAGATCTCTACTTAGGATTTCCTCCTGGTTGTTGCCATGGAATTAATCCTGATGACGTTCTTTCCCAGAACATAGTTTTTTTTTTTTTTTTTTTGTTATTCAAAATCTTTTTAAAGAGTCCGTCGTCACAGCATTCAAAATTGTTTATTTCAAGCCCCTCTTATAGAGGAAATTAAACTACTATTTGTTGGTTGCTTTGTAGCAAAAAAAAAAAAAAAAAAAAAACACAGCAACGTGCAGCTTGCCAGGTTCGAAAAATGGTTTAATTTATCAGGGTGACAGAGTAATTGTGTTTTTGGACAACATCCATTTCCTGATGTCGAGAAAGCCCTGCCAGGAAAGTCGAGGATGGCACTTGACACAATCAAAGTTTCATTTTGACTGTTTTTCCAGCAATAATAATCAAACAGCTGTCCTTTCATACACATGCACACACACACACACACACACACAGACATACACACACACATAAACCCACAGACACATCCTGCTGCTGCTAGCATCATGCAAAGCACCTTGTCTTGTGTCTTTTGTTTTCCTTTAGCCACAATCGATAGCATGGATTGCCGTACCTCCAAGTACCCCGGGCTTAGCAGAGATCCCCAGATATACATTTTAATTAGGATTTTGACCAAATGGCATCCAATCTCTGGGGAAAAGGAAAAGCAAATAAAAAAAAAAAGTCTGTGTACTTTTAGAAAGTTGAATTTAAATCAGAAATCTGTCAACCTGTAAACTTTCCAAATTATAAGACCATATTTGCAGAATTACATATTTAAAAGCACCAATTTTAATATTCATATTCAGAAACTAAATTTATCCATTGGATCATTTCAACATTAACTAAAATTAACTTAAACACAACAACATTAACTCACATCACAACATTAACCGAAAGACAACATTAATTCAAAACACAGCGACATTAAACGAAACGATATAAATAAAAATTTGAATAAATTGTTTCAGTTAAAATTGTTGTTTCAGGTGATAAAGTTATGGTTATGTTCCATTTACTGTTATGTTTCACTTAAATTCGTGTTTTAGCTAAAGTTATTTTCAAGTAATACTTTTTTTTTTTTTAGGTAATAATGTTCGGTCTCAGTTAATGTTTTGTTTTTTGTTAATGTTGTGTTTCAGGTGATATTGTTGTTTCGGTTAACAATGTTGTGTTTTTTATTTAATGTGGTGTTTTGAGTTAATGCTGTTGTGTTTTAGCCAATGTTTTGGGCTTTCAGTTAATGTTGTGCATTTGCATTTTTGAAGTAATTCTGTGTTTCAGTTAAAGTTGTTAAAGTTGTGTTAATGTTGTTGTTTCAGGTAACAATGTTGTTTTTCCGTTTGTATTGCACTTCACGTTATGTTTCAGTTAGGGTTGAGTTTCATTTACTCTTCTTGTTGTTGTTTCAGGCAATAATATTATGTTCCATTTGCTGCTGTTGTGTTTCATTTAATCTTGTTCTTTCAGTTAAAGTTATGTTTCAGTTAAAGTTGTTGTTGTTACAGGTAATGTTGTGTTTTAGTTAAGTTTTTGTTTTTGTTAACGTTATAAGTTAATGTTGTGTTTCAGTAAATATTGTTGTTGTTTAAATTAATAATGTTTGGTTTCGTCTCATTTGTGTTTCACTTAATGTTTTTGTGTTTCGGTTAATGTTGAAAGTTTTTCGTTATGTTATTTAATGTTGTTTCAGGTGAAGTTGTGTTTTGAGTTCATGTTGTTTCAGTTAGTGTTTTTGTGTATGTTGTGAGTTAAGGTTGTGTTTCGTTTTTTTTTTTATTTTTTTTTTATTGTGTATGTTGTGAGTTAATGTTGTGTTTCAATTAAAGAGTCACTCTCAAAATCTAAACTGCTTTATCCTGTATACAGGATCGCGGGGTGTTGTGCGTTTCAGGTACAGTAATGTTGTTTTGTTTAATAATGTTGTGTTTCATTTAATGTTGTTGCGTTTTGAGATACTATGTTTGTGCTTAAATTATTGCTGTGCATTGTTATTATCAGGCAGGTTAAATGTACTTTATGAGTTTATATTTCAGCCTAACTGAAGCAAACTGAATCAGCGCTCGGGGCTGTTGACCTGTAAAGAGGTCTCCTGATGGACATGAGCTCCCATACTGTGTGCTCTCACTTCCAGAATTTCAATCCGACCCTCAGGGCGACCACATGTGCGCAGTTTAATATTTGCTACGTCCTTAATACACTGATATTTATTCATTCATTAACACGCCAAGGGCTCCAGAGTAGCGCAAGAGGAAAGTCTTCACCTTTTTTTTTTTTTGTCTATTAGCTCATGTTAGAGCAGATTCATCTGTGATCAGTTCGTCCTTTATAACAGCATTCTGAGCAACTATAGTTCATACTTTTTCAAATTTCGAACAGTCTGGGTCTGCCGTTTCAAAAACATCTCCTGAGATCCGCTTCGCTTGGGAGCGGCTAGGCTAATTCCCAGTTTCCTTTTTCTAAATCATCCTTTCTGTTATGCAGATGAGGACGACGTAGAGGAGGGGAAGGGATGACAGGTGCCTCTTTCAGCTTTACCCAGGTGCCTCTCCAGAACTGATTCATTTCGCATTAAGTGCCATTGGCTATGGCATCTCATAAACGCAGCACAATGAGCCACCGCCTCTCCTACCCCATCGTGCACAAAGATAATTACGGCAGCTTTTTTGTTTTGTTTTTCCTGTGATGTTTTTGCGTCCTCGTCAGATCGCAAATATGCAGTCGGAGACGAAATTGCAGCTCGAATTTAAGGAATGTAATGAGCAATTATTATAAAAAATTTTTTTAAAAAGCTTGCGCAGAATTCTCGAGGTGGTGGGGGTATGATTGTGATCTGTTGTTAACTCCTGAGTATTACTCCTGAAATAAAGTATCTCTCATGCAGAAGTGCTGATAACTAATGATGGGGCAGTTAACATGATCAATATTATTTTAAGTAAAAGGATTTATGAGTGATGCTGCAAGGGAACCAGTGGGACACATAAGGGTAGCTGAAAATAAATTGCTAATTTTATTACTATTATTACTAGTACTTGTAGTAGTAGTAGTAGTAGTAGTTCCATTTACATTAATGTTAACGTAGTAGTAGACGTTCCATTTACATTATAGCAACGATAAAGACACATGTCCCCCACTAGCCTTTTTTTTTCTCTCTTTTCAAGATGAAAACCTACAGATTTAATAAAAGAACAAGAAGTGCTTGTCAAAATAAACATTTCCTAACTCTAACATATTATTATTTAATCCTAAAGCTCTCATAAATAATTGGATATTTTTTAAGGGCACAAGTGAAACTAGACCCACGGTAGCATAGTAAAATGTTTTTTAATTAATTATTTTAATAGTATCACTGGTGGCTTAGTGGTTAGCACTGTCACCTTGCACCTCATTGGTTCGGGTTCGATTCCCGCCTCGAGGTTTGTGTGTGTGTGTGTGTGTGTGTGTGTGTGTGTGTGTGTGTGTGTGTGTGTGTGTGTGTGTGTGTGTGTGTGTGTGTGTGTGTGTGTGTGTGTGTGGTTTTCTTCCACAGTGAAAAGTCATGCAGATTAGGCTAACTGGCATTCCCAAATTGCCCATAGTGTGTGAATGAGTGTGTGTGTGTGTGTGTGTGTGCCCTGTGATGGATTGCCACCCTATCCAGGATGTACCTCACCTTATGCTCCTGGGATAGACTCCAGGTTTACAGCAACAAAGGTGATAAAGCGGTATAGATGATGAGTCAGTGTGTGTCACTAGCAGACCAAACGTGGTGCAGAACTATGATTCCCACCAGCTCTTGTGCAGAAAAGTCACATGACTGCTCACATCCCATTCATGATTCATGGTTGATGGCTTTGTAGGTAAGACGTTGGACTACTGATCAGAAGGTCTCAGGTTCAAACCCCAGCGTCACCACGTTGCCCCTGTTCGGGCCCTTGAGCAAGGCCCTTAACCCCCAACTGCTCAGATGTATAGATACATGTATAGATGTGAGATAAAAATGTCGCTCTGGATAAGGGCGTCTGCCAAATGCCGTGAATGTAAATGTCCTGTGTGTACCATGCCTAGTCCCCCGAGTCCCCTGCGATAGGCTCCAGTCTTCCTGTAACAGGATAGCGGTATAGAGAATGAGTGAGTGAGTGTTTATATATCAGATTAAAAAAACAGGAAACCTGCAATAATGAGCTCTGAAGACGTGCACATTCAGAACATCCTGTCCTCTAAATATATATACTGTAGTCATGACCGTTTTGCTCACAAAATGTTACGATTTTGTTTTGTAAATGCCCGTTAAACCCCAGCGACACCACCAAGGCTGTTACTAGGGATACATGTGAATGAACTCAGACAAAGTATTGCATTAAATGTATTTCTTTTACACGAGCTTCATGTCTGACCATAAAAGGAGAAAAAAAAACTCAAGCCCGGTTGACATTTTATTGGGTCCCACATGATCCCTGATGTATATCTCAAGTCTAAACCAGCCACAAGCTCCTATTCATATTTCCTTCTATTCATATTTCTTCTCCTATTCATATTCATGCATATTGTTCATACACACAGTTCTATGGCATCTGTTCATAATTACATAATCTGTTAGAATTTATTCATATTTATTTCCATCCTTAATTCATTTATACTATAAACTATATACCTTTGTGCTTCAACTCATCCACGAGCAGCCAGAATCCCTTCTTTGAGTCATCACTCTCATTGGTTTTACAAACGCACAAAGAGCGATGCAATTAATTTCCCAGGACCGCAGTGTCACACACATGCACGCACATTAATACCAGTCTGAATTATTTACGTTGTTTACCGAAGACGGGGTGTATGGCCTGTCATTCTGACGCCCGAGGCAATACGGGTGGCGTTAAACCCTCGTCACTTTCGCTCAGTGCTTTACTTCTTTCATTTTCTTTTTCTTCTCTTTGGACTGAGCAATTTATCACTTGCCAAACAACCTGCTCAGATAAGACCCTTTCTCTGGGCCTGAAATTCACATTCGGTCTTAGTGGATAGTTGAAGAAGGATTTTTTTTTTTTTTTTCTGGGGATTTGACTTCCGTGGGCTGAAACGTGATAATTAACCATCATATCCACGACGTTTAATCATACCTCTAATTACGCAGCCAGAGATTCGTGATATCTGTTCATCTGTGCGAGGCAAAATTTTCTGGTGTTTTTTTTTTTTTTTTTTTTTTTTTTTTTCCCTCCCCTTTGCAGATGATTTCACCAGAGGGCATTCGCAATTACTTTTAATACGATTTCCGTTAATGGCAGCTTTAATCCTTTTTTTTTTTCTGAAAAGCTATATACTGTAACCTTTGACCTGTGAGCTTTCTTCAAAACTCGTCTTTCTTTGGATGGTGCACCCAGCCAAAGAAAACTCTTTTGCAAATGAGATACAGTAAGCAGCAGTTGATGCACTCGCAGAAGAAATACACCTCACCTATATAGACAATTACCGCGCATAATGATTCCGCTGCAGTAATTGTCCGTAGACTGAACCCTCTCAACCTATCGGACGGTTTGTTTGAAGGTAGACAGACAAACAGAGACTGAAAACTAAGGGCTTTCTTGAAAGCATTTAAATGTTACTGGAGTAGCACTGAGTGATTTATGATAAGGCTGTCATCCCGCCTGACAATTTTTTTTATATTTGAGTCTAAAGTCATTGCAGGGAACCTGAGCACTTGTTGTGCAGCATGTACAGTATATTCCACAGCTACGTATGTATAAGCTGTTTAGTGCAGTGAAGAATCAGATCTTTATTTGATTTGATCCAGGACGTGGAAAATGGAAAAAAATGTACTTTTGGAAGTAAAATTGCAGAACCAAAAAGGATATGACCTAATCGGGAATGGAAATGGGAATGGAAGGCTGACTGTTTATTTTTTTTTTCACTAAATTATTATTTTCTGTCCATGGTATACCCTGCCCGGTCAAAAATAATAAAAATAAATAAAAATAATAATTTTTTAAAAAGTTGCCCATGGTTGCATTTCACTGCCCATCACTCTGGAATAGTCTCTCTCAATCTGAGCGCATTAGACCACATGACCCTTTATCCCTTGCTCCAAAGTCCAATCTTTATAGTCCTTAGACTTTTTGTTTTCTGATTGGTCTCACTACCAAGTGGTTTTCTCCCAGCTCCCAATCCTGGGAGTTCACAACACATTGAGTGTGTATGGAAATGGTCTTACTTTCACTATTAAACATAGCCCCGGTTTTTTATACCATGAAACTTCACCATGTGTTTAAGTGATTTCCATTCATGTTGACGTAGTTGACAATTCAGCACTATCCTTCCTGGTTTTGAGAATGTGTTGAAGGGTTCTTAACACAGTTTTAGTCATTTCAATATCTCTTTGGGGGGGGGGGGGGGGGGGGGGGCAATTATATTTGCACAAATTTAGTTGACTCCTGAAATACAGTATGAAAGAATCACCAGACAATTTTAAACTCTCACAACATTAACCAGTCAGTTACTGCAAATAATAAAATGAATGAAAGAATGCCGTAAAATCGGAAACATTTTAGTTTAATGGATATTTAGGAACTCTGTCACATGAGCTTCACATCTAATGGCTTGACACTAGGATGAAGTTGGAATTAGATCTACCTGTTTCAATCAAATTCTTAGTAAATGTTTCTGCCAAGCACAGGCACATCTGTGGGCTTTATATCATAGCTGATAACTGACATCAGCTGAAACATGAAAGAAAAACATGAAAGAAAATGGAGCTGGAATGGGTAATTCAGATTTATAGACAGTTTATCATGAACGCAGGAAAATCTTTGTGAATCCATAACCAATAGTCTATTTAATGTAGATTTTTAATACATATATTTTGCATAAATGTAGCTTTTTTTTTTAGGCTGCCACGTGGCTTAGTGCTGTCGCCGTGCACCTCCAGGGTCTGTGATCGATTCCCATCTCTCCCCATGCTTGGTTTTCTTCAGGTTCTCTGGTTTCCTCCCAAAGACATGCAGATTAGGCTAATTGCCCACCTGTGAATGAGTGTGTGTATGTGTATGTGTGTGTGCCCTGCAATGGATTGGCACCCTTCTGATGGGTAGTTGACTTCTGATGGGTAAAGGGGGTACCCTGCCTCGTGCCCTAAGTCTCCTGGGATAGGCTCCAGGCCCCCTGTATGCAGGATAAAGTGGTATAGACGATGAGTGAGTGAGTTAATTGTTCATTTACATATCTTCTTTTTCAGGATGACTCTTGAGACGGGTGTTTGTTAAAACAAACCACGATTACATCATGCACTTTCCGGCAGGTCTTTTGGAAGATGTGACAGTAGTATTGACCTAAGAGAGACAACAGCAGCAGCTTCAGGGTAGAATATCGTCTCCTGTTCACTCAGCCTTTTAGTTGCTGGACATCGCCGCTTGATTGATGTGCGGTCGCTATTGTGTCAACATGAGAGTTTGCAAGATTGCGTGTTCAACATCGATTGAATGTTCAACATCCACTATCATTCATATCATCCAAGGTTTTATTATACTGCCCTGTATATTAATTATAGTTTAGTTTGATGTTTATTTTAACAACCAATTAGCATATTAGCAATTAGCGTAGTTTAATTTGACACTCTACTATTTGCACATGTTTTAGATCTAAACTAAAACTAATCAATATTGCTTGGTCAGAATATGTGGGAACATCAGGCTTCTTTATTAACTGTTGGTAAAAAGTGAAGTACTGAAGTAAAGTATTGAAGTTTTTGTCATCCACTTTTAAAAACCGTTAACCCTTTTCCCAACCTTGTTTTAAATTTCTGGGGAGAAAAAACATTCCTTTAAGGTTACAAAGCAATGATGCTACTATGTGACCTCAGTTACGTTGGTATGCTGACACTGTTGTGACACGCACAACTAAATGCCAATGCTCATCCAACTTCACAAAATGACGCCTCTGCAACGTCACGTCCATCACGTTGATTGGGCTGACTAACACTTACAACCTCACAACCAAATAACAAAAAGATTATCCAGCGTCAGCAAATAATGTTTCTACAACTTCACTGAAATGACGTTGGTTATACCGATGTTGTTCTGACTTGCACACATAACCACATGCCAATGGGTCATCCAAGGTCGACAAATATTGTTGCTGCAACGTCAAGACAACCAAAATCTGACCACTCATCCGCATGGATGCATAACCATCCCACTTACAGTTACTTGCAAAAGTATTCATATCCCTTGAACATTTCCACATTTCGTCACGTTACAACCATGAACACAAATGTATTGTATTTTAATGGGATTTGATGCGATAGACCAACACAAAGTGGCACATACAGTTGTTGTGAAGTGAAAGAAAATGATAAATGGTTTAAAAAATGTTTTGCAAATAAATATCTGAAACATGTGGCCTGCATTTGTATTCAGCCCCCATGAGTTAATACTTTGTAGAACCTTTTGTCACAATTAAAGATGCAAGTCTTTTGGGGTACGTCTCAAGCTCAGCCGAATTGGATAGAGTGTCGACTAGACGCATAAACAACCTTCAGTTAGTCCAGAATGCAGCAGCGAGAGTCCTCACGTCATGTCTGTGTTTCCTTCTGGCTCTACTTTTTAGTTATGATGGAATAATTAGTCCTGTTGGAGTCCATGCTTGCACTCTACACTAAATATACATTCACCTTATACATTACTCCTCTTCTCTCTCTCTCTCTCTCTTTCCTTCTACCTTTCTCTCTGTCAAGCTATACATGTCACTCCTGAGCTGCCAGTGATCCAGACCCCCTCTGCCCTCTGGACCTGTCTGACTCGGTCTGGTGTCACGCTTGTTGGAGATCTCGTCGCATGGATGCGCATGGGTCTGCTTGGGATGCGTGTGGTGACCGGGGACGGTTCCACTTTCCAAGAAGACGGGCCTGGCCTTGGCTGATGCTGACAGCTGTTCTCGGTGGACTCGTGACTGCAGTCACCCTACAGTCTACCTGAGCATCCAATAATGAACTGGACCTAATATTAACAAACACTTCCAGCCTTCAAACACAGTATGATGCAGATCAATCCCTGTCATCCGTTATCACCCAAATGTGGATGGCTTCCCTGTTGAGGCTGGTTCGTCTCAAGGTTCCTTCCTACTGCCATCTCAGAGAGTTTTTCCTTGCCACTGTCGCCATTGTCTTTGGCTTGCTCATCAAGGACAATCTTTTCGTTTTGATTCATACACATTCACATTTCCTACAAACTTAAATAATTTTTTTGATTGTGTAAAGCTGCTTTGCGACAATGTCAATTGTGAAAAGCGCTATACAAATAAAATTGAATTGAATTTTCCAGTCTTGTCACAGATTCTCAATTGAATTTAGGTCAGTACTTTGACTGGGCCATTCTAACTCATGGATATGCTTTGATCTACAGAAAACCATTCCACTGTAGCTCTGGCTGTATGTTTAGGGTCATTGTCCTGTTAGAAGGTGAACCTCTGATCCAAGTCTCAAGTCTTTTGCAGACTCTAACAGGTTTGCTTCTAAGATTGCCCTGTATTTGGATCCATCCAACTCTGACCAGCTTCCCTGTCCCTACTGAAGAAAAGCATCCTCATAACATGATGCTGCCACCACCATGCACAGTGTTAGTTCCGCTACACATAGTGTTTTGCATTTAGGCCAAAAAGTTACATTTTGGTTTCATCTGACCTGAGCACCTTCTTCCACATGTTTGCTGTGTCCCCACATGGCTTGTTGCAAACTGCAAATGGGACTTCTTATTGCTTTCTTTCAACAATTGCTTTCTCGTGTGGTGACTGGGGACAGTTCCACTTTTCGAGAAGATGGTCTTGGCTAATGCTGACAGCTGTTCTCGGTGGACTCGTGACTGCAGTCACTCGATAGTTCAGGACTATACAGAGTTCCCTACAGTCTAATTTTGCCTCTTCTATAAAGGCAAAATTTGTGGAGTGCATAACTAATAGTTGTGCTGTGGACAGATTCTCCCACCTGCAGCTCCTCTAGAGTTACCATGGGCCTCTTTGCTGCTTCTCTCATTAATCTTCTCCTGTTAGTTTAGGTGGACGGCCATGTCTTGGTAGGTTTGCAGTTGTGCGATATTTTTTCCATTTACGAATGATGGATTGCAAAGCACTCCATGAGATGTTCCAAGCTTGGGATATTTTTAACGACCTAACCCTGCTTTAAACTTCTCCACAACTTTATCCCTGACCTGTGTGTAGTGTGCTTTTGGCTTCATGATGCTATTTGTTCACTAATGTTCTCTAACAAACCCCTGAGGGCTTCACACAACAGCTGTATTTATAATGAGATTAAATTACACATGGGTGGACTAATTAGTTGACTTCTGATGGCAGTTGGTTCCACTGGATTTCAGTTAGGAGTATCAGAGTAAAAGTGAGTTAGGGTTAGGGTTAGGGTTAGGTAACCCTTTCACTTCTCAATTATGTGCCACTTTGTGCAATAAAATCCCAATAAAATACATTTAGATTTGTGATTGTAACGTGACGAAATGTGGAAAAGTTCAAAGGTATTTGTTTGTTCTGACTAATTTCTCCTTGTTAGGTTATATTCCTATTACACAACCAAGTCAAAATTCTCTACAATGTATATAATCTCCTTAAGACCAGAACTCCTGCACAATGTATCCTAAGGCCCCGGGACTCTCACCTGCTAGGCTTTATATGAAATACTCATTTTACTTCCAGAAATGAAAAACCTCACTATCAAGCTCTAAATCTGTCCTAGTAGCAAGGTCAACTGTGTGGTGATGCATCATTAATGTCCGTAGCAGGGGTCAAACCACAGGCAGACATTCTGACTGTAAGTGAAGATAAACAGGCATGACTCAACAAGAAAAAAATACTAAAAATGATAACAAGACTCAGCCTTGCCTCTATGTCTCACATTCAAAGAAACCATGACAAACCCCGACTCCGTTTAACATCTCCTTGGAGAAAATTTGACGGGAAGTTTTTCTTTATTTTTCACTCTTAAATGTAAGTCAGGTGAAGCATCTACCCTGGAAGTCGATGTAAATGAGTTGTCACTAAACTTTAATAAAACCTAAGAAACTCATGAACTTTTGAGAATAATCTCTACCTCTCATGTCTTTAGCCGCCTGTATACAGTATTTTTCTTTCACTCCTAACATCTCGTGTTTATTACCCACTAGGACCTGTGGCTCCTGGGCACCACTGAGGCAAGATATTTCTCCAACTCAAACCTGTAACCTCAGGCCAGTACTTCAAAAGTGAGCATGCAAAGGAAATTACTACCCGAAGGGAAAATTGTAGTGCACGCTATCGGTCCTGTCTTATCACCACCGCGCGTTAAGCTGACACTAAGCTGAACGACCCATGACTCCTTATTCATTGGCTTTTCAAGTCTTCTCAGGTGTAAAACATCAGCGAGATCGCTCTCAAACCGACGGCCCCATCGCATTGAAGCAAATCAGCTTAACGGAAACCGAGCCTTAAGAAAACCGCGTCAGGGATGTCAATCATGCATCTGTGACATTTCAGTGCCAGTGCTTTGACCTGACAGTGCATTGAAAGGCAAAGTTTCTGAACTTGGCCTGTTATGGCAGACGGAAAAAACATGCAACAGGAGGTTCAAACATGTACCTGGAAAAAAAAAAAGGGAGTGCAATCACACCAACACCTCCCACGCGCCAGCCAATCAATTCTCACGCCCCACTGAACCTCCCACGCAAGTGTTCTCACAGTGGCCAAGCAAATGCTACCCCCTGATATCCAAGAGAGACTGCAAGAGAGAGGCTTGTCTGTTTCTTTCCAGGTTTTTGGTACTTTCCAAACATCTGATTTCAGTATTTTTGTTGTTGTTGTTGTTGTTGTTGTTGTTGTTGTTGTTGTTGTTGTTGTTGTTGTTGTTGCTGCTGCTGCTGCTGCTGTTGTTTCATTGCATTCTTTTTTACTTTTTTAGAATAAGTCAGTTCTATAAATAATTACACTACATACATTAACCCTAGCAAATTTAAGTGGTTATGCATCATTATTAAACTTAAATGTAAATGTTACCAGGTTAACAAAAGACGTTGCACGAATCAATATTTGTCTGAATAACTTAATACACCTACACGGAATAATGCTTATGTAAGGAATAGAACACAACAGGTTGTGCTATATTAGGTCTAATGTTATAATGTGCTAAAATAATCAGAGATGAGGTGCACTCCAACGCAAAGCAGTGTTTTCACTTTGGTTACAGAAATTTCAGAAATGCAGTAATGTAACTCTACAAATTACAGAGAAACACTATTTCAAAACTTTATCTTTGGACTTTCTCAGGTCTGAAAATAATAATAATAATAATAATAATAATAATAATAATAATAAAAATAAAAACTTTAGCACTGATTGTTACAAAGTGTGAAACTGGAGACTCCTTATACAGGCTTTTGAGTCTCCTTACAGAAAACCTTATCCTCATGAAAAAAATAAACAAATTAAAAAGTTGGTTTCACCATATAGTGATATCTCCAACATCTACAGGATAGATCTATCTAACATCTGAAAATTACTTTTTTAAGGAATGTTCCATTTCCAATAGGCCTGATTTCAAGATACTATTCCGCTGTGGCGACCCCTTGAGGGGAGCAGCCGAAAGAAAGTTTAGTTTTATTCCTGTTAAAGCAAGGTCCTATTATTATTCATTAAATCAATTTAATTATTCATTAAATCAATAGTGTCTTTGATTGGGGTTCCATAACTAATACTATTTCAAGCATCAATTACTCTTTCACTCACTCATTCTCTACACTACTTATCCTGTACAGGGTCACTGGAGGCCTGGAGTCTAACCTGGATGGGGTTCCAATCCATCGCAGGGCAGAGGCAATCACACACTCGCACACATTCTACAGGCAATTTTGAAATGTTTCTTAGCCTAATCTGCATGTCTCCCATGAACATGTCTCCCAAGCATGGGGAAAACATGCAAACTCCATCCATCTTCAATTTATACGCCATATCCTGTCATGGATCTGGAGCCTATCCCAGAGAACTGAGGGCGGCTGAACCATCACAGGGCACACACACACACACACCTGAACAATCAAATACTAGGGGTAAAGTGAATCACTAATCAAGCTATTATGTTTGTTTTTCGACTGTGGGAGGAAACCAAAGACGCCCATTTATGTAAGGAAATCCATAATTAATAAATTCTTTCATAAAATCTACAGTACAGACCAAAAGTTTGGACACACCTTCTCATTCAACGAGTTTGAATTTGTATTATGGCAAGAAAAAAGTAGCTAAGTAAAGAAGAAAAAACGAGTGGCCATCATTACTTTAAGAAATGAAGGTCAGTCAGTCCGAAAAATTGGGAAAACTTTGAAAGTGTCCCCAAGTGCAGTCACAAAAACCATCAAGCGCTACAAAGAAACTGGCTCACATGCGGACCGCCCCAGGAAAGGAAGACCGAGAGTCGCCTCTGCTGCGGAGGATAAGTTCATCCGAGTCACCAGCCTCAGAAATCGCAGGTTAACAGCAGCTCAGATCAGAGAGCAGGTCAATGGCACACAGAGGTCTAGCAGCAGACACGTCTCTAGAACAACTGTTAAGAGGAGACTGTGTGAATCAGGCCTTCATGGTAGAATATCTTCTAGGAAACCACTGCTAAGGACAGGCAACAAGCAGAAGAGACGCGTTTGGGCTAAAGAACACAATAAAGAACACAATAAAGAAAACTCTTTGAATGAGAAGGTGTGTCCAAACTTTTGGTCTGTACTGTATATTTACTGCTTGTTATTATTATTATTATTATTATTATTATTAATAAATTATAAGTAATAAGGATTATCATCATCATTATTATCATTATGAATGTTTGTTGTAATTAAAATTATTTGATCGCCAAACTGACCCCAGAATATTTTTTAATCGATTTAAAATTTTTATATGTTTGCATTTGAGATGTGAAGATTTAGATTTGACTCCCAATTCATCCCAAATAATTTTAATTGCAACAAAAATTAAAATTATTTGGGATGAATTGGGAGTCAAATCTAAATCTTCACATCTCAAATGCAAACATATAAAAATTTTAAATCGATTAAAAAATATTCTGGGGTCAGTTTGGCGATGCATGGACTGGCAGACAAAAGAATCAATATGTAACTGAATCAATTTTTTTCCATCTCTACTAATTAACGTTAGCTACTTTATCTAATTAAACTTTAACGTTTAACAATTTGACAAGCGTAATCTAAAGCATTATTAATACTTATACTAACAAACATTTAATCTTTACTGCACTGAAAACTGTCATGAAAGTCCCTTTCTTTGATCTCCATGTCCGATGACGCTATTACTCAGTGTGTCCTAACACATTCACAAGAGGACATCTAGACATGGAGTAGTTTGTCCATCATTTTCAAAAAAGGAAATGTCACCGGGGGAGACAGAGGAGGCCGTTGACCACATTTCCTGTCTAAAGTCTCACCCTCCATCACGAATGTGAAGTAGTACGCACATTTTGGCAAAGACATCATGAACACACAAGCGGATGTGACATGGATTATTAATGTACTGTACAATTCATAATGAACATGTCTGAGTGAATCAGCTACAGGAAAAACTAGATTGCATTTAATCATAAATATTCATAAATATACAGCGAATATCTCACAGACACAGATCATTTCTCTCTTATGATCTTCGTAGAAATGGTTTTGCACATCATATACAATACAGCGCCATGAACTTGAGTAACATCCCAATCTTGATCCATAGGGTTTAATATGGTTTTGGCCCCGGCCCCGTTGCCGCTGACTTAGGATGAGAAGGCCTGTATCACAGTCTCCGCTCTAATTCATCTCAACGGCGTTCTATCGGGTTGAGATCAGGACTCTGTGTGGGTCAGTCAAGTTCTTCCACACCAAACTCCATCATCCATGTCTTTATGGACCTTGCTTATGTTGGAACTGGGGTTGTTTTTCAGTAAATGGGCTGGGGGCCTTACTTCCAGTCAAATGAATTCTTAACGCTTCAGTATACCAAAGTATTTTGGTATTTCAACAATTGAATGTTTCCAACTTTGGGGACGGCCCCTTCCTGTTCCAACATAAAGGTGTGGTGCTGCCCTTATGGATGAGTTTATCTGTCTGGACAACAACAACAAAAAAAAAAGGTTTCAGGCAGTTTCACAAGGGTAAAATTATTGTCCGGCGTCAAGCAAAGAAAACAACTAAAGCATGGAGCGCATTTGAGAATACTGTAATTGTTTGCTAGGGAGGATAAAGATTAGACTTTGGAGCAACAGAAAAAGGTCTGATGAGTCCAGACTGAGTCTATTCCAGAGTGATGGGCGTGGTCAGGGCGAGAAGGGAAGCGCATGAAACGATGCACCCATCATGCATAGTGTCCACTGTACAAGCCTCTGGAGACAGCGTTATGATCTGGGGTTGCTTCAGTCGCTCAGGTCGAGACTCAGCAACGTTACGTGGCAATAAAATGAAGTCAGCTGGCGGCCTGAATGTACTGAATCACCAGATTATCACGTTTATAGAAGATTTTGTTTGGTTGTTGTTTTTCTTCCCTCATGCCACAGCCTTATTCCAGGACCCTGATTATTAAAGAGACTTTCACACGTGAATGAGCTATTCGTGAAAGCACTACCGTGCTCGAAGCTCATTAAAAAAAATGCAGCTTGTCACTAAGCAGAGACTGTCCTATCCTGAGGATTTCCTGTGTCACGGCTTCACCTAGATATAATAGATATAATAGAGAACTCATTATATGCCATATCAACCATTACATGTGGGTTGCCACCCCTTTTACGTCTGTGGCATGTAATAATGGACATTTGGAAGTTCCTGAGAGAGAGAGAGAGAGAGAGAGAGAGAGAGAGGTTAAAGTGGTTTGTTTATAGACATGCATTGATTGACCCGGTGACCAGAAGCCATCCGCCGGTCCTCCCACCGTGTTACGCTGCGCTCGTAAAGCATATCAGTGAATACACAGAGAATTATTGCAGGAGCTAAAGTTTGGCATTTTTTATGGAGTGAGCGTTCTTCTTTATTCACTCAGTTATTTCCATGTGCTGACGTACAGAGGTAGACCAGCAGCACAGATTGCGTGTGTGTGCGTGGTTACGTCACAGCTGGCCAGGCTTTATAAATACCTCTCGCTTTTCTTCATGAGAACAACTGCTTTCACTCTCAGACAAGCTGCACAGTCTTCTGAACAAGGCAAGGTAAAACCCTGCATCTCTCTCTCTCTCTCTCTCTCGCTGTCTCTCTATCTAACTATTTATATGTTAAATCTATCTGTTTTAAATACCATACAGTTTGTGCTGCATATGTAATATTTGTAATGAGCAAATTCGCTTAAAAGCCACGAGTTGGGATGAAATTTCTTGGAAAACTTTCTTGGAAAACAACTTACCGTATATTATGTCATTGAACGAGCAAAAAATATAGCAGAATGTTTTTACCTGAATTGTTCTATAAAGTACTTTTTTATTTATACTTTATATTTCATACTGTTATTTACAATTCACTGTTATTTACTGTTATTAATTCTCCTTTGCCGTTTTCTCATTATTTGACTGATAATTTTATTAGATTTTCTTTTCTTTTTTACTTATGCAATACAGTAAATAGACAATTGTTTGCATGCCTATCTATCTATCTATCTATCTATCTATCTATCTATCTATCTATCTATCTATCTATCTATCTCATTTGTTCACATTTCTAAGCACTACAACACTTTGAGAGGAGACAACATGCAGTGAGAGTTTGTACTTACAGTTGTTCTCCTTTTTTCTCTCTCTCTAACTCCATCTGCCGCAAAACACACACGCACTGACACACGCAGGATGAACTGTGGCGTGTGTGTGTGCGTGCTTCTGGCCGCTCTCTCGGCCACCCTTGCGGCTCGCACCCGCTCCTCACCGGTGCAGGAAGAGAACAGCGCTCTGCCCTCGCAGATGGACTCCAGTGTGAACACAGGACACGACGCCAACCCCCGTGCCAACCTTAATGAGCTGCTGGCCAGACTTATCTCCAGGAAAGGTGAGAACCACGCACACACCTACCTACACACACACACACTCACATCACATCACATCACATCACATCACATCACATCACATCGCTACTGTAAACTAGCAAGTATGTACTACTAGCTGTAATTAAAATTGTTTTGAGAGACAGAAAGAGGGGGAGGGAAGGAGAGAGGATGAGGAAGAGACAGACAAGCAGACAGACAGAGACGGAGAGAGAGAAACCAGGAGAAAAACAGACACAGACAGAGAAAGATCAGAGAGAGAGAGAGAGAGAGAGAGAGAGAGAGAGAGAGAGAGAGAGAAAGAGAGAGAAAGTAAGCTCCAGAGATGAGACAGAGAGAGGGATAAAGTACACCAAAAAAAAGACAGATAGATAAAGAGTAAAAGGGGGCAGACAGACAGAGAGAGCGAAATCAAGAGAAAAACAGAGATCAGAGAGAGAGAGAGATCACTGGGAAAAGAGAGCCAGGGAGTCAAAGAGAAGGAAAGAGAGGGAAGAAGAGCGAGAGCGAGAGCGAGAGAGAGAGAGAGAGAGCGAGAGAGAGAGCTTTATCATTGTATCAAGTGTATTGATGTTTAATTGATGTTTAGGACAATTTATTATTTTTATTAATTTAATTTTATGATTTTTGTAGAGGAATAAAAATTACAGGTTTCTTTTTCCTTTATTAAAAAAAAATGTAACATCAATTATAAATTTATCACCTGAATAATTTTTTGAAGAATTGTATTTACTTGGTTGTCTACCAAAATGTGAGAGTTTGAATTGAATCAAAAGAACAGGAGCGAGACAGAAAGACAAGAGCGGCGGACGGGTGGGGGGGGGGGGGGGGGACGGGGGACGGGAGGAATCTTAAAATTGCTTTAAAAAAAAGGGGAATTAGTGCAGTGCTTCTCTTTATTATCTTCATCCTCTGCATGATGAAGTTCCTCAGTTCATTTATTTCATTTTCAAAGTCCAGGACAGTCGTATCCCACGGCAACGCCGCAATTTAGATTTAAGCAAGACAGTAAAAACGTCCAGCGCCTACTGCGTAACTCACTGAACAACGAGCTCGCATTAGTGGTTCAACAACTGATATACTGAGAATGTGCCATACCGTACATCCTAAAAGCACAACACACACACACAGTTGTGTTTTTTTTTTTTAAGCGGAAAAGAGACAGCTTTTTGTGCATTTTGTGGTCATGTAGCATCCCATGAGAAAGCAATCCTGTAATTCTGCTTATGTACTGGTTCTCTCTCTCTCTCACACACACACACACACACACACACACACACACACACACACACACACACACACACACACACACACACACATATCATTAAGTCTGATAGTATGATTTAAGAGTTAATTTCAAAGCTAGAGTAGTTTGCATTTGTGTGTGTGTGTGTGTGTGTGTGTGTGTGTGTGTGTGTGTGTGTGTGTGTGTGTGTGTGTGCGCGCGTTCATATCATCACAGAAGTTCCAACAAAAAATTGAAAAAGAAAAACCAAAGCATTTTTCTTCTCAACAAAGCATATTGTGCATTGATTTTGTAATATTTTTTTATTTTATCTCTCTCTCTATATATATATATACATTTAGTTGTTTCATTTTGCTAACTGCTTTACAGTGTCAAATCAAGTTTGAAATGTTAAATAAAAAGAAAATGAAAGAAATTGAAATAAAAAATAAAGTCAAATAAATTACTTAAACACAAGTCTTTGGTACCAACAGCATTAAAAAAAATATTATTAATAACAACATTATTTAACATGAAACTCAAAAAAATGTGAAAAATAAACCAAATATCTGTTCTGATTCCATGTCTTCTTAAAATGAACAAAAATCCAAGATTTTTTTCTTTCCCGGTTACCAAAATACAGCATACCATAGTGACATTATCTCAGTTATCCATCTGTGTCCTGGCAAATGATTAGACATTTAATCATATCCCACATCAGTTTTATTAAATCATTTTATTTGTTTTTGTCAGCAGAGGATTTAAAGGCTTTCATTACATTGACTAATAGTTTGCCGAGCTTCAGCGTAATTGAAAGGTGTTCCAGCATTTCAGCATCACGTGTTAAGCCTCCTGGCTGTTTTTCCCTGAAAACACGGTAACACGGACAGGCCTATACAGGAACCTCAAACAGCTGGGTGCGCTCCTGAGAGCTGGATAGTAGCTTACGGCTTCGGTGCCGTCTAATTGAGAATCCTCCCAGGGCGTAATTCCTTTTGTTCCATGCCTTTTGAGCGTGCTAGCATAATCGTGGCTGAGCACGAACTATGAGCCGCTTCAGATAAATGCCATCGCAACGGTCAACAACAGTAAACATTGAGTTGCATCACATGCAGCGACGTGGCCCGGGGCTTCTGGGTAAAGTGCTTCATGCTGTGGTTATGAGGAATCGCACAACAAGGAGCAAGAAGCAGTGCACTGAGCGGTAATGCGCATGTGGGTGCAGTGCACTTAGAACTGAAGAGTGGGCTGAGACACAACAGCCAGGCAGCATTTACAAGAAAGCAGTTAGCATTAATCTCCTAATAGGCCAAACCGCACGTCCACACACTTTTCTTCGGTGTGTGTGTGTCTGAGCACATTACTGTGCGAGTGTGGGAAGTGTGAATTTCACACACATCTATAATTTGCACTGAAGCAGACTAGGAATGTGTGTGTTGCACGTGGTAAGAAGTCTCCCATCTGTTGCATTAGTATCACACCTAAACATTTTCAGCAACTTTCAACATGCACACACATGAGACTAAACCAAATTTGTATGTATGTATATTATTAGACAATTTTGCAAAAAAAAAAAAGAAAAAAAAAAAGATACCTTTATTCAAGATGGTAAAAATATATAATTTTGTTGTTAGGTTTTCAAAAGCTTCCATTAATATATAATAATCTTATTCATATTATAATTACTATTATACCTGAAATCTAGGGTCCTGAAATGGCATTAAATATATCATATCTAAGTCAATGAATTATTAATTAGGTACATTACTGTACTATTTTCAATAATTAGAAGTAAAAAGCAAAAAAAAAGTTTGTTCCTACAAACTTCTAATAATTTATTAAACAATTTTTATAAATAAAAAAAAAATTTCAAAATTGAGAAAATATTAAATATGTATTGTAAAAATATATGCAAACAGGAAAACTGTTGCTCAACATTTAATGCTACATAGTCAATAGAAACTCGATTTAACCACCAACATAACTCTAGGTAATCGTCAAGCGCAATTCAATAAAGATTCCAAATGTTAATAAAAAATTATGTCAGGTGGAGATAACAGTAAGAAGAAAAACGAAGAATTTTTTATCTGAGAAAGTTAGTGTATGTAACATGGTGGAACAATGCGCTAATATTCCTCCTTTAACATGATGTGCTAAATTCCCACCACATTCATCATTCAAATGTTAAAAATAAAAATAAATAAATAAATAAACAAACAAACTGTGAGAACATACCTAGCTAGCATAAGCTAGCTAATGAATGGAATCATTTATGTAGCTAGCATAATGGTTTATACAAAAGGGAAAAGGGGAGAAAACAGGAAAGTCACTGAAAATGTGTGAAAAGTGTCGGGGATAGCAACATTTCCCTCAGATTTGTTGGAACTTTACTACAAATATACTATATAATAAACTAAACAAAAATTACAGTGTATTAGCATTAGCTTTAAATCAAGCTGGGTTCCGCCATTTTGAATAAAGCTAGCATTGTGTCCTGCCTTGCATTTGAAATGTTAATAAGAATCACAGTAAACACGATGCCATTTAAATATGGACAGTTTAGGTAAGCCTCTATAGGAATCATGTTTATTCTATATTTATTATTTATATCAATGTATACTTTAAACAATTCTTATTTGTAGCCAAATTAGCAAATCATATACAAGGGTAATTATGTCATATATATAACAAGTATATTTTTAAAAACCTAATGTGGTACAATATGGGGGAAAAAAACATATTAAATATGTTTTATAAACAGTATATAGGCATATATAATTAATACAGCATATCAGTAAATCTGATAAAGACTGCATGTAGGGAGAATAAAGTAAGAAATTTTAGGCACATTTTCTTCAAAAGTTTGAGCTACCCCCTGAGACGCCTCTAACGATGCATCCAAGCATGGAACCAAGCCAGAGATGCAAAAGAAGCTCTTGGATGTGGGCGAACTGAATCAGAGAGAGAACATCTGGAGCAGATATGCATCTGTCATACCAGTTCCGGCAAAGAAGAAAGCCGACGCTTCTCGCTTCTGAGTCTGTCATTCCTTCTGTCAAAGTCTTATTTACTGACAGACAGAATCTTTCTACTACGAAGCGAGAGCCTCTCTATCAAAGCTAAAGACTCATTAATAGAGTGGAGTGCAAAAGTTTTCACAACAATCCATGAATGAAAACGTACCTCAACATTACAAATAATGTATAAAATTTCAAACTGAAAGAAGTAATTTCTTTTTTTTTTTTAAATTAAATCATAAAAGTTCATAAGAAATCACCAGATCTAATTTGAAGTAGGAAGTCTATGATGTCTAGATCTTCAGCAAATGATTTGTTTATATTTTTGAAAATAAAACCGAATAAAATTTAGAAGTAGCAACAACAGGGGTAGACAGGCTTCAGATAAAATTAAATAAAAATGTAAAGCCCTGTATGCCTGTGACATCAAAAAGCTGCTTGGAAATATTTTCCAGAATACTTTTGAAAGGGAAAAACCAAATATGCATCGATATCAAGCTTTCTCTTATTTTTTGATAGTTTGATCATATGATAATGAATGAATAATATTGGTACACCAACATGCTTTAAAAATCTGATTTCTGTTATAAATTTTAATTTTCACAAGGAAAAGACAACCGAATATGAATATTATACATTATATTAAATGTATAATGTATAATATATATATATATATATTAAGTAGCAACAAAGACAAATTATGTATATTGTATACAGTAGATTTTTTTTACCATGTATTTTTAGCTTTAGTTCATTTATCACTAGTAAAGGCTTCATCAGGCCAGCAGTGGTTTAAATAAAGCTTAAATAAGTTTGTTTGCATTTTACAAAACCAAGCCAACAAAGTTTTATAGGAATATATCACTGGCA
This sequence comes from Clarias fuscus, assembly GCA_030347435.1. Taxonomy (NCBI): domain Eukaryota; kingdom Metazoa; phylum Chordata; class Actinopteri; order Siluriformes; family Clariidae; genus Clarias; species Clarias fuscus. The sequence goes on along the minus strand of CM059222.1, from coordinate 4,095,560 downwards.
AGTGGAAATAAAAACTAAAATATAGCTTGCATGAACAGAATTAAGAAAACTATCCTGTAGCATATAATATTCCATTCCAAAGGAAGAAAAGACAAAAAGTCCGATTCAGGCCACGCCCATTTGGGTAAATTCTGAGTCTGATACAGACACTGGCATTGCTCTTGGCTTACACACTCTAGGTTTAAATCACCATGCACCACGCATTTCAGTATATGTAGTATCACATAAAAATCCAGCTAATTCTAACTTATCGCCGCCTGGTCTCTCTCAGGTTCTGTTCGTCGGAACTCGATGGCAAACAGCAAGGCGAGTGCTTTGAGTGCCAGCCACAGGATAAAGGACCGGGACTACCTGGGCTGGATGGACTTCGGTCGCCGGAGTGCCGAGGAATACGACTACTCCTCATGAGGGACCACGCCTCGCTCTACACTTTCCCAAATAAAGAATATATTTATTACTACTATTCTATATTCCCATTCTTCTTATAATGATGCTGATGATGTATTTGATGTACATGTTTGTAAATTGATAATGCAATATACACTTATGCCAAATTTTTTCAGAAAAGGTTTTTTTTTGTTGTTGTTGTTGTTGTTCGCTTTTGTGGTCTTGTGAGTGATTGGGGAAAAGAAGGCTGGTCTGGTAGACACAGTGCTGTTGATGTGTTTCCAATAAACCAGGTCAGAATTCGTCTTTGGCCTCAAACTGTGCTGATTCTGTCCTTCAAAATCATTTTGTATGACATTACTTTACTCCCAGTCCTCGTGCTAATGGGGGCAAGTGACCACAAAAAGGCCTGTTCAGTAGGATCTGGGGGAAAATACTAGGACGCGATAAGTGCTTTGTGGTTGAAGATTTATCGTGGAAGTGGAAACAAGGTTCACCGCATTAAAGGCAACACTCAAGACAATACGGATGATGGAGATGGTGGTACTGCTTTGCAGATCGCTCTGGTGAAAGATATTTTGTGTTTTTGTGACACAAACCAAAAATGGCATAATATCACCTAATGATTTTTAGCATTTTAGTAGACTGAGAATAGACAAAGTATCAGTTTAAGCACAGATAATCTCCATTTAGATAGGGGTGAAAGAGTCCATCCATGTGCCGCCCAACACCCCTCACCTTGGAGATACTGTATATCTGTTGTTTATGTGGCAGTTATTTACTGGTTGCCAGCTCGATGCCTGAATGTATCTGAGCACTTGGGAGTGAAGGACCTTCCTCAAGGGAACAACAGTGGCAGCCTGGTGGCATCTGGGCTTGAACCGGAGACCTTCTGATCAGCAGTGCAAGACCTTAACCACTGGGCTATGCCTGACGCCCCCCCCCCCCCCCCCCCCCCCGACAACATTCAGATATAAACTTTGAATTAATATGGATATGAATTAAGTAATAATAAATAAAGATTATTAAATATTAAAATTAATAAATAATTAATTAAAACTTTGAATTAATAATACAGGTATGTTTAAAATGTATGTATGCATGTGGACAAAAATGGATGGAAATACTTACACCCACAAGAGACAGAGCATCTGAAGTTACTTTCACACGAGCTTTCAAATCTGAAGAAGATTTGAACTTCCAGTTGGAATGTAAACTTTTAGACATGGTGACACAGTGAGCTTTTTATTTTGAAGTAATACACAGTGAGTGGATCGGGAAAAAAGGTTAAAAGAGTGTTGTGTAAGGAACATACTGAAGAGTAAAAAAAAAAAAAAAGTATGTTATATATTTTTTTCCTCATACAGCCTCGTACAGAACATGTTTTAATAAACATATAGGGCTCAGGATTGTGCATTATAGAGAGAGACGTTTTTTTTGTTTTTGTTTTTTATTTTTTCAGCACAACCAAGGCAAAATACAGTAATGAACCAAATTATATTTCATTTTAACCAACTATACAAACATGACTGGATAGATAAATAAATAAATAAAACGGGAAATAGCACCGACACACATTTCTCTGGTTGTTTTTCTAACCAAAAATAATAATGGTATGCTCATTTTGAGAGTCATTCCTATATTGCAGTAGTGGTAAACTTTACACATTATAAAAGTAATGATAACTTTTAAAGCCTGAAACCTTCCCATTAATTATATATAATTGTGACACTTGGGTTTTAAGGGATTTATTAAAGAACAATTCATCATATTTATCATATTAACACTGAGAAACATTTATCAATTATGTTGTACTGTAACAGAGTCTTTTTCCAGCTTCCAGGTTAGCTTCCGGTCAGGTTCTTTAATATGATAAAAAATATATATATATATACAGCATATTTAAGAAATTTTATTATTTGACTTTTAAAAGCAATGACACTGAAACCCCTTTTTCAAATCAAACCACAGACTTCACCATATTTAAATCTACATATTCACATGTACAAAATGTGCTCTTTTATCATACTCCTCGATTGAACACTTTGTTCTTATGACTTCAGCAATGAGCTGTGAATGAGTGCCAGACGTATCGTAATGTTTTGTACTAAGAAAACGCACACCATCCAAAGGGAAAAGAAGGAAAAAGAAGAAGAAAGTATATACCTGTACATATAGAATAATAATATCTACAGTACCTCGCAGACATTCGATTGGTGAAAATGACTCCCGAAAGGAGCAGGCTCAGTCTCAGAAAGTGAGAAATAGTGTGAGAGAGAGCGTGAGTGCTATTGGTGCAGTTATTATAGCTATGAATCACATGACTAGCATTCTATAGCTGACTCTCTAACCCTCTACCACCACCACACACGCATTGCTCCACTAAAATGATATTGAAGATATTTCCCGTGCTGAACTGCACTACCTCTAACCTCTGTCGACCTTTAATAAAATGAAGATCATACAATGCTGTAATGCAATATGAACAAATGTTAATCTCATCACTGTCCCTGTTAACAGATCAGCACATGCGTTATACAAAACGCCGCGGTCACGTATCGCACCGAATTACTTTCTTATTAGATTGGGGTTAGCTTGACATATGATTGGCATCGCAATTACCGTTAATTGTGTATCACCCGCAGGCTGTGAATCGTTTATAGGAATATGTAGCTTAGATAATACAACTGCTCATCAGCAAAGTATACTAGGGTAAAGGACTTACTGTATAATGTGTTTTATTTTGGGGGAAGTTTTTTTTTTAATACCATGACTGTCATACTCCAGTCATCAAAGAATATTTTAAGGCTGGTTCATATGTGTTGGTTAGGGACTAAAACATTAATGTATAATGTTTAACAACACTTAGGAAAATGAGACTGTATTCATTATATATTGAATTATTATTGTATAATAATTAATTATATGTTGAATTCATTATATGTTGAGGCTTTAGTTCTTACTAAAGGTCCAAAATTCTCAGACCACATAAAAAATCTGGAATTTTGAACATTTGACTTTTGTTTACTTAATATTCAAGCTTCTACTACTAAGAATTTAAATGTATGTATGTATATGATATGTAGTCCATATTAACTGCTTCGTACAATCAGATTTCCTCCTCCATTTAAGCATGTATTCAGGTGACACTGATGAATCTGATCTAAAATAAATATTCAGAATTCACCGAATCTTGTGTCCACACTATCAGGAAAGATCAAAAGAAATATAGCAAATACTAAGAAACTTTGAAATTCACTTTGTAATTAAAGTTGCTGTGTCCTACAATACTGTAAATGTTCACTACAAGTTCACTTCATAGATGCATATGCAGTATGGAGCGTGGTTTTAATCAAGACAAATCATTCTGTAAGTTGTTACTAATGAAGCATAAAGGTATTAGAATGAACACATCAACATGCGAGAGGCATTTTAAGTCATAGAGTTTCACAAACTTTTGATTGTGAAACTCTCTTTACTTCTGTATATAATACACTAATGCACAGAGGTGGAAAGTTACGAATACATTTACCCGCCTTACTGTAATTCAGTAGTGTTTTGTGTACTTTTACTTTTTAAAGTAGTTTTTAAAAAATCTGTAATTTTACTTTTACTTAAGTATGTTTTGTTTGAAGTATTGTAATTCGCTACATTTTAAATCATATTCGCTACTGAGTAAAACAAATGAATGAAAATGCAAAAATAATAAAAAAAAATATTATTCTGCTTTGTACAAATGCTCCGTTGCGCTCGCGTGTGTGTCTCGTGTCCTGGTCGCGCGCCGCTCCAGACTCCACTCCAGGTTTTCTGACTGTTTCCCCACATCGGCATCTACCTGACCTTCCACACGGCCGCTTCCGCCCTGAGAGTGACGTCATCACCCAGCGCCACCAGATATAAACCGGAGAGAGACGCGGGAAAGAGGAAAGAGATTGTGATTTTGGCGTTTTGATATTTGGTTGTGTTTCCTGGTTTTGACTTTTTGCCTCCCGTTGACTTTGATTATTGCTTTGGTTGGTCTTTGTATATATTTGTAGATAATTTCACTGTAAGTTTGTGCACTCAGCAGTAGTAGTAGGGGCGTGGCTGCCATTTATTTTGGGAAGACGGAATTTATTCACTGTTTTTGGTTTAGGGAGTCAGGGAAGGGACCTGTATTTTTGTTTGTGGTGTTGTTGTTGTTTTTTTGCAGGTAATCTAGCTACTACATGTAAATACCATTTAGTTTATTATTTTGGCCTGGGTCCACCCTGAGTCTGATGCTCCTCCTGTTGTGTGTGTGTGTGTTGTTGTTTTTTTGTAAAACAATACAAACCTCATTATTTCATCAGTTAATGACTGGATCTAGTTCTTTCTGCCATATACCACCATTTCCATACAGTTTACAATAGAACCCTGAACAATTCTTTTGCTGTGCGGCCCGACACTAGACTGGGACGTGACGCCATATTTAAGTGACCACTTTGATTTTCAAGCACAAGAAAGACAACAGCTTTATTATGCAAAGGTGTTCCTTCAGTTAAAAACAACTAGTTTTCAGATTTATATCTGCTCATCTTTTTTTAACCACACTAGAATGCCTCATCCCCCCCTCCCCCCGCTGTTAAAAAAAAAAGTCAGTAATGTTTACTCTGAGTTCATTTTTTATGAGCTACTTTTTACTTTTACTTTAGTAGATTTTTATAATGGTAACTTTACTTGTACTTCAGTAAAATTTCACTGAAGTAACAGTACTTTTACTTGAGTACAAAATTTTAGTACTCTAATCTCATGTTTCATGATCATGATGATTGTTTCATGTCTGGCCTCCTCTTATGGTCCAAACATGTGGAAATGGCTTGAAGCGAGGTATTAGGACTGTACGGGCGATATAGCAATAACTCCCAGCCGAGTTCCTGTAATGAGTAATTGGTGTTGGTGAATGAGTGTGTGTACAGACCCCACCGATAGATGCGTCTCTTCCACAAATTGGCGATTTTTTTTTTTTAATTAGGAATTCCACTGATGTTCACTGGAATGACTGCAGTGGAATCCTCATTCGCGGATATTCAGCCTTCTTTAAAACATTTGCACCGTTCGAATGTTTTACTGCGGCTACGAGTCTCATCAGCGTACCGTGCTTGAAGTCTTCCGTAAATGTCAATCACTTTTACGCCTTCATTCATGAGAAGTTTCATCACAAGTTCCAGTTAGACTTGAAATCCCTGTACAATAAACCTTGCAACTGAAATGACTGAACAGTCTGAACTGAACAACACTGAAGTATGGAATGCATTAGTTCGTACTAGCACTTATTATACATATTACAATATGCGCATGCATTACAGTGAGCACAAGGGAGTTGATCATGAGCTTGGATTATTATTAGTGCAGAATTTTATGTTTTCCCTGCATCTGGGTTTTACTACAAGTTCTTCAGGTTTCTCCCACCCCAAAAAAAACATGCTTGCTACTCTAGGCGATAAATGGAGGCAAAACAACTTTCTCTTTTTGCACCAAAGTGGCACCATAAGATTACAAACAATGATTGAGTCTATAAGCACAAAACATCATCCAGACAGTAAGTCATAACTAGCAGAAATACTGTATAAAGAAAGTGACAAGAAAGGGTTCAATAACAGCCAGGCAATATTATAAGGCTTGGAACTGTCCTTGATGTCGGAGCCAAACTTTGGAGGGAAAGCACGAACTCTCCATTAATTATAAACGCACAAACGGAATGCATTAATCAGTCAGCTAATGCCTCAACAGGCAGTACAGACACATTGCCCAGTAACCATGAGAACCGCAATAGCAAGGTGTAGAACAGAAAGTCCTCAAGAAGAGTCGCAATGCACGCCATAACTTTTGCGCTGTCAAATAAGGAACCAAAATAACGTCCAAGATTCTCAACAGCTGCAAATGAAAGGAAGAATATGCCTTCTGAGGTTCTGCTATGTTTAGACATGAAGTAAGGCAGTGAACTTAATGATAAGCTGCATAAGGAGAAGTTATTAGTTTTTTTTATACCAAGAGAGGATTGAATGAGGATTAAATGGAGTGGATGGATGGAGACTTGACTGATCATTGATTTAAAAAATGAATAAAAAAAAACGAGCATCAAATTACACTGGCAGATCTCAATCAAGGTCTTGAGCGAAAACAAACTGTATTAAAGTGTTGGACAAATAAAGTACCAGTTCTTAGCACGTGCCGAGTCAGGAACCTTGAGTGAAGACGACTTTATGGACTGGAGTGCCTGCAAATCAGGCAAGTCAGGAGCCTCGGGCTCTGTTGATTGTGTGTCTGCTGTGGCCTGTTTCCTCATTATATCATGACAAATTAAGGAGATAGAAGGACTGGAGTTGATTGGAAAGTGTTGAATTTGCATTTGGTAGCTGTTCTCAAACACAGGTGCCGATGCAGGTGAAGGAGTCGTATATTAGGCTCTGTAAAAATAAAAAATAAAAATTAAACTGCCATGTCAGAGTGATAGCAATAACTTTAGGAGTGGCCAAAGCAACAGTTTAACCTCAACTCAGCCCAACTGACCTGCTGTTCTTTAAGTAAAACTGAAACCAGAAAGCCTCAAAAACAAACTCAGAATTTGGTGATGTCCAATTGGTTGGGTGGACAACTCTTGGGTGGATAGGCTCCAGACACCCCCCCCCCCCTCCCCCGTGACCCTGTATACAGGATAAAATGGTATAGATGCTGAGTGAGTGAGTGACACAATTGTAAATATAAGGATTCTTTGAATAATGGTCACGGGGGGGTCTGGAGCCTATCCCAAGAGACATAGGACACGAGGCGGTGTACACTCCGAACAGGGTGCCAATCCATCACAGGGCACACACACACACACACATGCACACACTCACACGCTCATTCAAACACTATGTGCTATTTGGGAACGCCAATCAGCCTAATCTGCCTGTCTTTGGACTGTGGAAGGAAACTGGAGCACCCGGAGGAAACCCACCAAGCGCAGGGAGAACATGCAAACTAGATGCACCAGACCCAAGGCGGGAATCGAACCCGAAACCTGGAAGGCAACAATTTTAACTACTAAACCACTGTGTCGCCATAATTGTGTATTTTTGTCAAAGTACTTCTAAACCCAATAAATGGAGAGACCTTGAAAAAAATGTCTGTAATTCCTAAAACATAATGAAATGCTTTTGTTAAATCTCATTGAATTAAAGCTAAAAGTGTACACTTTCATCACATCTTGATTAGTTTTTTTTTTTTTTTCACATCCATTCTGGTGAGATAAAAATACAAAAAATAATAAGAATAGTAATTGCGTCCTTGGGCGAATACGTATGGACCCCCCTGCAGTAATGGGCAACATCTCAGGAGTACATGCCACTACACTCGTAGTCCTGTCCAAAAATGTATGTCGTCTACAAGCAATTACTTCTGGTATTTAATATCCGACTCAATGACGCAAATGGCTTCGCAAACATCTGAGATTCTGCACAGAAAAAGAAGAATTTGGCTTTGGAAGATTTGTCGTATTTTCATATGAATCATAACCAGCCTGAAATTTTCTAAAGTGCTGTTTTATGATTAATGTTTAGCCCAAGATGTGGAATCAGTTTGTGACAATACTTCCATAATGCAGTACTATGCAGTTATTAAACTATATGAATTACTAAAAAAAAAATTAAAAATTAATAAATAATTTTAAAAAATGTCACTCCACTAACACATCTCACACTTGTATTAAATAGAAATCACTCTTTACAACCATGGCGAGCAGAAATACATCTCAGGAGAAATATGAAATGAAATCTTGAGGTGGAAAAAGGAGATAATAAATCTGGTACAGAATTATCCAGTATACACACTCACATTAACAAAATAATGCAGATATAGGTCAAAAGTGTCAGAAAGTGTCCACTGGAGAAAGGAAATGTAAGCTTAATAAATCTGACTTAAAAAATCTTCTGCAGGTGAAAATTCCAGGTAAATGAAACTGGGCTGATAGGAAGCCAACTGCGACTCAAACAACCACTTTTTACAACGATGTCACACTCATTCTCTATACCACTTTATCCTGTTTTCAGGGTCACGGGGGCCTAGAGCCTATAAACTTAGGGCAAGAGGTGGGGTACATCCTGGACAGGGTGCCAATCCATAGCAGGGCACACAGACACATACACTCAGTCACACACTACTGACAATTTGGGAACGCCAATTAGCCTAATCTGCAGGTCTTTGGACTGGGAGGAAACCGGAGTACCCGGAGGAAACCCACCAAGCACTGGGAGAACATGCAAACTCCATGCACACAGAGACGGGAATCGAACCTCACTGGCAGTGCAAGGCGACAGTGCTAATCACTACACCACCATGCCGCCTACAACAATGTCATGCATGGCAAACATGTTGAACCATGAGGCAGGGGGCCTACTGTATGCCGGGGGACTCCATCGCAGGGCACACAAGCTCACACACTCATTCACACACTGGGGCCAATTTGGGAACGCCAATTAGCCTAATCTGCATGTCTTTGGACTGTGGGAGGAAACCGGAGAACCCGGAAAAAGCCCACCAAGCACCAAGAACATGCAAACTCCATGCACATAGACTCGAGGTGAGAATCGGACTCCGACCCTGGAGGAAATAGGCCACAGATCTAACCACTACGCCACAGTGGCGCCTTAAAACTGAATAGTTGAAGGTGGGGAAAAAAAATTGATTTCTGTAAAAATAAACACACTTGCTGATACACTTGCTGATACACTCGCTCCACCTTGTGGACAACCTTCAACATGTGACTGAGTCAAAATCTGATCAAGAGTCATGAACCAAATAACCAAATACTATAAAACATCCTTTATATGTATAAATGTGCTTCTTTTTCGAAAACCTGTTTTCTTCGAGAGATTCATTTTCCAAGCATACACGGACTGAAAGGAAATAAATGACACTAAAATGATCAGAGGAACGTTTGTTCTGTTGTGACGTCATACTGAAGTTTTGCTGCTTCATTATTTTTAATTCACTGTTTAATCATTAACCATGTATTATTTCATTCCACATCCAGTGCAATAGATGAGCTACAGTCAGAAATCATACGCCTTGTGGACATGTTATGCAAGACATAGTCTTAATCTCTATGATCTAATACTGTAAATGTGAGGTCTTTGGAACATCAGGTCTGTTATTTGTTTAAAGTGTATTCGGTTTATCTTATAAACTTTTTTTGACCATCTAAGATTTACGAATATATGAAATGAGACACATCAAATGTCTTTTGAAACTGTAAAACATAATGCATGCACATGTAAAAAAAAAAAAAAAACACATGACGGCCATATTTCAAACTGCTGTCATACTGCTGAAAAAGTATTGGCGCCACTTTGCACAATCTGTTACTGTTTGCTTTCTTTTCAACCGTTTCGTCCTCAAATATCATAATGATCCCCAATCAACAAAACTGAATAGTCTTTTTAAGAAATGTTCATCCAAAATTTGCATATTAATGAATTTTTCGGGGGAATATGTAAAATCATGCAAATTGCTTAAACTAAAACATTGTTCAAACATTCAGCCGTTAAAATGATTAGACATGTATCGTCGTCATTTGGAGTAAACCGAACACATCATGAAAATCATAACCTATAAATATCAATTTATACTGTTCGTCATATGCTAATTATATTATTATTATTATTCTATACAAAAATGTCTTCCATCTTCTCTACAACTTTTCACACAGACTTGATTTCTGGTTGTTATCTGAGGTTTGGCAGATCATTCCCCTAATGCTTGCTAATCATTTGTATAAAAAATTAAATATCTGTCAGTAGAATACGAACATTTAAAGCTTGAAATAAGTTAAAGCATCTAAAACAGTCCTGTTATATTTAATTCACAGTAATATAGTTTATATAATTGAAAAGAAAGATTTTGTCTGTACAACTCGAACTTTCAATGAAACCAGTCCGAGAAAGATTTCTGCGTCTATCTGTTTGTATGTCTGTCCAGCCAGACTACGTCACAGCATCACACAAAACTGACTGGACAGAATTTAATGAAACTTAGATACTTACACACTAAAAAAATGCTGGGTTGCCTCTGTTGGGTAATATTTCTGGGTTATTTACAGAGAGTTGGGCACTTTTTGTTTAACCCAGCTTGCTGGGTTGGAGTTGGGTTAGCTAGCGACAGCTAACATCACAGATCAGACCGGCCCTCCCCCGAAGTTCACCGGTGTATTCAGTGGCTGTGTCAGCTTCGTGTCTTTTTTTTCTTCCTCCTCACGCATTTAAGAGGAAATGTAAACGTTCAATATAAGGTCTGTATACACACTTTCACTCACCTATGACTGAATTTGTTCACTGTATGTAACATTTATTACTGTTACCATGTTACACTCAAACTTTCAGCCTGGTCTGTGCTATAGCATGCTAGTTTATCGGACAATGGCTGCTAACTAGCCAAACCAAAGAACCCCACATGTATATGAAAGAAACTGCAAAAATGTCTGAGCTTTTTAGCTTTCTTTGTAGAATGCTTGCAGGATGTATGAAGATTGTAAAGTGATGAATGAACGCTAAACTGTTAACTGTAGTGCCCGCATGACGCTAGCATTTAGCTAGGTTGCTAGCGTTAGCAAACACATATAAAATAGCTGAGGTGTTACAAAACACTAATCATCTTACAAATAACCCTCTCGAATTTTTCCATAAACTTTTACTTTCTTTCTTTCTAAGGTTGGAACCAACACCATGGAATATCTGTCAGTCGAGGCCGTACACCTACATCCTGATGTTGGGGGGATAATGACCAGCACTGCTCTCAGGCATTAGTGCTTCTCAGTAATTATGTCGCTGTTGAACGTGTTTGGTATTATCTGATCTTGTGCTTTTGAAAAATAAATATTTTTCTATGTTTTGTACAATTAATTGGGTGTTGTTTATTGCATATATGTATGGTTTGCAAAACGTAGTGTTTTCTTTTGTAATAGACCAGTATATCAAAGTAATTAAACTGTTTAAACTGTTTTACCCATAGACATGTAAAACATAAAAATAATAATAACCTATTTGTGAGGTAGAATTGACTCGGCATTATAGTTAAATATGACCTAGCATTTGGATTGAATATTTGACCCATTTTGCTGGGTTAAATAAATAACCCATTTTGCTGGGTTAAATTAACCCAGCATGTAGTTGGTCCAATATTTATCCAGCAGCTGGGTTAAAAACAACCCAGTTTGGGTTGTTTTTAACCTAGCATTTTTTAGAGTGTAGATATCGACTTAGAGATGTTACGGTATGAACAGTTATGTGCCAGATTTAATATACTACTTAATAATAAGCTACTAATGCACTACTTGCTCAATATAAACAAACACGTGCACCAATAGATATTAATTAGAAACTCTAAACTGTATATTTTTACAGGGATTAGTTCATATAAGTGAATTTTAAGAGTCATTTTAAGACAAAACTTTATCCGATCTATTTTTTCCATTCCTCATCTGTGATTCACTCGATTACCGAACAGGGAGTGTATTTGTCTGATGATGAAATAAGTACAACTTGAACTAGTTGTGTAAACAAGACGCAAGATACTCAGTCTTACAAAATGGTATTTCTTTATTAATAAGTTAGACAGAGCGTTCTGCCGTACAGAAAGACACACAGACGTGTACGTGGGCTTCAACCTGAAATAATAATAATATCACTGATTACATTAAAGATCATTTTAGCTTTAACCTTTGAACTATTCCTAAAATCTGTTTTCCTGTCAATGACACTAGTACTACCGCTAGTCTATAGAAATATTAGAAAATATTGGATACCAATATATTTACTTGTTACTTGCATGTAGTGTTGTATAATCACATTTTAAAATACATTGTTGTTTCCTCTATCCAACCAACACAAAGTGCCAATTTTAGCCTCTTTGACTGATCATTGGAATCGAATTAATTTAACTGAGATTTGAAAAACTCATAAATAAACAAGTTGGCCGATAAATAATGTCAGACTAGAAATTTCTTCTGTTGAAGGAAAATTCAGGAGTATAAAAAATCTATCCAAAAAAATCCAAAGACATGCAGGTTAGGCTAACTGGTGTCCAAAGCATTTGAAGCATTCAAATACCGCTCTCTGCTGGCCAACATGAGAAATGCAGGGAGAGGCATTTATATATATATAATTTTTTGGGCCAGGCAGTGTACAGTACATGTTTTATTTGTGTCTAACATTACATTAAGTCACATGAGATCACATTACTCATACCATTATGAGTATTTGATCAGCCTTTGTGCATCTTTATTCATTTCATTTTTTTTTTTAGGTGACTCGTTTTCTTTCTAAAATCACTGCTATTCCAAATCTTTACTTATTCAAGCTTTGACTCGATGGTCATGTAAAATTATTTCCATTGGCTGACTTAGTGCGGGTTCACGGATATCCACGTTTTTCTTCTTTTATCCGTTCATTACCTCCCGTTCTAAACAGCTATGAGCTACATACTGCTTGCAGTATCAATTCAGACATGCACACCAAAAACCCTTTTCCAGATTTATTTCGGGATTAGTGGCTTACATTTTGTTCAATAGATCATTTTCTAACATCTTGATGATGATATGTGTAGTGTGTGTGTGTGTGTGTGTGCGTGACAGAAAGACGTACCATAGTGGCCAGTCAGTTGAATCACTGAGTTTCAATGAATCCCTGCTTATGAAATATTGTGAAAATTTCTTAAAATATTGCTGTATTGCCGTACACGATATAGCCAAAAGTTTGTGGACACCTGACCATCACACCCATATTTGGGCCTTTCCCAAAGCCCACAGGCACACGATTGTACTGTATATTGTATAGAATTGTCTTGAATTGGAATGCAGACGCATCAGTGTCTGATTCTCATCAAAGATTTTTCTTCGAATGAACACAAATCCCCAGAGCCACACCCCAAAATCTATTGGAAAGCCTTTCTGGAGGAGCGGAGGTTTTTACGGTAAAGAAAAAGAAGGGGAAATTAATATATAATAATGCTTTTTGAATTGCATGTCTAACAAACATACTGTATATGGGTGTGATGGTCGTGTGTCCGCATACTTTTGGTCATGATGTGTAGGTAAATATTTGCTGTATCGTTGGTAAACTTGCAGTTTTTGCACCACATGATAAAGATTTTGCTTGGTTTAATGCTTGTTGGTTCTTCCTTTTATGGCATTTCCCCCTAAATGTCTATGAGAGAAGGTGTTGAAGCTCAGCTCTGGGTTTCACATACTGTACACAGGTGTGAAATACGTAACACAAGGTTATGGCCACATAAGAGAGGATTCTGTCTTCAAGTGTGAGAGCGACATAGTGCAAATAAGGTGAGTTTTGCTTGTGAAGGACATAACGTAAACTTAAATACATATAACGTAGTTATTTTTAATGTTTATGTGTTGTCTATTTGAGACTAGACTGCTTGGGAAGTTTCGGACCCAGGATCGGGTCATCTCCTTGGGGTCCGGGGCCCTTCATAGCCATGCTTGCTCCAACAACAGCTGGGTAGCTCCGATTCCGCCTCAACCCTTCGTTTAGGGGTGTAAAGGGAGAGCCCGTCCGCCTCAGGCCCCCGAGAGCGCTCAGCATGGGACGCGGCCCCGAGACCCCACTGGCTCCTGGACTTGCGAGCCCCGAGACCCCACTGGCTCCTGGACTTGCGAGCCCCAGCCTCTTTAGCTTATCCACCAAGTTAAGGTTATACACGCTGACGTCCGTCTGGCTCTCGCAATCCCTCGCCTGGGTCCCCCCGGCCACCTCTTTCAGAATGGACCGCGCCGGCTTAGAGGCTAAAAAGTTCTCATAGGACGGGCTTTTGAATGAGAAGTCAGCAGCGCTGCCCGGGTCAACAGAGTGAGGGCTCGGAGTGTGTCGCGCGGGGGAGTTTGGTGGAGTGGAGGGTTTCTGAGAGTCCGGAGGAGACAGTTGAGGGAGGACTGAGGAGGATAAAAGGACACCACCACTGGCCCTGTCCCAGGTACGCGGCTGATAGACGGCTGCAGAGATCCCACGCTCCTGTAGGAGGCGCACTAACCCCAGTGACGTGCTGAAGGTCTTCGTAGAGTCGCGTAAATTGGTGAAGGACTGGGACTGGGAGAGGCTTAAGCGGCGTGGCGTGCAAGGCGTGGCCGCAGGGGTGGAGCGAAGGCTGGACGACATCGCACATGAGGAGGTGGGCGCAGGGTTTAGGCTGGAAAGGGAAGAAGAATATGAGCTCTGGCAGTGAGTTACAGATGTTCTGATTTTGTGCTTTAATGTAAATAAATGTACATTTTATTATTTAGTAGGAAAGGCCAAGCTGTCTGACCTGGGAGTGACTCTGGTGACCTCGTCAGACGGGTGGAGGATCTTGCAGGTGGTGAAGGTGTAGGTGGAGCTGGTGTGGGCCATGCATTTACCCGGGTAGTGCACTGCAAAACATGAGACATGTTTACATTTACAGAATGTAGAAATGTAACCGTTCAACATGTATTATTACTAAAAAACGGTATGTACAATTTTATACACTTTCATGTTTAAGTGTCCATAACTTTTTTTATTTCAAATCTTTCAATGATTTTAATTGTCATTCAGATGAAACTTGGCCCATTTAGATTTCACATGAAAAGACATAAACCTGAAAAAGATTGAAAATTTTTAAGATATTGCAACATGAATTTGACATGGTTACGGACACTACAGATTATTTTCTTTTGCCCCCAAAAAAATGTAAGCAACAATTTTTATAAGTCATATGCTTCTAAAAGTTTACACCAATTTTTTGTATCAATACTCATAAAGAAATATGAATAATTTGCATTTTAAATGAGTATTATTTGAAGCGAGACAGTCAAACAATGACAATTTTGTAACACTGAAAATTTTACATTTTTTAGAGAAACAAGATTGGGCCCATCCATGTTGCCTAGATTCAGAAGTAGCTTCTTTTGTGCACACATCATCACCAATACTGTGTTTTGGTCACTAATTTAATTACAATAACCCCTCCACACACACACACACACCTGAGAACTCTGCAAAAGGGCCAGTGCTGAGGCAAGGGGACGGAGAGGCGGAGAGGGCGTGGCCAAGTCCAGAGCTGGCTGTACTGGTGGTGGTGGGAAGGTTCTGAAAGTACTGCTCTCCTGGCTCGTCCTCCTCGTAGTCACTGTAGTGATAGACCTCTTCTAGATCGAGTTCCAGGGGACGGAAACCTTTAGGGACGACACCGGGACGGGTGTCCAAAATCCCACCTAGGTTTGGCTGAGCTAACTGCTGCCATTGCTGCAAGGTGGCAGAGCCTGTTAGATCAAAAGAGAGAGAGAGAGAGAAAGAGACAACATTTTTAAGTCCTTTACATGATTGGCCTGGTCTATATTTATACCTCAGACGTTGCCCACAATGCTTGAAGTTTCTCACCTTCCAATGGTTTGACGATCTGCAGCTTGTCTGGAAGGTACGGTCGGCTCGACCATATGCCCAGTGACATGATGCTCTCTCCAGACACGATGCCATGAAGTGGAGTGTCATGGTGCTTCCTCTCACGCGCCTCCTCAAAGAAACGCCGCTCGCTCAGGTTGTTCTGCCGGCGCAGTGATAGTCGGCGCAGTGCCAGCTTTAGGTCTTCTGAACTGGAACGCTTCTCAGATCCACCAGAACTGAAGGCAAAGGACAAAAATGTGCCACAAACATTCCTGGTTGTTTACTTAATATAATGATGTTTGTTCACATTGTGATGCTTCTAGAGGTCAGTATTAAGCTCCTCCCACCTAGCATCTGTGGACTCCGCTTCCAGGAGCATGCTTTGTTCGCGGTTATCAAGGGCAGCCGTGTCGTCAGCGTTGATGTCAGAGAGGGTGGGACGTAGGCACGAGATCGTCTGATTGGACCCTGGGATGTTAGCAGAAGGCGGAGCCGGTGAGCGCTGCCTGACTGATTGGTTGATGTTTTTAACCGTCTCAAACACACGCTTATGACGCACCCTGCGAACGCAAATAGGTACAGTAAGCGCAACTTTTCACGTACTTCAGTAATGAGAGGTAAGAGACAAAAGGAATTTCAGTACTACATTTTTTTAAATGTTGTTGACTGAGTCCAAGAATTGTAAAGCGTGTAACTCCTACACCACACGCCTGGCCACCTGCAGCCAAAGAGGAGCCATGTGAAGCAGGAAGCGATGTACAATAAATGATTTCCCAAATAAACGATATGGAACGTTTAGCGCCAGACATTAGATTGATAACTAGCATGCTAAATCAGGTGGCTTGCAAAATGTTGTTGTTTTTAGTTAAGATCACAATGTATTCTTCATGACATCTCCTCCTGAATCTTCTGTCTCAAACAGCTCAACTAATGACTACTTGTAATTCAAGAAGTTCTTGAAATGGAAAAAAAGGCCTTAAAACATATGAAGAAAAGAAAAGCATCATACTTCTGCTCCTCATGTTCGGGGTGCTCTTGACTCAACTCCGTCCTCATAGTGCCCTCAATTTCAGCAGCCAGAGAGTCCTGACACAAACACATACGATTTTTTTGTGAGGACCTTTCATTGAAATCATTTTCAATGTTGCTACCTAGCGCCATCATAGCTATCATTAGCTAACTAACTAATAACCAAAAGGAGACCCTTTTCAATGTAAAACAAAATGCAGCCTTCCTCAATACGCCAGCCACCACATGATCAAAACTGGCAGATATTCCAAATCCTTGTGGGGACAGTCGGTCCTCAGAAGGATATAAAACCTGTATACACACACGTTTCACCAATCATGATAATTTTTGCCTTCAGGTTTGATCTGATTAGCCAATAGAAATAAATCTAGCTGTAGATGTAGATATACATTAACATCATTTAGCTACGCATGGTGCCTCACGCCAGGTATTCCCAGGACTGGCACTTAATGAGCATAAATGAGTTAATAATTGCACATTTGTCATATTGTTATATTAAGTAGTTACCAGGATAATTGTGTGCAGGTGTGTGTGTGTGTGTGTGTGTGTGTGTGTGTGTGTGTGTGTGTGTGTGTGTGTGTCTGTACCATGGGGTACAGTCCAAGAGGATGGCACCGCCGTGGTGTTCCAGCAGACACACTCCTGTTCCGCAGATACTTCAGCTCTTCCTGAGCCTCGTGCAGCATCTCAATACACTCCAAATACTTTTCACCCAGCTCCAGAAGCTGTGTTTTTGTCAAACAAAAAAAAGGGTTGTTTAATTCTAAAAATAAAATAAAACACTAGAAAATTAGAAGAAGTGAGTCTGTGACATCATATTCTGCCAGACCTCGACTGTGAGTTGCCTCTGGGCGTCTTTGGCTGCGACTAGATGCTGAGAGAGCTCCTCATTTTCCAGGGCATACTGTCAACACACAAATAAGCAAAAGTAATTTCCTTTTTAATCAGTGAGAATATTTTCTCCAAAACACTAGACGCTCACCGTTTTGGCCTTTTTCTGCAAGTCGACGACCTGCGAGAGCAAGTGTGTGATTTCCTCTTGTTGGCGAGCCGCATCCTCCGTCTTCCTGCTCAGCTCCTCGGCGATGGTGGAGATCTGAAGACTGGACTGTCCTGGAGATCAGATTCAGAAACATGGTAAGCTAACGAAGAGAGGATTTAATACCAAAATTGTCATTGTGGGTGTTCAGTCAATGTGGGTATCGATGTGCTGGATCAAGTGCTATTTTATAAGTTAGATTTATTTCAAGCTCACTATCATCTCATTCACATATCATATTAGCCATATTTATGTTTTTCTTTGAGGTTGAAGCAAAAAAAAAAAAAAAAAACCCGCTCTTAACTTCTTTATTTTAGTCTTTATTCCCTATACTATTTTTTTTTTTTATTTAAAGGTGGTGATCTAGATTTAACCCCCTGCTACACTAATACACTTATCCCAGTGTTTCACTAGTGCTTGGATACCATCAAGGTAGAAAGTTTTCTCAGTATGGCGGAGCCATGATCATCACGTCTGAAACGCTGGCCTCCCAGGAACTCCTTAAAGTCAGGACTGTGCAGGGGATACTCCGAATTCCTGTAATCTGCAAGTGGTGGGAAATGATGGTGTGTCCAGTTCCCACAGACAGATGCGTGTCTTCTGCAAATTGGCAACGAGTTATCCATCGATTTTCAAAGATCAGGCGTTCCATTGACTGAATAATCACGGGAACGACTGCAGTGGGCTCAGAGCCACCTCGGCCGGGAGCGTCATTCATAGGCATACGGACTTGTTTAAAAGGTTTGCACCGTCTGCAGCTAAGAGTCTCATCAATGTTCTATGCTTGAAGTCTGCTGTAAATGTCAATGCCTTCGTCAACCAGAAATTTCACCACAAGTCCTGGTTTGACTTGAACGCCCCTCAAACATCTTCTAAAATGTATAAACTGCCTAGGAAACTGACTAAAGTGCTGCATACACCAACTCTGAATACTTTATTAGTGTAAATATTGACCAATCCTTTGAACATACTGAGTTCCTTCACACAGTCGTTCACCAGCTGCTGCTCTTTCTCCTCATACGTCTCCGTCTCTGACTTTAGATGACTCGCCTAAAGAGAGGAACACACACACACCATTTAATATTTAAGGATGTTTGATTGTCCACTGTAGAATTGCATGCATTGTATTGGTGAATAACTGCAGTAGTTGAGAAACTGGCTACTGCTAAATTCTAAAACAGCTTGGACAGTAGTTAAGCCTGAAGACACGCATCTATAACTAATCTATAGTAATTAGTAAATAGTTTTAGTAGTAACAATCTATACAAAAGTGCTTCAGCATTAATGTGTAATTGGCAGTATGAAATGTTTTCTGTATGGAAACATTTATTTAACACTTAAGGAAGAAGTCTCCGATCTCAATGCTTACTAACAGACAGCGGTAAAGCTATATATGTACAAACCTCTGAACGGAGAGACAGATTCTCCACTTCCAGGTCCCTGAGTTTCCTCTGAAGCACGTCCGCGCTGGAGCCGCTCTGGAAAGGCGACAGCGTCCTGACACGCCGACCTCTGACCCCACAAACACAACATAGGGCAGCTCGTTACAATGACGCCTCTATAACTCGTTTGCACAGTTACTGTATTACGGCTGTACAGTGCACATTAAAGGCAGGGGTGCACTTATTATTTACAATGCCAGGTTTACGCTTGAGACTGGACATTTTAAAGGGAATATGTATTTCTGTTTGTTTTTTTATTGCTAGTTGTTTTAATGTTTCAGTTAACAGACTAACGATGGAGACGTGGCATCCTCCTCGCTCTCCTCTGCTGCGTTGGTGTAGAAATGTAAAAGCTCATCTTTCAGATTTAGCTCATGATGGAGCTGGGCCACCTGAGAGAGAGAGAGAGAGAGAGAGAGCCCAAATCCTTTAACTCCTGCTGAGATGTTCTTGCTTAAACATTAACTAAAAGCAGACAATATTTAGAATGCTAATATTGCTTTGCTAATGAGGCTCTCTGCTCTAGGCAAATGTCAGGTTTATCACCAGGACTAATTATATGACATAATTGAGTTCTTAAAGTTCTTAAAGCGTATAGCTAAATGGTGCATTTGTTTTGTATTAGCACTGGCATTCTGTCTGGTGTAGCAGCGTGTGACTATTTGCTAATTACCTAGCATGCTACTCCTAGTATCCATTCATTCACCATGTAGGCGGATAAAGCTGAGCAAAAATTACACTGTTACCTGTATTTTTATATTTAGCACTATTTGTCTAAACCTCTCAGCTGCCATTTTGCTAGCATACTGTTTATTTGTGTAAAACATTAATTGGTTATTTTTCCTGCTCAGCAAGGATCCTGTGTATTCGTATAAACTGGCAGTTTAGCCACTTAGCTATCACGCTTGTTATTTGTGTAATCCACAAATTTTCCAGTTAGCTAGAATACCGTGCACTTTGTGTAAAATGCTAACTTTCCTCTTAGCAATAATGCTTGTTATTGGCAAGCATTATTGCTAACTAATTTAACAGTCAGTAGTACATATACAGTACTGTGTATTTGTGTAAACTGGTAATTTTTCAGTTAGCTATAATGCTTGTTATTTGTGTACACTGCTAATTTTCCAGTTATCTAGCATACAGCGTTATTTGTGTAAACCTCTTGTTTCCTGGTCAGCTAGGATACTGAGTGTTTGTGTAAAAGGCTAATTTTCCAGTTAGCTGGGATACTGTGAATTTGTGTAAACTGCTAATTTTCCAGTTAGCTTGGATACTGTGAATTTGTGTAAATGGCTAATTTTCCAGTTAGCTGGGATAATGTGTATTTGTGAAAACGGCTAATTTTCCAGTTAGCTGGGATATTGTGAATTTGTGTAAAGTGTTAATTTTCCACTTAGCTGGGATACTGTGAATTTGTGTAAACAGCTAATTCTCCAGTTAGCTAGGATACTGTGTATTTGTGAAAACTTCTAATTCTCCAATTAGCTAGGATACAATGAATTTGTGAAAATTGCCAATTTTCCAGTTAGCTAGGATACTGTGAATTTGTGTAAACTGCTCATTTTCCAGTTAGCTAGGACTCTGTGAATTTGTGTAAACAATTATTTTTCTAGTTAGCTAGGATATTGTGAATCTGTGTAAATGGCTAATTTTCCAGTTAGCTAGGATACGTGAATTTGTGTAAACGGCTAATTCTCCAGTTAGCTAGGATACTGTGTATTTGTGAAAGCTGCTAATTCTCCAGTTAGCTAGGATACTGTGAAGTTAGCTGGGATACTGTGTAGTTGTGAAAACTGGAAATTCTCCAGTTAGCTATACTATTTGGGTAAACTGGCAATTTGTCACTTACTGTAGCTATCATGCTTTCCATTTGTGTGCATTGCTAATTTTACAGCTATCTAGGATAGGTTAGCTAGGATACTGTTTATGTGCAATGCTAATTTGTCACGTTAGCTCAGGTACATTGTAATTGTGTAAACCCCTAATTTTCCAGTAAGCTAGCATGACGTTAATAGTATCCAGTAGTACGTGCCAGGCCATGACCGGAGGGTCAATCACTCTAACTAAATAAATAAATACTCAATAAAAGCACTTTTTACCAGCTTAACTTAACTCTGTTTAACACTAATTCTATGACGGGTACAATATGAGACAGAATTTTAAGAAGAGTTTGACAGAGTGCCAAACTCTGATCAACCCATCTCACCTCTTCCCTGATGTTCCCCACTTGTTCTTCTAGGTACTCGTTCTGTTCGGATAACGTCTGATTCTTCTTCAACAGGGACTGGCCGATCCGAGCAGCCAGTTCCAGGTCCCGTTCTTTCTGTACCGCCGGACAGAGGTTTCATTCATTCAAGTACGTACTACTTGTGCAGTATTCGTGCAGAACATATATTAAACAGTATTTAAACAAGAGTAGCCACAGCTTTAGCGTACTTGTATTACAGACTTCTCATATAAGATGAGTTCGAACTACTTAAGTTTGATTGGCTCTTGAAAAATGACTGTATATGATGGGCTTCTGTTTATGTTTGTAAATTGTATATGTACATGAATTATGGTCACAAACACAACTGCAGGCTCAATTTTGACACAACGGTTGGTGATGGATTTGTAGAGTTTTGTAAAATAATCATAGTGATGTATATCCAGAACAGTACTGCTAACATTTTGGGACGTGTGCCTTTTGTGCCAAGCAATTTAAGCAACTAATTAAAAAACAATAATAAAAACGTCTTGTTATTTAACATTGAAATATGTTAAATATGGTGAATCTTTCTATAAGGAAACTTATTTTTCAAGCTCTTAGCTCACCTCCTCCAGAAGCCTGGTGACAGCGTCGATGTCATTGTAGGTCTTAGTCATCTGGCCCACTCGTTCAGCGCATAGCACTATGGGTAGGACAGAGAGACTCTCATAGAAAGCAGACGTTCGTCTCTTGGACTTATCCATGTGCAAATTTAAACCGGTTATTAATCAGCAGTGCGAACGGCAGTGCTGAACTTCCAGTGTTGTTATGATAAAATGGCTGCGAACATATGCAAGATATTCCCTGTGTGTCCTGACGTGACCCTCGCAGCATGATTACCCCGGCAACCGCTGCCATGCCGACAGTACACTGCATCAGCTCAGACAACTCTTCTGTTTCAGTCTCTCCCTCTCTCTCTCTCTCTCTCTCTCTCTCATACACACAAATGGATATCCAGAAGGCATGACCTCACAGCTTTAAACACGTAATGCAAAGGCACTTTCTGTTATCACAGTAATATTTATGGAGTATAGTTAGTTAGTTAGTGTTTGGTATAAAAGTGGAATACGTCGATTTGGATTTTCAATTTTTGTCATTAAACAAATGAAAAGAATTGTGTAAATCATGTTCCATCATTTAGATGGACGTCAGTTGACCAGTTAACTGTTATACTGTCCAAGATATTATCTTAACAAAATCCCTCTCCGGGCTCAGTTGCATCGAGTATTAACTTTTGCTTATACTTCTGCAACACCATCAAGACAGAAAGTATGTAATACAGACAAAGAGATGGCAAAGAATAAAAGAGGAAACGAGATGAAAACAGGATACAGTACAAGGAACAACAGAGAGAGAGAGAGGCATCAAAACAATTAGAGGTAATAGTGACAGAAAAGAAAATAGATGATGAAGAGAGAGAGAGAGAGAGAGAGCAGTCAAATGGAAAGAAAAAGATAATACGTTAAGAAAGCATGTAAGTAAATACGAAGAAAAAGGTTAACAATACAGAAAGAGAAGGATGGCAGAGAGAAAGAGATAGCAAAGATAGTGAGACAGATAGCGAGTCAAATGGAAAGAGAGATAAGACAACAAGCAAGATAGATAGATAGATAGATAGATAGATAGATAGATTATAGCAAGATTGAGAGAGAAACTCAAGAAAAACTAGGTGAGTGAGACAGAAAGCAACTAAGCTTTCAAGTAAAACCTACAGTACCATCATAACATGCAAAGGAAATGTCTAAACACACACACATGCACACACACTTTACCAATGGTGCAGTCCTTGCTGAAGCACTCCAGCTCTGTGCACTCATCCCTACCGCTCCTGTACATCCTCCCACTCTCTCTCTCTTATAAAACACGTAACCCAGCTACAGCTCTAAAGCTCCTCCAGCAACATGGTCATGTTTGTACTGCAAGCTCAAGATACACACAGCACCATGTGACGCAAGGAGCCGAGACAGAGAGAGAGAGAGAGAGAGAGAGAGAATGATCCACCAGTCTGGCTATATCTATACCTCACGTCCTCTGTCCTGATTCCGCACCAAAAATATCAACATGCTCTCATTTCGGCATCACTCAGTTCATCCCTGCCTGAACAGAGTGATGCAGCGGCACTTTAGTCCTCCAGTCGGTTCGCGCTGCTCAAACGAGAGCATCTTCCAAAAGGCCCACGTTTCCATTTTTTTATTCAAGCGCCTCTCAGTGCCACTGTGCTCTTCGTCCTATTGATCATCACATCCGTACTTACAGAAGTAGTTGAGGGTCTCCTCGATCTGCTCGGCGGTCAGGTCGATGTGTGTGTCCGGAGAGATGAGAGGAGTGTGCAGCCAGTCGTCGTGCTCATAGCCGTACACGCTGTCGGCCCTCAGCTTGTACACCGGGAGCTTCTCCTCCAACAGGCTGATGATCTCCACCTCAGGGAGCTCGGTGCTGTTACACACATCTGCACACGGATACGCACGAGAAAGAGAGCGAGATATGTGAGATGGGAAATTCAGTATTTATTTAACAGGCTAACACAAGTCTCAAACGTGTGCGTGTTAATTCTAAAGCTGGAATACCTCTCAGAGCCACATTCCTCCATAGAACAGGAGAGGTTTTCTTATATGAGGTCACAATAGCAGTACAAAAATGGAATATTTTCATTATTTTTTTTTCTGTACATGCACGCTAGTGACCGATCTGAATGTATAATGATGGTTAAAACGTGATTTTGCATGATAGTTCCCTTTTTAAATAAGACAGCTCAATTTAAATCTGTCACAGAGCACCACCTGGTGGCCAGTCATGGAGCAACAGCACTACAAACGTGGAATGATTTCATATAGCGATAGAACTGTAAAACATATCCTGGGGCACACTGGGTGTATTCCCTGACTTTACATCCTTCAGATTTTGCGGTGATGCCAATGTACTGATGATTTACAGTACTGTACATTGAAATCCTGTGCTTTGCAGTGCTGTTGTTCCATGACTGGCCACCAGGTGGTGCTTTGTGTTAGATTTAAATAGAGCTGTCTTAATAAAAGGAGATAACATTTTACTCATTAAACATAGGTGGGTCTCTAGTGTGTAAAATAAATAAATAAAATTACACACACACACACACACACACTTATATGCTATGTGTGTAAAATAAATAAATTATTTTAGAGCATGATGTAATCCTACTGTATTATTTTTTTATGTACAAGAAGTACAAATGCAACAGTGTGTTCGAATAATTAATCAATCGAATCAATATGTTTTATAATTTGCTTTTAAAAAGACACATATGACGAACAAGACACTTAAACGAACAAAAGACACAGAACTACTGGTGTAAGCGCTACACCACCAGCAAGCAGCAGAGGGAGGCAGCACGATGAGAGTGACCGTGCAGGGAAGCTCAGCTACCCAGAATTCTCCAGGGTGATGAACCCGGTTTGCCTGCACCTGTCAGGATACCTAAGGCCAGCATTAGACATGGCACCACGTCACACACTGGTCCAATCACAAGTCAGACGCAAAGAGAAAAGAAAAGATGGGAAAAGGAATATGATAAAGAAAGGAAAAGAAAGAGAGGACAAGCGGAATTTAAAACATGGCCAGAAAAAGAGAGAACGTAATGATGCAACTGAAAAAAAAAGAACTTATTTGTCCAAATTTCGTAAAGAACATTCGTTTTTTTTTTTTTTTTTTTTTTTTTAAGAATCGTATTTTGGTTTGTTTGGTATTTCCCACTTTTTCCTCAAATTTGCATTTGCATCAGCTTTAAAAACAGATCAGTCATATTTAACGTGGAGCATTTATACAAAACGTACATTTTAGCCATTTTGCAATATTTATTTTTTGCTCTGCCCGGTTGCATGTTCCACCTGTGCTTGGCCGGTTTCCTCCCACAGTCCAAAGACATGCAGATTAGGTTCATTGTCATTTCCAAATTGCCCGTAGTGTGTGACTGAGTCTCTGTGTGTGCTTGTGTGCTCAGTGCTTGTACACTGCCTAGTATCCCAAGTCCCCTGGGATGGGCTCCAGGTCTCCCGTCACCATGTGCAGGGTAAAGTGCTATAGAGAATGAGTGTGAGAGAGAGAGAGAGAGATCTCCACTGCGCATATCTAATAAAAAAATGAAAAAATGCCTGATTTTTGCCTCCTTTTTCCATATTTGTATTGATTATTTTTTTATTTTCTTCATTGATCCACTGTTAAACCCTGCTTGGGGATTTTTTTTTAAAAAATGTTATCAGATTGCACAAACACACCAGGACTCTCACCTTATCTTACTTCACCCGAGTGCACACGCATCTCTAACTAGTCATATCTGCTCTCACTCTTTTTAAATCTCACCTGACCCCAGACATTATCCGGCGCATAATCACCCTGCAGGGTTTAAAACTCTGTGCGCAAAAATAAGTACGTAAATAAATAAATTGAAATTACAGAATTAAATCAAAGCTTTCAAAACATTTGATATACACTTTCACCCTCAGCGGCTCCGTCTAGGTGGTTGCAAATCCTTTGTAAGTAGATTTGGCTAAAAGCATTTCATCCAAATTGAATAGAATAAATCACCGTACACACAGTGATGCAAAAAATAGCTGAGACAGCACCGGAGCTCGTAGCAGTCTGTTCGATTGAGCTCAGTGTGATAGCGGGAAGTCTTACAGTATGAGATTTAACTCTCCGTGCAAAGGTGTTTTTTTTTTTTTATCTTCCAAGCGTAAAAGCATTTTATGGGAAGTAAATCAAAGACCAGTGCAGTCGGTGTATATAATGCGTCCCTTTTGAAGGTGCCTCTACAGTTTTATTAAAAGAGCGTGGACTCGGAGGTTAACCCACACTGACCTGTGATGGTCTCCGCGTCCCGATAGACGGTGTACGGCAGCAGAGGCGCAGGTTCCTCGGTTCCGTCGCCTACATACTGCTCCTCCTGCGTGGACCCAACGGGGAGCGGTGTGTCAGAGCTTGTTCCCGAGGGGTCAGATCCCAACTCGTCCAGCTTGGCAACTTCTCACAGAGGACCAAGAATGTCTGCCATGGGACACTGGACCTTCTGACAGAGAGAGAGAGATATTTAGATTGAATTTAAGCTTGAAAATTGCTTGGTTTGTGATGGTTTTTGACAACAGTGCTAGACAGGGAAAGGAAAAGGAAAAGGGTCAGTGGCGGCTCACTGGTTAATGCATTGGGATACTGATCGGAAGGTCCCGGGTTCAAACCCCACCACCAAGTTGGCACTGTTGGGCCATGTAAAGGAACCTTTCTGAACTTGGAGGCTGTGAAGCATAGATGGGTCGATGATCCTTACATGGGAAAAAAAGGACCCAAGTTCTCATAGACTAATTGGCTCGTCACTTAATGCGTTTAAACTAGAGCTCTCCCAAAAGTGCATCCAAGTTACCAACTGTATGGTTTGGGTTCCGTGGGAAGAAGGAAATAATTGATCGCAATAGTTGAGCTATCGTAAGGTTTTGTAATATTATGTGAACTTTCCCATGCATCTATGCGCATAAAACTACTCTCTCATTGTTCTTCCTGTTTCCTTATATGGTAACCCTCTTCACTCTCTCACTCACTCGCTTACTCACTCAATCATCGGCTATACCACTTTATCCTGTACACGCGAGACTTACTGTAGGGCACGAGGCAAGGTACACCCTGCACCGGGTGCCAATTCATCGCAGGGCACACACACACACACACACACACTTGCACGCTCATTCACACACTACGGGTAATTTGGGAACACCAATTGGCATAATCTACATGTCTTTGGACTGTGGGAAGAAAGTAGAGTAGAGAACATGCAAACTCCATGCACAGAGACCCAAGGCGGGAATCGAACCCAGAACCTGGAGGTGTGAGGCGACAGTGCTAACCACTAAGCCAATATGGTAACACTATAATAATAAAAATAATAATAATACACAGACGAATAGCTCGTGCCTGCTGGAACTCTTTGATCTAACTGGAAAAAGCTATTATGTTTCCTATAGTCTGTCTGTCTCTGGGTTTCACTATGACTTTGCTGTTAATGACTTTAATAACAAAAGTCATTTAACAAAAATTTCACCAAAATTAAATATGCTCTCTTTGATGATGAACATACATGTGTAAGCTATGTTTTTTGTGTTTGGTACGAATCTGTACAACATTTGGTGGCTACAGAAAATTGAGAACCTGCCATATTTCTGTAAAATCATAGCAGCAACATTATGTAGAGTTTGTTCATTACTAAGCTGTTATTTTAAAACACTGCTTCACATTGAAATCTCTCCCAAAAGGCAAACTGAAATTGGGCCAATGTTGGACCAATGTCAGCTATTTTAGTGGGCTGATACTGAGCGCAAGTGTGGACGCCCTGTCATGCAGTCTGTTAAACAGGTTTAAACCATTGTATGGAGAATCCCAGTATAGCCAACCAAATAAAAGCAAAAAAAAACTGCCAGCTGTATATACAAGAGTGAGTCAAAAATTATCCGCAATCTGTCTGTGGTGTTTTAATTAACTTTTAGAAAAAACAAGTAAGACATAAGTCTTTCGATACACTTTGTCTATCCGTCAACAAGCATTCATATTCCCTCATAAAAAAAAATTCCGTACGAGCTGTGAGCCACAAATGCACCGCGGTCTTTTTTCAGACGTGAATCTTCGTCCTCATCGTGCTGCTTTCAGGGGACCAAACAGGTGAGAGTCTGATGGAGCGAGATCAGGACTATAGGGAGGATGCATTATCACCTCAAAATCAAGTTTCTGCAGCATGTCGGTAGTGTGGGCAGAAGTGTATGGACATGCAAAATCCTGTAAGATCACAAGTGGGGCATCCATTTTCGCTCACACCGCAGTTACGAATGAACGTTCCCACCTGCACAGCAGCGACTGGGGAGACAGTAGCCTTGAACAGAAATGCTGAGGGCAGGGCAGCTGACAGATGTTTTAATATAACATCACATATAATATAAGGATGTCACGTAATGTGCGTCATACCACCACCATTGTGGTGTATTATATATTACACTCATCTGCCATAACATTATGACCACCTGGCTAATATTGAGTAGGTCCCCGCTTTTGCCACAATGACAGTGATGCGCTGTGTGTTCTATGTGTCACCTTCACTTGCTACCTAATATATCCCAACCACCATTGTAATAAGATACTGAATATAAGATACTGAATACTCTTCTCACAGATACTGTGAGAAGAGACAAATTGTGGTCCAAAACTGCAGCTCTTGTGGAATGTTTCTGCTCTGCAAAAACGATCCAGAGAAGGAAAACTGGTGACAGGGTCATGGCTGGCAAAGGGGAACTGATACACATGGGGAGTGAAGGTTTGCCCATTTAGTGCAATCCAGTAGAAGAGCTATGGTAGATTAAACTGATGAAAAGGTTGATGCTGGTTCCAGTAGAACACAATATTAGGCAGGTGCTCATAATGTTATGGCTAATCAGGGTGAGATATAATATATATACTGTACATATGTAAATAAAAATACATACACACGCCTCTCTTCTGACGATCACATGATAGCATCAAAGATGGTGCGACTACTGACATCTTTTTGAGGAAACATAATACTACACATTGCTACCATAATTCAATACGAGGTTTAAAAAAGGGCATAGAAGTGACATTTCTGCCTGACCCTGTGTGTGTGTGTGTGTGTATATATATATATATATATATATACACACACACACACACACACACACACACACACACACACACACAGGCCCCCTGTGATATCACTCATCATCATCATCTATACCGCTTAATCCTGTATTCAGGGTCACTGGGGGCCTGGAGCCTATCCCAGGAGACTTGGGGCACATGGCAGGGTACACCCTGGACAGGGTGCCAATCCATCGCAGGGCACACACACATACACACACATACACTCACTCATTCACACACTACGGGCAATTTGGGAATGCCAATTAACCTAACCTACATGTCTTTGGGAGGACTGTGGGAGGAAACCCACCAAGCACGGAGAGAACATGCAAACTCCATGCACACAGAGACGGGAATCGAGCCTGGCCGGGGATCGAACACGGACCCTGGCGGTGCAAGGCGACAGTGCTAACCACTATATAGTCATGGCACAGTAATATCATAATGTATAATGCTAAATCTTTTATGGTGCTATATGGATGCTTTTATAATACTGAAATGAAACTTAGAAATAGTTGCCATGGTTACTACAACTATTATTGAAACGGGTTGATGTAAAAAAAAAAAAAAAGTTGATGTAAATATGTATAATCCTGAAACAAATAATGCATTTAATTTTTTTTAAATAATTTTATATTTTCCCTAATTTAGCCAAAACTAGATTTGAAGAAATATATAGGCTAAAAATGGACACTGTGTATGAAGGTTCATTTCCGGTATCAGCGCGACGTCAACACGTCGGAACCCCACACGCGTGTCTGTGACGTCATGACGTCGCGGCAAGGAGGATGCGGCTCACCTTGCGTAAACAAACCGATTTCGAGCAATAACGCCAACATTCTAAGCAACAAAAAAAAAAATGTTCATAAATATTATCATTACTGTTGTTGTTGTTGTTGTTATTACTAGTAATATTTCCTTATTTTAATTTTAGAGACTTATTTTAATCACTTACGGCACCGTGTAGTTCTGCGTCCCAGTGATGAACGGCTTCCTTTTAGGAAACAAAAACCACAGCTGTGTTTTAAGCCCTTAAGGTGCGAGATGAAATAAACTCAGATGCGCCTGACCCCAGGCCCGGGCTGGATGATGGGTGATTGACAGCTGAGTAGATGATGGACGTTGCTGATGCTGAGCGCGTGCCGTGTTACTGTTCCACACTCGTGTCCACACAAAGACAATGCGACAAGGTTTCCGGTATTCCCAATACACACACACACACACACTCTACACACTCGTCCTGTCCCGTCTTCCATCCATCCATCCCCCCTCTGTGTCTCCCTCCCGCTCTCTCTCTCGCTCTCTCTCTCTCCGCTGAAGGACAGAGCAACATCCACAGCCGCCGCCGCACCGGGCGTGACGTCACACTCCAGATTGCGTCATGCTGCAGCAGAGGTGTTCTTTCAGAGTCGCTTGATAAATGATATTAGTTTTGAAATAGTTATAGTTATATACAGTATGTAGTATGTATATATACACAGTTTTTAACGCACCCCTTTTTTTTTTACATGAAATTCATTAACCAGGTTTGTTTGTTTGTTGTTTGTCAATGTAAAGTTAAAAGTGTTTTTTTTGGGGGGGGGGGGTCATTAAGATATGATGTAACACCACATCATATGGAAAGTTTCACCTAGACTCTTGTAATACTGAGGTCACAATATTTTTCACAGCATATGGGATTTGAACTTTTTTGAACAGCTGTTGAGTCATGGTGATAAAAAACATCTGGAGATGGCTGCCAGAGAGGACACAACTCATCCTTGATGATATTTTAGATATGGAACAAACAGACTAAAAGTTACCTTTGGGCCACTTTATTGTTTAGAGCTTACTTATCAGATAGTTGTGATGATTTGGTTTGTTTGTTTGTTTGTTTTTATCTAATTTTTGAATGCCTTGCAAATAGTTTGTCCCACTGTTCAGGATATATATCCTGAAATCCATGTTTTAATGTGGAACTGTATAATAGTTCTGGCTTGTAAGGTTATCTTATGAACAAAAAAAGAAAAAGCATAAAATGAAATTTTTGTAATAATATTTTCATTTATACACAGCTATTTATATCACTTGCATTCTCTGGCGGAAAAATTTACATTTGTATAAAGATTTTTTTTTTCTTTCATTACTCGAAAATGTAGTGTACATACATAATTAAAATGTTTCTCAATATATAAATTACTAAAAGTAAATAAAAATGAAAGTAAATACTTTTATGGTTAAAGATGACTATTTTATTTGTAAATTTCGGGTTCTAGTTAAAAAATAATCTCCTACACACTGTGTTGACGAGTAAGGAATAAAACTTAAAAGCTTAGTGGTTAGCACTGTCGTCCTGCACCTCCAGGGTGCTCCAGGGTTCAGGATTCAATCCCCAGAATTTGCGTGTTCTCTCCATGCTTGATGGGTTTCCTCTGGGTTCTCCGGATTCATCGCAATTTCTAAAGGCCATCCCAGGTCACCCAAAGGTATTCGATGTGGTTGAGGTCAGGGCTCTGTGTGGGCCAGTCAAGTTCTTCCACAGTGAACTCATCACACGATGTCTTTATACTGTACTCCTTGCTTTGTGCACTGGGACACAGTCATGTTGGAATAGAAAAGGGGTTTCCTCAAACTGTTGTCACAAAGTTGCATAGAAGCATAGCATTGTCCAAGATGTCTCGGCATGCTGAAGCATTAAGATTGCCTTTGCTGGGGATAAGGGGCCTGACAGAAACACCTGAATTCAAGAATGAACAGGTTTGGCCACATACCTTTGTTCATATAGTGTATAATGTTACACATCGTGACCAGGGGAGGAGTAATGCACAGGCTGGCCTGGACTTCACCAACAAGCATGCTACTTCACCAACTAGCACGTGTGCAGGGGGCCTGGATTGGCCAGACTATTTTGAGTCGGCCTCACCGGTTTCAGAAGCACAGTGATAGAAAATGTCTGTCCTGTAAGGCTGTTCTGATGGCGAATAATCCTAATTTCAGAACATCCTCAATAAAACAGAGGTTACAGTCCAACTCAATGGAAAACAGCTCTGAGACAAAAATTCACTCTGCGATTCATTTCCTTAGGCCCGAGTACGGTTTTTGGCCACATGATGGCAGTGTGGGGAAAGGGGACAGATTTAGTCAAGTAGATTGATATGCTTTACTTTGTATATTAGCTTGTATTAGACTCACTTTGTCTGACTTAAGAACAAATCAGACTTACGAATGTGCTCCTGGATCGGTACTCGTTCGTAAGTCAGGGACAACCAGTATTTAAATTTGCCTTAAAGAAAACAGCCCCCTTGACCACTATTGGGCCATGAGAATCATATTTAATGTATTATTGTGCAACAGGCTTGTAATATTTGTAGCATGCTAGGACACATGGCTTTAAATGACTTCTTTTTTGGTAAAACATTATGAGTAAGGCGGACCCCACACAAGGAGTAGACTGGGGGTCCACAACCACCTTAATCCACCACTGATCATAACATTATAATTATAAGGTTTTACCTTAGTGAGGAGGTTGCATGTTCTCCCAATGCTTGGTGGGTTTCCTCTGGGTACTCTGGTTTTCTCCCACAGTCCATTAGGCTAACTGGTGTTTCCAAATTGCACATAGTATGTGAATGAGTATGTGATGTGTTCATATGCCCTGCGATAGAATGTCACACTTACTAGGTATGCCTCAGTCTGTGCATTAAGCTTCCTGGGAGAGGCTCAGGCAGTGTAGACGATGAACTTATAGCCAATCTCTGCACTTTGGGCCGGTGTTGAGTAATTAAAACACTTCCTGTATGAACCTACACAATACACCTAACACATCAGTAGACTCATTTAGATTTAGATAGAATTGTACAGTATTAATGATGATGATCCACAGTAGTGCAGGAGGTGCACATGTGTTAAACAATCACCACCAGGTGGCAGCAGTGCATAGAAAACCAGTGTTGGAAATGCTGCTCCCTTCCCAAGCATTATACAGTATGTAATTGTAATCTCCATTAGGATGCTAATCTTTAGCAGCGCATTATGTGAGGTGGCTATTTTCTGCACCTAATTTGGATATGATCCGATTAATTGCCAAACTCTGCTTTTTGACTCCTGAACAAAGAGGAATCAAATGGATCCAGAAAAAACTGATCAGTCACCTTGAAAACGAAAGGTCTTTTGGTAATAATCAGGTCAGACGTACTGTATGTATTGGCACCTATAGATATACAGTATACTGTATTATTTGTTATGGTAGAATATAATCTGAGCTTTGAGGAGCTTCCTGCTGCATCGCATCCTAATGATTACAACATACCTCAAAATCTTCTGCGACATTAACCTACATAATTCAGATCATTTGGTTAGCAATTGAGCTTCACATTGGTCCCATACGCACATTTCTGTTGTCCATAAACCCCATAAGGCATAAAAGAAAGAAAGAAAGAAAGAAAGAAAGAAAGAAAGATAAAGAGGGAGAAAATTAACCCTTGTATGCACTAGTCTCTCGTCAGTGTCAGTACCCTGAACACACATTACAGTAAAATATGCAAAACATAACATGAATCTTATTTTCTAATTCATGGAGATGTCAGTATCCACTGGGGCGCGGTCAGTATGCTCATTTCTCTCCCCCCTTCGTTTTAGAACCAAGAAAATTTGGGCAGAGTTTTATTTTTCCATGCTCTCCAACTTGAATAATGATAAAGGAATTAAAACATGTAGACCGATCAGACATAACATTTACCACTGATTTATCAATCATATACCAGTAAACTGGTGATGGGCCGAGGGCTCAACCATGCCCTTGGGAACCATTGCACAGCGCTCGGCAGGCAAGGACCCAAAAGTTGCCGACTCAGCCTCCCTGTGTAGCCATGCCCTGAGGGACCAGAGCCCCGATGGCACAACTGGATCCAACCCAATACTGGCGCATCATTTTATGGCTGATTACTTTAAGTCATTTGCAGTAAAATCAAATTACAAAAGGAAAGATGCAGCTTGAGATGTTACCCGAAGCTCTCACTAGCACCATTTGTAGAAGAAAAGAATCACAAAATCCTTCCTTTTTTTTTTTTTTTTTTTTTCCTGGTCTTTTTGAGACTCCTCTTGCTCAGCGCTGTACCATGCGCTTCATGATGACTTCATCATTACCTTCCAGGTCAGGCTGCGGTGACATCACTCTCAGGGAATGTCCTATTCGCACGAACAGTGTGATTCACAGAGTTCCTGTTCAGCGTAACACTTACTCACCTAGACACTGCTCTGTTTCGATCGGAATGTTTTTTTTTTCCCTTTCCCTATCTTTACTATGAGGAAGAAAGACATATGTCTATATGTCTGTCTATAGTGTGAAGTAGCTCTTCTTCTGTAGCTCTTCTTCTGCTCTGCAATGACTTAAAGGATTACTCCATTAACCTCCTCATGTCATGGTGTGCGGTTATGCTGCAAAGCCACCATGTTTAAATCTGACCCATTAGTTTTATAATAAGGATATTCCTCACTTTTGTCGCTACACATTGAAGGATGATTAAAGAGGGCAGATGGAATTGGATTGTAGCGTGGCTGCACATGTTTTGTATAGGGCAACTTGGAATTGGAAACTTGAATTGGAAAAGATTCAAACCCTGGGTGGGTGAGGGTGTCAGTGCAGATAGAGACAGACATATATGGATTTTTTTGGTGGCGGTATCATTGTTTATTTTACATTATCACCAAATAAACATATTTATAAAACATATTAAACATTTTGGTCTTTCAGCTACTCCTGTCAAGCGGACTGTCCGATCCATACACAACTTGGTGCAGGTTTTATACCAGGTGTCCTGATGCACCCCTACCATTTTTATTCAGGCTTGCGATTGGTACTGCATCCACTGGCTGGGAATCAAACCCAGGCATCATAAAATATTGTTGGCTTTGGGATTGACACTAAGCTTGTCTAGCGACCCCATGGGCTCTGTGTGGGACATTAGCTGGGACTCAAATCTTGGCCCTTGTCGCCAATGTCCTAATCATCAATAATCAATGTCAGACTAAGAAGGCCACATATTTCTGAACCGTTCGCATCAGTACAGCGGTCACATATACAGTAAAATTTCTGTGCTTCTGACCTTTGTTCTGTACTTTAAACTGCAGGTTTATATTCACATGTTTTAACATTCTAGAGTATGACGGATGAGTTACATAAACCTGGATTTTTCCAATTGTGTCTCTTAATTTA
Organism: Clarias fuscus; assembly: GCA_030347435.1. Lineage (NCBI taxonomy): Eukaryota > Metazoa > Chordata > Actinopteri > Siluriformes > Clariidae > Clarias > Clarias fuscus. The sequence continues at coordinate 4,060,150 of CM059222.1, read as the reverse complement.
ATCATAGACAATTCCCACTCATAATTCTTTTTTTTCATTTTGGATTTTCCCCCGATTTTATCCCTAATTTAGTCGTGTCCAATTCCTCCCCGTCACTAGGGGGCGCTCCCACATTAAGGCTACTTCTACCACTCAGTCGGGAAGGCCGAAGACTATCACGTGTTTCCTCCGAACCACGTGACGCCAGCCGACTACCTCTTTTCGAACTGCTCGCTCATGCACTGTTGGGAGCGGCGTAACACACTCGGAGGACAGCGCTATCCGCTCCTTCCGCTTGCGTGAGCTCACAGACGCCCCTGATTGGCTGTAGAGCCGTGATTAATGTGGGAGCACTATGTACCTCTCATCCCTCCCCTCTGAGAGAGCTCGGCCAATCAGCTCTCTCTAGGCCTCCGGCTGCGAGAGGTTACAGCACCACCCGGGAATCGAACTCACGATCTCCGGATGATAGGGCGAAGATGAAGGCTATCACAGGTTTCCTTCAAAAAAATGTGATGCCATCCAATAGCATCTTCTTGAACTGGAAGAGGAGCGGCATAACTCACTTGGAGGATAGCGCTGTCCACTCCTTCTGCTTGTCTGACCTCAATGCTTTGTAACATGGGCAAATCTTGCTTTATTAACTTCCAAAGTTACACTTCACTAACAAACTGACACTGATGATGATGTTCATACTGTACAACACATACACGCTGAAGGTTTATTTCTTACACAATGTATATTACAGTAATGTGCATTAAGAATATTGCTGGTGCTGAGATTTCTGTTCTGAAGCTATGACAAAACTGATCTGCCATAACACCATTATGGTTTACTGACATGTATATACAAGAGCGTTCACCTCTTATCTCCCAGTCGTGCTATACTGTATATCCGTGTCTCAGTGCGTGTGCCGGGGGAAGGTGGGCGTGTTGTCTGACATAAAAGAGACTCAGGTCCCTGCAGGTCTTCATCCCACCTGTGCTGCTTTAAAAGGATGGAAGGACAAGGGGGGTGGGGGGGGGGGGAGAGCGTGATTTAGAGACTGAATGAGTTCGCTGTCAAAGCAAATGAGAGATGAAGAAAGAGGCAACATGTCCAGACTGATCACATCCCTCCTCCAACTCCTTTTTAAATAAAAGACCTTTCCTTCAATCGCAGTCTCACTACTCTTTAGGCTCGGACTGTTCTGTACATATCGGTGAGATAAAAGACAATATAATCCGCCAATCTCTTGCCCAAACAACAGACCAGTATTTAAAAAAAGAAGTAGAAAAAAACACACAACTGATGTGGGGGTATAGGACTAATGTGTGTTTAGGTCTAACCCTCATCAAGTACACCTGTCCTGGTTAATCAATCATCAGTGTTTTATCGTTAGTCAGGCGAACTAATCCTTCTACACACATGTTCTGCTTTACATTTTCCACTTATGGCCTTTTTTCTCCTTTCTCCTGGTGTTAATACTGTATTCAAACACCATTTTAACTAAAAAATCACAGACGTGAATGGCTCTAGGACATGGACTGGTTTGCCATGCACACACATAATCACATGACCTACGTTTATTAGGACGATTTAATAAAGGTTAATAACCGATCATAGCAAACAACATCCTAATGCTGTACAAATTATTAATATTAGGTTTGAGGAGTGCACAAACTTTTGCACCATTATCCTCCCGTCCCCTTCTCATTGACTGATGACAGACGTCTGTTGACTAATAGACTCTTTTTTTTTTCACCACAAGTCACCACAATGTCGCTGAGCCACGCAAACACTGCATCATTACTCCAGATGAATATTCCACAAACCGATTTATATGCAAATCAGCTTAATCCATATTTAATCTGTGTGTGTGTGTGTGTGTGTACATTTCAGGCAGGCAAGATTTAAAGCAGTAAAAATGCTTTGGTTGGCTATTGTAAGGTTTATTCCCTAGTGCCAATGGTGTGTGTGTGTGTGTGTGTGTGTGTGTGTGTGTGTGTGTGTGTGTGTGTGTGTGTGTGTGTGTGTGTGTGTGAAGACATCGCTCACTTTGCTCATTCTGTTTGTAGATGCCCTTCATTCACTGACAGTAAAAAAGAAACACACAATTCCTGTGTACTGTCGTTGTGAGGACTTTCCGTTTAAACAGTTTTAAATGCAGTTCGTTAATGCTGTCACACCACAATCTAGTCTATGTAACCTTAAATAAGTCGTAGCATACAGTATATGAAATGTAGATATTAAATAAAATCTTGTTTGTTTGTTTTTTAAATAATGTTTTTGTTTTTTTTACTTTGTGGGGACCAGATAAAAGGTACTTCTGGTTTGAATATGGTCCCCACAAAGAAAACCACTTCCACACACTACAACACAGAATTGATAAGTCTGTATTATTTGTTGTCATATTTATCTGGTCTTCGGTTTAACATTTGAAACAATTAAAATATAGTTATAGTTCATTTTCAAACTATGATTTTCATTTTACAAAAAAGGTAAAGATGCACAAATGATAATGCTCTGTAACTGTTTTTCATAAAACATCTAAAATGCATGCATAGGATTTTAATTTTTTTATTTGTATTTATTTAATTTTTTTTGGCATGTTACGTTACAGAAATGCCTGCATGTTTGTTTTCCAGCTTAATCAGCAATGATGCATGATTTAAAAGAAAAAAATCTCTTTTAGTCAACATTAGTAGTCAGTAGTCAAACTTCTGCGCTATAGTTTGCTTAAATTTAAAAACATTTTAGGTTTACTATGTTAAATTGTTTTTCCAAAAGGTCAGATCTTCCTTCAGTTTTATTCCTTTCATTAAAACACCTTTTCAGGCGGGGCGGACACGATTGTGTGCATGTCATTAAGACGAAACCAAACGCTACAAAATTCTGAAATTCATGTAAAGAATTCTGTGATTCTATTTTTTACTTATGTATATAATTATGTAACTGATTGATCTAAATTGTGTCAAATTAGAAAAGAGTGTGAATTAGAAGCAGTTTCACTAGACTCACACTAGGAGTTTATGTTCTTGATTACTAGAGAGGGCACAAAATAATGTTCTTTTCCAATATTGATACTGGAAACTAGAATTTTTCTTTTTTAATTTTTTTTTTTATGGAACAATTAAATTTTTCACAATTTTTTCAAATATTTTCAATTCTTCACAAACACAACAAAAATAATAATTGACACTGTGGAATGGAATAACAACGTAAAATAACCAAACAAAAGAATGTCATCTTAAACTGTAGGTAAACATTTCAGGTTTTAGAAATACGTTTCTTTTCTGAATCTAATTGCAACTGTCTATATTTCTTACAGAATTTGACATCCGATATCTGAATCACCGCTTTTCATTGATCGTTCGCCTCTAACAATTCCCACGGACATTGATTTCATGTTTTGCTCTGGGCTGGCAGGTGGGAAACAGAGGGAACGTCTAATTTGTCTGGTTGTTCTTGCAGTGTTTTTGTAACTAGCTCTCAGAAATCCTTCTGCTTGATAGAACAAGGTGTTTGAGAAATAGGACTTTTCCAAAGGTAAGATATTTGGGGATTTTGGTGTTTGGGTGTGGTTTGAAAATGCATGGACACCAGAAAAACTTCATTACTATGGAAAGAAACTTTGTTGGGCCTTTAAAAACGTTCCGGGCCTCCGAGTGGCGCAGTGGTTAAAGCGCTCGCCCTATCATCCGGAGATCGCTAGTTCGAATCCCGGGTGGTGCTGTAACCTCTCGCAGCCGGAGGTCTAGAGAGAGCTGATTGGCCGAGCTCTCTCAGAGGGGAGGGATGAGAGGTACTTAGTGCTCCCACATTAATCACGGCTCTACAGCCAGTCAGGGGCGTCTGTGAGCTCGCGCAACGGAGGGAGCGGATAGCGCTGTCCTCCGAGTGTGTTACGCCGCCCCCAACGGTGCGCGAGCGAGCAGTTCAAAAAGATGCGGTCGGCTGGCGTCACGTGGTTCGGAGGAAACACGTGATAGTCTTCGGCCCTCCCGGCTGAGTGGTAGTAGTAGCCTTAATGTGGGAGCCCCCTAGTGACGGGGAGGAATTGGACACGACTAAATTAGGGAGAAAATCGGGGAAAAAATCCAAAAAAAAAAAAAAAAAAAAAAAGAAAAAAATAAAAAACGTTCCGAACATTTACAGATAGACGGCAAAAATTCTCCCATTAGACTTTTTTGACGGTAACTTAATAAACTTTTGTCCTTCACTCAAGGAAGAGTGTTAACGTTCTTGAATGTGGTTTGTATGTTTTTGGCTAAAATGTACGAAAACTGGCAGTGGGTCATTAAATATAAAGATTCAAATTAATCTTGAATTAGAGGTACTCCTGAATAATGAGAACTGAGTCCTTGTCCAATTACTTACAGACTGCAGCGCACTTTGACCCTCCTTAAAGTTGAGGAGTGTGTGTGTGTGTGTGTGTGTGTGCGTGCGTACACAGTCCCAGTCCTCCTAACATTCATTATTATTGACTGTCCAATGAGTGTGTGTGTGTGTGTGTGTGTGTGTGTGTGCGTGTGTGTGTGTGTGTGTGTGTGAATGAGAAAGGGACAGATTAAAGTCTCAAGGGAATCCAGGAGGTGTCCCAGTGGTCCTCATTATCCCCCTATTGGGCCTTGCTGTGGCCAGCCATGAATATTTAGGGATGTACCGCTGACTGAGTAACCCTGGTTCTGTATGTGTGTGTGTGTGTGTGTGTGTGTGTACAGTCAGGAGAACGGGCAGGAATGAATCATGCTTGCGCTGAGTGGATGAGCTTATGTATATGGGAGCATGTGGTTTCACTTACACTGTTTTTTGCCTGAAAAATGTTTTCTAAAATGCGTAGTATTAAAGTTATAACACGGGTTGAGAATCTTGCCGAGGCACCACGGCACACTCCTCATTATAAGACATTTTTACATTTAAATACTCTTAAAACTGTGTATGCTACAATTACAAGGGATGTTCAAGTCAAACTGGAACCTTTGAGTGTGCAGAATAACAGAACGCCCCTTTATTTCTCTGTATAATCCCCTGCTACACTAATGCACTTATCCCAGTGTTTCACTAGAGCTTGGACACCATCAAAGTAGAAAGTTTTCTCAGTACACCAGAGCCATGATCGGACCACCTGTCTGATTCACATCTGAAACGCTGACCTCCCAGGAACCCCTTTAATGGCACAAACATGTGGAAATGGCTTGGATCGAGGTCAGGACTGTGTGGGGGATGTGGCGATAACTCCCAGGAGACTTAGGGCACAAGGCGGGGGCCACCCTGCCAATCCATTGCACCCATTGCACCTAATCCGCATGTTTGCGGGTGGAAACCAGAGCTGCCGGAGGAAATCCATCAACCAGGGGGAGAGCATGCAAACTCCATGCACACAGATCCGAAGAAATCGAACCCTGGAGGTGCGAGGCGACAATGCTAACCACTATAGCACCGTGCCGCCTATACATAATTATAGTAATTATGTCGCCTTTTATATCTTTAAATAGCATACATGGAAAATGTACCTTCTTCACAAGTTTTTTAAATGGTAATATGGAAATATAGTTTTTTTTCCATTAAATACTCGACAATAAGAGACAACCTTGAATGGTGAGCTGTGAGATACTTCAACATGTTAAACACTACTACTGGTTTATTATTATAATTATTTTAAAAAATTATAATTAATTAATCTAAAATAAAGTTTTGAGAATTACATAAATATTGGAAATTGGAAAAGTTGCTGCTTAAGTTTTTATAATAGCAATTTGCATATACTCCAGAATGTTATGAAGAGTGATCAGATGAATTGCATAGTCCTTCTTTGCCATGAAAATTAACTTAATCCCGAAAAAAAAACTTTCCACTGCATTTCATTGCTGTCATTAAAGGACCTGCTGAGATCATTTCAGTAATCGTCTTGTTAACTCGGGTGAGAATGTTGACGAGCACAAGGCTGGAGATCATTATGTCAGGCTGATTGGGTTAGAATGACAGACTTGACATGTTAAAAGGAGGGTGATGCTTGAAATCATTGTTCTTTCATTGTTAACCATGGTGACCTGCAAAGAAATGCGTGCAGCCATCATTGCATTGGATAAAAATGGCTTCACAGGCAAGGATATTGTGGCTACTAAGATTGCACCTAAATCAACAATTTATAGGATCATCAAGAACTTCAAGGAAAGAGGTTCAATTCTTGTTAAGGAGGCTTCAGGGCGTCCAAGAAAGTCCAGCAAGCGCCAGGATCATCTCCTAAAGAGGATTCAGCTGCGGGATCGGAGTGCCACCAGTGCAGAGCTTGCTCAGGAATGGCAGCAGGCAGGTGTGAGCGCATCTGCACACACAGGGAGGTGAAGACTTTTGGAAGATGGCCTGGTGTCAAGAAGGGCAGCAAAGAAGCCACTTCTCTCCAAAAAAAACATCAGGGTCAGATTGATCTTCTGCAAAAAGTATGGCGAATGGACTGCTGAGGACTGGGGCAAAGTCATATTCTCGAATGAAGCCTCTTTCTGATTGCTTGGGGCATCTGGAAAAAGGCTTGTCCGGAGAAGAAAAGATGAGCGCTACCATCAGTCCTGTGTCATGCCAACAGTAAAGCATCCTGAGACCATTCATGTGTGGGGTTGCTTCTCATCCAAGGGAGTCGGCTCACTCACAATTTTGCCCATGAATAAAGAATGGTGCCAAAACACCCTCCAACAGCAACTTCTTCCAATAATCCAACAACAGTTTGGTGAAGAACAATGCATTTTCCAGCACGATGGAGCACCGTGCCATAAGGCAAAAGTGATAACTAAGTGGCTCGGGGACCAAAACGTTTAAATTTTGAGTCCATGGCCTGGAAACTCCCCAGATCTTAATCCCATTGAGAACTCGTGGTCAATCCTCAAGAGGCGGGTGGACAAACAAAAACCCACTAATTCTGACAAACTCCAAGAAGTGATTATGAAAGAATGGGTTGCTATCAGTCAGGATTTGGCCCAGAAGTTGATTGAGAGCAGCCCAGTCGAATTGCAGAGGTCCTGAAAAAGAAGGGCCAACACTGCAAATACTGACTCTTTGCATAAATGTCATCTAATTGTCGATAAAAGCCTTTGAAACGTATGAAGTGCTTGTAATTATATTTCAGTACATCACAGAAACAACTGAAACAAAGATCTAAAAGCAGTTTAGCAGCAAACTTTGTGAAAACTAATATTTGTGTCATTCTGAAAACTTTTGGCCACGACTGTATATATATATATATATATATAGACGTTTCAAGATTGCAAGCGAGTTTTTATAGGCGAAATAAATCATGTGATACTTAAGTCTTCAGTTTTCCTCCCAGAAGCAGCGTCTACGTCAGAACCAGCTATACAGTTTCACTGTTCAGTTTCTTGCTTGTTTTGAGTTGGGAAGGGTGAGACTGCCTCATGGGCTGAAATGAGTCACGGGGTCATCACAATCATCGTTATTGAAGTAAAAAAGACAAGACTGCGGATCTTTTTTTTTTTTACCATGTACCTGTGTACAGAAAAAAATAACGGATGAGTACTCTTTGATCTTCTCCATGTCTCTAAAATGACTTTGATGCTTCAGAAAATGTCATTTTTATTAATAAAAATACCATTCACCTCTGTTACGTGTTATTTTTCTCAGTTTCATGAGAAACCAATGAGACGAACACATAACCATGTGAGCGTATCTGATCTTTACAAAGAAGTGAGGACTTTATTTATATCATGTTTAGAACCCTCAAGAGGATCTAAGGAGGTCATCGGGTTACAAGGTCATTGTGTCTCATTTCCCACGGAGAGGTCAGGGGTCGAAGGGGAGGAGCTACGGCTCAACCCGCCTCTGGTGCTGAGATGGAACAACGGCCCAGGGGCGCCGCGTGATTGACAGATCCTCGATCCCTTAATGCTGCTCGAGGGTCGAGTGGATTAGGTTCGTAGGAAGGTTGTGTGCAAAGACGCGTGATGGAGTGTACAGAGTGCATTGTTACAGACTGTATGTTAAACCCTTGTGGAAAAAAAAGACAGAATTATGCAAATTCAATCTATACTATGTTCTAGTCCTTGTAGTACTACGCGGTATGTGTGGAATATTGATTGGTCATGTGACTACCACTTCAGCTCCGCTTCAGCGTGTGAAATTGTTCCAATGTTGAACCCTCTTGATTCTGATTGGTTGTTGAGATATCGATTCATTTTTGCGTCACAGCACGCTAACACATATCGCTCATGTGCTCCGCGCGGACTGACTTGTACAGATGATGCTCAATATAAATCACCAGATGTAGGCAAAGTACACAAGTCCAGTACTTGAGTAAATGTAGGCAAATGTTGGGCAAATATTGCTCAAGTAAAAGTAGAAGTTCATGATATTTTTTAATAGTCCCCTTCACATTTACTTAAGTATTATTATTATTTTCAACCCCATCGCCGCTCTTCCCCAATGCGGAGCCCTGCGTCTCATTTGTCGACTTGCTGAAATGTAGTTAAGTAGAAGTACAGATATTTCGTAGAGGGTGTAGTGGAGCACCAGTAAAAACTATCCCCTAAAAAATCTACTCAAGTGAAGTACAGATATGACAATATGAAAGATGTACATAAGTACAGTAACAAAGTAAATATACTCAGTCACCTTCCACCACTGGACAGGCTTTCATCATTGTTTGGAAGGAGACTCCAGTGCCGGCGCTTTGTAACAGGCCAATTACCTTTAAAAGATTGATTACAAGCATGATTTGACATCCTTCAAAAACCAAGCAAAGTCTCTGCGTGTCTGTTTCCTCACACGCCGTTCGCTCTCTCGAGGACGTCTCTGCTTTAATGCTGTGATATCATTTATTTACGACAACGCACATGACATCACTAATTCATGGGACATTGAGCTTTCCATTTAGGTTGCTGTACTGGATAGCACCCAGAGTTAGTGTGTGTGTGTGTGAGTGTGTGAGAGAAAGAGATTTCACTTAGTGCTAACCTGCTTAGACACAAGCTTCGAGTCACCCTTATTGGATTATTTTTTTTTTAATACCTCAAAGGTGATCTCTTTGATCTGTTGACGTTTGGCTTTCATCTTCCTGCTCCAGCTACCAGTGAACACCTGCACATATGCGTGCGTGTGTGTGTGTGTGTGTGTGTGTGTGTGTGTGTGGGGACAAGTACCTCTCAAAGCCAGGAGCCTCTGCGGTTGCCAGGCAACAGTCCTCTTGTTCTTGTGAAAGCAGACCGTGTGTGTGTGTGTGTGTGTGTGTGTGTGTGGGACAAATTGTTAAAAAAAAAAAAAAATGCATAAAAAGTTAGTTAATATACCGTGTACGTCTTCAGATTTATTGTTTACAAATTGTGTACTGTAGCTGGTTTTTGTATTTATATTACGTTTATTTGGTTCTCTAATTTAATTTCTCCTTGTTATCGGTTTCTTGCATTTTTAACATCATCTTTAGTGTCGTAGTGTATACTACAGGATCTCTTTCTCTTGTTTTCCCAGCATGTAGCTCGGGTGCCCGTGTGAGAACGTCCTTCTCCACATCTGATCATTTGCAGTGCTGCTTCTCCTCCATTACCCGTTCTGGATTCTGATTGGTCAGTCGTTGCTTGATTTTCCATCAGCCTCAGAAAAAGTCTGTGTGTGTGTGTGTGTGTTTCAAAACCGTTAAATAAGTCTTTCTTGCTTTGTAAGTCAGTTTGACAATCCCAGAGCACAGAAACACCACATTGTGACCCATGTGTCTTCATTTAATGTGGGCTTCTCTGTCACACACAGGTGCAGTGTGTAGCCTCCAGCAAAGTGTGTGTGTGTGTGGGAGTGGAGGTCATGGAGTTCTCTTGTCGTATTTCCTCCCCCTCTTTCTTTCTCCCACGTCTAAAATCTCCTACCATCTCCCTTATCTCTCTTCCCGTCGCTCCCCTTTCCTTTGATCCACTGATATATGACTCCAGTGTGTTTCGGCTTGTGTGTGTGTTTAAGGGGGAAGAGTGGAGCTGCTAGAGAGCTGAGGGGAAAAAGACTCATACCCTCACACCTCCCAGTTTTTATGCGGCACATCACAGGCTCATTACATACACAGACAAGCTGCCTTTCGGGCCAACTCGGACAAACCCTTCTTCCTCCTCCTTGCTCGGAGATGCAGGGACGAGCGTGTGATCTGTCTGAAGTCGCTGGCGGAGCCAAAGCATCGGGGCACGGCTTCAAACTGGAGCCGGCCGCTTTGGCAAGGGCTCAGTGAAATTCCTCGCGCCACAACAAAGGCGGGGGGGAGGGGAGGCTATGGGGCAGAAACTTTTTTTTTTTTCTTTTTCTTCCCTCACAAGTATAAGCATGTGCTACAGACCTACATTACAAGCTAATGAGAACTAAGAGGTCACTCAGTGTTTTTGTTTTCTTCTTGTTGTTTTTAAGCCAATACATGCGTCAATCTTAGAATATTTGAGTTTTTATGTTCTGAACTGTGTTTTCAATTTTTTTTTAATTCAGACTCTATAAGCAAATAATGGATGAACTGTTCTTCGGCGGGGTGCCATTACTTTAATTACATACAAGCCTTCGCTGCAGTTATTATCCTTATAATAAGCACAGGCTGTTCCACCATTGGCATTAAGATCAATAACGTTTCCATTCAACATGCACTTCAAAGAGAACATAAAAGTGTCCCAAAGCACACCTTTCATATATGATTAGATAATAAATGATAATGTCTTAAAATAATATAACGTTTAATAAACTTCTGGTGCCGATGTTCTGCCAATGTTTGATGTCTTGTCAAAAAATGCTACCATAGCATGAATGGTCGATTCATGCTACCCTAATTGTCAAACGTACAATAGCAGTAAATGGAGCATGTTTTGAACACTTAACATGTTTATGGTCAACATGGTTAATATGGTAGCATAATCTGAACAAAATGACTGAAACAGTTTTCAAGTTTTTCGGTTACCGTTAAGTAGCAAAAAAAAAAAAAAAAAAAAAAAGATAGGCAGCATGAATTGGTAGATCGATGGATTGGATTGGTAGAACACCGGATATCCAGGATAGAGTTAGAAAGAAAAGTTGACAATCACACAAACAAGATTTTTTTTTTTTTAATAATTGCTTATGAGGAACGAGATAAGGCAAAGAGCAGAGATGGTACGCTCTACGACTTTTGTTTCTGAAGCTAGTAACTCTACAATGTAGTAGTACATTAGAAGTAATTCCGATACTGCTCTGCTACGTAATATTGTGTTTAAGATACTAGCATTGGAACATTTGTAACTCCAGCTACGTCCCTCATCAGTCTTTCCAATGTTCCGTCTTCCAAAAAATTACGAGGTCAATGTATTGCTGATGTGTAATGTCCTGTTCAAGGTTGCCAATTTGTTTGTATTTTGAAAAACAGAACTAGGCTCTTCGGAAAATATCAATGAAATAAATGGCAGCTGCAGGAGGGTGCGTTTGTCCTTCAATAATGGGCGGGATTGGTCAGATTTCCTGTGGAAGCTGATTGGTTTTCCTTTGGACAGCTTTACTTTCGGAAGGTGTTTGGTTCATTGGTTGACCTTCAGGATGTTATGGGGTGTTCAGGTTGCCTGTCAGGATGGGTGAAATAGCAAGGTATTCACAAGGCCCCAGGTTGGTCAGATTTCTTTCAGGAGGCGGTGGGATTGGTCAGATTTCCTTTGTGAGCAGACAGGATTGGTCCTGATCTGGTGAAACTGGTTGGTTTTCCTTTGGAGAGCTTTTATTTAGAAGGGTTGTTTGCTTCATCAGGTTTTGTTCAGGAGGGTGTGGGGTTGTTCAGATTACCTTTAGGAGGGTGTACAACTGGTCAGATTTCCTTTACGGCGTCTGGGATTGGTCAGAGTTCCTTTGGGAACAGAGAGAATTGGTCAGATTCCCTTCAAGGACAGGTGAAACTGGTTGGTTTTCCTTTGGAGATCTTTCTTTCAGGAGGGTGTTTGCTTCATCGGATTTTGTTCAGGAGGGTGTGGGGTTGGTCAGATTACCGTTAAGAGGGTGTACATCTGGTTAGATTTCCTTTCAGAATGGATGGGATTGCTCAGAAAGGAACTTTGACCAGAAAGGTTTGGACAGCTTTTCTTCACAGGGCTGTGGGATTGGTCAGATTTCCTTCAGGGGGCATGGAATTGGTCAGTAATCCTTTGGGAACAGTAGGAATTGGTCCGTTGTCCTTTAAGAGGCAGTGGGATTGATCAGATTTTCCTTAGAATAGCTGGCTTGGTCAGATTTACCTCAATTGGTATTTTTTATTTTTTTTGGAAGTGGACAGGATTGATGAGATTTCTTTTGGGGGGCAGGCAGGATAGGTCAAATTTCCTTCAGGAATAGATGACTGGTTTGGACTCCTTTCCTTAAGGATAGTGTCCGCTTCATCAGATTTTGTTTAGAAGGGTGTAGGGATGATCAGATTACCTTTAGGAGTGTGTACAACTGGTCAAATTTTCCCCAGGGTGGCTGGAATTGGTTAGATTTCCTTTCAGAATAAAAGGGATTATTCCCAATGGACTGCTGACCAGACAGCTTTTCTTTATGGGGCTTTGAGATTGGTCACATTTCTTCCAAGAGGGCATGGGATTGGTCAGTGCTCCTTTGAGAACAAAAATTATTGGACAGTTGTCCTTTACAAGGCAGTATGATTAATCAGATTTCTTTCAAGAACAGGTCTGAATTTCTTAGGGAGCAAACAGAATTAAACACCTTTCCTGTTGTGGAATCAGCCAAATGTCCTTCAAAAGTCAGTGGAATTGGGATTGGAGTTCCTTTGGGAGCAGACAATGTTCCACAGCCCACTTTTAATGCTCCCTAGCAAACAAAAGTATTTTTTTCCAGATTATCCTCACCCTGTTAAGTTGTTTTCATTGTATGTCTGCATGAGGCAATGCTTCCACTATTAAATATAGCTGCGAGCTCTACAGTTTTTTAACGATTTGATCATCTTTGTCGGTTGGTTACATTGGAAGATGACGGTTCCCCACTATGCTTCCAGGTTTTAATAATGTGTTGGACAGTTCTTAATTAAATTTTAGTGGAATAAGTAATAGCCCTAGTATTCGTTGCTTGATGCAGATGAATAATTTGATCGTCCTGAAACAGCAGTGTACTTAGCCACAACCACAGGATGTCACTTCTATGTTTTCTTAGGAATGAGAAGCAACTCAGGTCAGTTAGGGTTAAAAATCTTGCTGCCAGCTGAACCATATGAAATCACTGCAGTAATTATCCAAAGGAAAGCTCTTAACTATTTGTTTAGTTAAAGCCAGGTGGTAACTTTTTTTTTTGGCTGGGAAGCATGTTCTCAGCTCATACATATGACAAAAATTACTGTTATTGTTTAATAGTAAACCAGGTGCAGAGTTTTGCAGCACAAACATCAGAGGAGTGACTGCTGATGGGCTGCGTTCGTTGTAATACGGCTAACAAAATGGTTAAGCTCTGGCCAATGAACAAGATTCAGTATCTATTTATAAAAAGAAGGTTAGCTGGTTAGAGCAGCTTACATGCATGTGCACACACTCAAATGTTCCTCCCTTTGATCTCCCTCCCCTTCAATTCACAAACAGGATCATGTTATTTTCCTGAAAAACTGATTTGTAGATAAGCAACCATAAACCAGTTATATGCTAAAGCGTTAAATAGGATGACTCGCCACGCGTCCATGTTCACAATACTAAACATTTTAGAGCCATGGTAATAAACTACAAATGTGCAAAGTGTTCGAGTAAAACCACACAGACGGGAAAATGAACACTGAGGAGGAGACCGAGATTCGCACCAATCGTGATGTGATGAAGAGGAGCTACTGTGACCAAGCTGAAGTCGATCGGGTTCCCGGAACAGCACTTGAACGCAATTTTTCCATTTAAAGAAACGTCACACGTTTGATCCGCTTATAGTTCCGCCCTCAAAAGAATCCGGCACATCATGTTACCAAGAAACCACAAGGGACAAAAACATTACACAGCATTTGTAACAGTATTCTCTTTCAGGGCAGTGGTTCGCAAAATACATTACTTGTAAGGGAGCCGATGCTTATGAAAATAGTTCTTTGTGTGCATGTCCCTGCAGTCTGTATTAATTTATATTAGACTTTAAGCTGATTATTGACTCCTTTAATGGCAGCAAAGAGCTTTTGATGAGTTAAAACTGGAGGGGGGAAGAAGAAGAAAAGAAGAAAAAAAAAAAAAAGAAAAAAAAAAAAAAAAAAGCAGCAACACCATGATAATCATGCAATGTTAGCAAAGGAAAAATAAATAAAAACAGTCTTGGGATACAGAGTGGAATAAAAGTCTTTTATTGTTTAGCTATGTCATTATCCATGTTCCCGAAAGAAGCCGCACAGGCAAACAAAAAGAAAAACAAAAACAAACAACGACGTCGCTTCAATAGAGACTACCTCGAGATAGCATAGAAAAGAAAAGATCTTTGTCAAGCCCGTGAACCCCCAACCACCCTCCCCCCATTTCACTCCACACCTTATTTGGAACAATTGTGACACTGAAAAGCGCTGCTCCAGCCATACTTTTTTTCCCCCTCTTTTAATAAGAATGCATATATTTCTCCCACCCCAATACTCCAAGGTTTACACAGCTGATCGTATAAAAAAAAAAGCTACACATCATTACACTTTCAGTCAGAATACATAGAAACCGATTATTAGTGTTCGACACCGTTTACGTGAGAAAGATTGAGAAACCGAAAATGAGGCAAGTCCACTACAACTCAACACTACAGAAGACAAAGAAATACAAATTACTGCTGGGGGGAAAAAAAAAAAGAAAAAAAAAAAAATTATATATAATAACGAATACATACTAGAGGTCAAAACCAAGCTAGGTGGTCAGTACCATGGACTGATCATCTTTAAAATAATAATAGAAAAAAAAGGTTTTAAAAAAAGGAAAGTTAAAAGTGACATAAAAACAAAGCTAAAAAGGTTTACAGTTCCATCTTTAGACCTTTCTTCTCCACTCTTCAAAGAGCAACCGCTTCCAAAATCCCTCACGACCTTCCTTCCTCCATCAGGGACAAGCGAGGGTGAAAAAATTCTGAATAACAACGACAAAAAAAAAGGGGGGGTTGGCTTCCCTTCCTCTTGTTCCTCGTAGAAAACTCCATCTCACCTCCATCAGGTGTGTACATATGTATGTGTGTGTGCAGTGTTTATACGCATGTGTGTGTGTGTGTGTGTGCACGCATTGTGTCAGGCACTTTCCGATATGCTCTCCCACCCGCCGCGACCTTTCCGTGACTCCTCAGGCAAAAATCACAATGCAGATTCATTCACGCTGCAACGGGAGAAAAACAAAAATCAGAATTCGAGGAACAACCCGGGTGTAAAACTGGTTTCAACAATCAATCGATCATGGAGACTAAAACAAATATTATAAAAACGTCTCTTTTATCCCCATTCCCTTTAGAGTCTCTTACCTCTACTTGCAGACTGTGTGTGTGAGAGAATGTGTTTAGAGGTCCGTGTCGAACCAGGCCAGCTGATTGGAGTCTGTAGGAGGGAGGCCTTCCATCAGGTCGTGGGTGTGGCCGAGGTCAGGGAGACCGTCCACTGGGTAGTCTGCTCCGGGATGGTGGCCAGTGAGCTCGTGTTCGAGGATGCCGTCCATGCCCAGGCCGTCCTGAGCGTAGCCCGAGTGGAAGGAGCGGTAGCTTGGGTCTGTGGTAGAGGGAGGAAAGCAAAATTACACACGAGTATAAAAAGTACTGGCGCGCACACGCATGCATAAAGGCAAAACTTGTGCTCGCCTTAAGGTTTGATGATGAATTTAAAAATCTGCCGTCTTGAAAGATTACTCAAACTGCATTACATGCATACAGGATACTAAAGAAGGGCTTCATCAGCTCTCGATACATCACTGAATCAACAACTCAAACGGAAAATCATTAGAATAAGATTTAAATTCTAAATTTAAATTCTTAAATTTGTTTAGAATTGTAACAAAATAAATCATACTACGATATTTATAGAATCCCCGCAACCAAGTATCGCAATGATGTCATACTGGCTGCTCCCTGGTGATTCAGGGAATATACACCCTACAATACTTTACTGTGTCAACCTGACGAATGTGCCGAGTTACACACGGCAGGTCTCTTACCGTCTGCTCTATATCCAACAGGCTCTCCTTGAGCTCCCATATCCAGACCCATATCAGCAGTCTAATAGAGAGGAACAGAAAAAAATACAAGAAAAATATATATATTTTTTTAAATCAATTACATGCCACATAATTGAATCACGTGTGTAGTCCACTGCGGAGTGTACGTACCTCGTTCCAGGCCATGGGCTCTGTTCTGAAGAGAGAGCTGGTCAGCTCCACAGACAGACGCTTCTTGTAGTCCTGAGGTTTGTCCTCGGACATGCGGAACAGCACAGCTGCCGCGTACGTAGCTGGAGAGAGAGGGGACAGATTACCAAGGGTGATTACCAAACTGAACTTTGTTAGCAACATTTGTTTATTTAATCTCAGAATGACTTCCTACTCTCCGTCATGATTCAACACCACCACACTGTACTCGTCTTTAAATGAAAATGCAGCATTTTAACCAAAAAAAAAAAAAAAAAATCAAGAGCAGCCATTATTACTGTGTGCCTAAAACTTATGGTCGCATGACCCAAATTATGGGATTGTCTTTCCCAAACTGGGACGCACTGCGCTACATTGAATCGGTCCAAAATAAGGAAACATCAGAAGCCAGCTGTCCTTATGCTGCCTTCCAAAAAACAGAACAGACTGTACCTGATTTTAAATCTAAATATTAAAATGCAGTCCCTCATTTGCTGTCGCATACGGAATAATTTTTGGAGAGAAAAACATTGTGAAAAATTAACACAATGAATCTTGTGTACGGTTTGCGCCTTTGGAGAGAAAAATGTCAGATGTTTTCAAATCTACCCGTTTTGACATAACTAGTGGAATATTTTCTGCTGCATTTAAAATGTTAAGAACTTCTTTTCTAAACATTGTGAACTTTGGGATAATGTCTAATTTTGATTCCTAAACTACCTTGACACAGCTAAGTTTGTTAGCATTTGCTAACAAATGCGAGGAGAAAAAAGAAAGCAAGGAAAACAGGAATGTCAACAACTTGCTGAACCATTTGGCTAACAGGCTTGACTAAAACGACCCTTTAAAAACACAAACACACTCACCCACTCCCTCGTTCCTGGAGTGCAGCAGTTCAGTGAGGGGCGCCGTGGCTCCCTCCGCTTCGATGGCCTCGGCGGCTTCCTTGTCCTGCGCCAGCTCGCAGAGGACGCCGGCCGCCACGCGCTGGATATTTTCGATCGGAGAGTACAGCAGCTGCACGGTGAGGGAGCACAGGGACAGCTCTTGAGTACTGGTGCTGAACAGTAACCTTTAGTTTCACCCGAGTATTGTGCAAGATAAAATATTTCCCGTGTGCGATTTCCCTCATTAACAAATTGCTCGTTTGGAAAATGGTGCATAGTTACGCAAACTGAAAATAGGACTGACCGTTTTAGACTCTCATTTTATAACATCCGCATCAAGTCTGATTTCAAATGAGTTATCTTAGTATAACAAAATCACTTGCACATAACTAGCACGTATGACTACGAGTCACATGTCGTACCTGAACAAACAGAGGGATGGTGTTGAGGCCTCGGATGACAATTCTGTTGTGCACGTCTCTGGCCAGGATGTGGAGTGCGCCTGTGCAGCCCTCTACGATCTCCTCCATCCGGACTCCCTCCTGTAGAGCATGCGTACGAAAACTTAAATCACAACCTTGAATCTGGTGTTTGGTCTGTAGAGAAATGGCGTTCACAAAGTAGTCATTTTGATTTCGAGGCACTTGCCAAAATGCTCACCACAAACTGTTGCTGTGTGCCTCCCATGGAGGTGCGTCTCTGGGTGTCCTGGTGTGCCCTCACGAGCAGCTGGACTAATCGGGGGATGGCACCCTGCTCGCGCAGTGGTGCATGATTAGCTGGACAAAGCGCCAGGTTACGGATCAGACCAACTGTGGCCTAGGGGGCGGGGCAAAACCAAACGATCAGACACTTAACTGGTTGGCTATTAGAGAATCTAATTAAACGAATAGTGAAAATCCTGTACCTTAATAAGAGGCCAGTGTGAGGGAGGGTGCAGCAGTTTGACCACCACAGGAAGACCGTAGTGAAGGCGCACAGCATTCTGGGCCATTTCAGCATCCTGGTGTCTGGAGGTGAGATGGCGGAGGGCGCACACGGCAGGTTCGGTGATGTCCTCGCGGTCTCCGGCTCTGAGCACGGTACGCACGAGAGACTCGATACCACCGACCTGGCACACCATCATTTTGTTCTTGTAGTTGTTGCAGGTGAGGTTGGACAGGATCCCGGCGGCACACGTCACCACGTTGATGTCGTCCGAGCCGAGGAGCTGGACCAGGGTCCCGAGCAGGCCTTCCATACCCTCCTGTAGTGCGCAAAAAAAAAAGAAAATTACAGCCAAGTTAACATAGCTAAGGAGAAAAAAAAAAAAAAAAAAAGAAGTGGGGAAAAAAATCCAGCTGTTGTGTTTCATGCGATTGTGTGTGTACCTGCTTGGTAGCAGCGTCTGACAAGTTTCTGAGGGTCCAGAGGCAATTCTGTACCAGTCTCTGACTGGGGTCGGTCAGGTGAAGGCCAAGAGCCTGCATGCCTCCTGAAAAAAAAAGACAAAAAAAATTTAATAAATAAAAAAAAAAAAAAAAAAAAACTCAAGTGTTGTAAGCTCTCCATTTTCTCTATTCTCTAAAATTCTTCCCAAGTATATACGATTTATATAAAACTACTAGATAAATAACTCCTGGAAAGAAAATTGTAGCCATCTGCATTATATTTGAAATTTAATTTGTATAATCTAATTCCAGACATATAAAAACCTTCCAACAAACACAGACACCCAGTCAAGGCCAGTAAAAACCCTTTAATCCCAAAGCGCGCGCGCATGTGTGTGTGTGTGTGTGTGTGTCTGCTTATGTAAACATACCAGCCTCTACGATGGCAGGTTTGTTACTGGAGCAAACAGAGAGCACTTTGAGTACACGGCTGGTGGTCCACAGCAGCTTCTCATACGTGTAGGTCCTCATGATGTTCACCAGAGCCTGAGGGCCGCCGCTCGCCAAGATGATCAGCTAAAGAAACAGACGGGCATGCTTAGACACCCAAACAAGACCAACGACAAAAATAAACGGTTTCGCCGCGGAATCCATCCGGCCTCACCTTGCTCTCCTGGTTGCCGTAAGCGAGGATCTGTAGGCAGTCTGTGGTGATGGCCAGGAATTTAACGTTGGTCTTGTTCAGCAAGGCGACCATTTTCTGCAGGCCGCCGGCCAGACGGACGGCCATTTTGGCTCCTTCCTGGTGCAGGAGGAGGTTGTGTAGGGTGGTGATGGCGTAGAACAGCACGCTGTCTACTGGGGATCTGGTTCACACAAAACACACAATATTTCAATCAAGAAAGAAAGAAAAAAAAAAAAAAAAAAAGATTTTTGTACAATGCAAGTGCTACGAACACATTTAGCTTTCCTCGAAGTCTAGACTCTTACCCGAGCATCTTGACGAGAGCAGGGATGCCGCCGGACTTGAAGATGGCAAGAAGGCCCTCCCGGTGGTGCGAGAGGTTGTGCAGGGTGCCGGCGGTGCAGCGCGCCGTCTCCACGTCGGCCGTGTTCTGCATGGTCCTCACGATGGCCGACACCATCTGAGGGGAGCGCATGATGGCGTGTCGAGACGCCTCCTTCTTCGATAGCTGATGCACCATGACGGATGCCTTGTTCACCACCACCTCGGGAAAGAGAAAAAGGTAGACGGTTACAAAGTGAAAACATGCTGCCCCAGATTTGTGAGTTGTGGGTTGGGATAAAAAAAAATAAATCCCTGAAGTCCTCATGTCTTTTATATTTTTAAAGTGAAGAAGCAACACAGCAGAAACGTTTCGTGCAAAATCGAACCTACTTTTAATTTAAATCCCAACTGAAAGGTATACAATCTTTATCAAACCAAACAAAGAACAACAATCTTCACCTGGTCTTCATCGTTGAGGAGCTTGGTGAGCTCTGGAATAGCCCTGGTGGCAAGCTCGGCGTCGTCCTGGTAGTTGATGAGATTCACCACGGCGTGTTTGAGCATTTGGGACGGCTCGGCCAGCCGCTGTACGTTGGTCGGGTTGGTGGAGTCGAACTGGGTGGTGGGGATCTGCATGCCCTCGTCCAGGGTTTCGGGAAACATGGCGGCGCGCACGCGCTGGGCCCGGGTCATGGCATACTGCCCGTCCATGTCTTTGAAGGAGCGTGAGGGCGTTAACGCACGTGGATATTTAACACAAACATCTTAAAAGCACAGAACGTGCTCTGCACATACCTGCCACCTGCTCCGGTGTGAAGGGCTGGCCGAATCCCTGCTCCCACTCGTATAGCACCTGGTTGTCCAGTTCCTCATCCTCGGGGTTGCCTTTTCCCGAGAGCGAGGGCGCGGTAGTGGTGGCTCCAGAGTGGATACCCGAGTCCAGGTAGGACTGCTGCTGCCAATGGCTCACTACGGCCTTCCGGTCCTGCTCCATGGCCATGTCCAGCTCCATCAGATCAGCTGCACGACCGAGAACGGACGTTAATCAGATGGGAAGCGTCTCGTAAAATACCAGCAAAACGACTGCAACATTCCGTACACCAATATAACCAGTGTTACTTATTTCTTACTCAAAACCACTACGCGAGTGTGTATTGACAATATATCCTGGCTCTGGTATATTAAAGGTGCAATTCCTTCCTTGTGCAATATAGGTGTGGCTGAGACGAGGAAAAAAAAACAAAAAAAAAAAACAAGTCAAATAAATAAATCTACCCGGAAGCCTAATTTCCTGTCCAGAATGCTCGTTTTTGTTGGATGAGTCTCTGTCGTTGTGTAAACACGCTACCTGACGCAACACTGTAGATCCTGGGACGTGTTCACTCAACCTACCCTATTTGTCAGACTTAATAGATAAATAGATCTTTTCTTTTTAAAGGTCTATTAATTCACTAACTACGCTTCAGTACAACGACAAGCTTCTAGACTTTTCCACATGTTTAAACACGCCCTGCCTGGGATCCAGTCGCTATGTGTGTGGCATCGTTAAGGTGTGTGCTTGTGTATGCAGTGCGGTAGGGTGCCATGTTTTTGAGGTCGCTCATTACCTCGCGAACCCGTTCATTTACTTCCTGGCTATAATTAGACTTGCAGAGAGGGGAAAAAAAATAAAAAAACAACTTGTACTCACACTGGGTAGCCATCGTGATGCCGAGCCGTCAGTCTGAACTACTTCCAAACCTGTGAGAGGGGGAAAACAAAGAAAAAACGCGCCTGTGAGTACGGAGAAGGAAATTCAGCGTAGGCAGGCGTGATGTGTAACTTGGCAAAGCCGTGGAAGACGACATGCGATACGGGCTCTTACAAACGACCTGAAATCTGATCAGCACGCCATTCCTTTCAGACAACAGCTGTCTGTGTGAGTGAGAGAGAGAAGGGGGCTCGAGTCATACAGCCTCAAGCTGTGCACGAGTGTGTGTGTGAGTTCTTAGGGAAACTCCCAGCATTCAAGCAGCTGTGTCTCTCGAATACATACACTGAGTCATCCTGGCAGTGGCAATAAAAACATTCCTGGGGGTTAGTCAGCGTCGTTGATCAGCGCTTGATGAGAATATCGAGATGAGGCGAACAACGTGATGAAGATCAACAGGGCTAATTGAAAATAAACAGCCTTGAGAGAGAGAGAGATGCCGATTTACACCAGAAGCTTTTATGAGGATTGTTATTACTACGATCAAAAGCACCCAAGCACTCAGACACCGAGTCTGTAAAAGACGAAATAAACCAAAAACAAATAGAAGACAGAAGAAAAAGAAAAAAAAACTGATAACTGAAATTATTCTACAGACACGATTCACAGAAGTGAACACAACACACTCCTCAGGTCTCACGGTTTCTCAAGCGCTCGGAACACGCGGTCATGCTGATTCTGGTTTAGTAACGAGGTGCGGCTGACTGGGACTGTCTGCTAGTTTGATATTTTAATCGAAAACAAATAAAGTAAGCCGCGTCGGGATGTAAAACTTAAGAGTCGGCCAAGATGTCAGGGATCTGTTTAGTCATCGAGCAAGACAACAGAAGGAGGTAGGAGTGCAACAGATGGGCTAAAAATACAGGGAGGAGAAGAAAAAAAAAAAGTTATAAATCGTGTCCGTCTGTGATGAACAAGACTGTAGCCGAACAAATACTGCATGAACTGCATAATCCATGAAGTGGAAAAATTAAATAAAATTAACAGTGCTGGTGATCAAGACTGACCTGCGATCACGAGATTTGCAGCAAAAGGACCAAAAAAAAAAAAAAAAAAAAAAGGTTGTAGAGTTAATTTATCTCGACTATCTTTTTCTTCTTCAAGCGAAACGTCCTTCATGCTGGCTTTTTGTTCTTAATACGCTGGCTAAACTAGGAAACCTGTAGAAACATGTTACCTTCAAATCAACACTAGAACCAGGAAGCTGCCTTGGCATTTCTGCAGAATGTGTGTGTGTGTGTGTGAGAGAGAGGGAGGATGTGGACTAGTCCAGGACAACAGAAACCGCCTTTTAGGTACAGCTTCCTGAGCAGAAGAGTAAACACCTCACGCGTATGCAGCCTCGAATGCTTGCGTTAGTCGATTTTTATCCGAAACCTGCTTTCCGCACTACCTTGAATTCCCCTTGAGCTACCGTGGAAGAGATTAGAGATTAATTAAACTGGTGACTAACATCATTATAAGTGTTTTTTTTTTTGACAGCACGACCGCATCAAACGCAACAGGATGAAAAAAAAAAAAGACAAAAAAATACATATTTTATATAAATCAGTAACGTGTGTTGCTGCTTCCAAGTACACCGTGTTACATTCTGACAAGAAACAAATACGAATGTTTGAGTAACGGCCAAACGGCAGCAAAGATCAATCATGAGGATATGTTAGGGCAAGTCTGGTGGTGGAGGGGGGGGGGGGGAGGGGGGGGGGGGGGAATGATGCTCTTTGAAAGTCTTTTTGGGTAGTTTACGATCGTACAGGTGCTCGTGTGGGACTCAGTCCCTACCGGATCGCCAATTTTACCTCTTTAGTTTTTCTCCATTTGCTGTATTAAGTCTTGTTGCATGCGCATGAGCAGCACTTAACCATTCCCAAGTCCTGAAAGGAAACACTGTTGCTTCTCAGATAGTCTGAGAACCATCTCGGTTTTTTCGAAACATTAGTGAAACCAATTAACTTGATTCGATTTGTATTTGCTTTTAAAACACTGTTAGAATGGTAAAATGTCCCCCATTTTACCATTTCTTTAACAAGTTAACATAAGTCTCAAGGCTTCCCTAAAGTGTGCGTTAATGCCCCAGCTTAAAGATTAAACTGCATTTTTTCATATTTCAGTTTTAATGGAAATTAGCTACTGCTGAGCCATGCCACGCTAAAAAACAGGGGCAGGGCTGTCCTTATACGAGGTCAAATTCAAGGGGGAAAAATTAACAAAAAAAAAAATCAGCTTGTTTACAATACAAAAGTGGAAAATAATGTATTTTTCTGTTTACACACAGAAACTAGAGCCCAATCTGCATACCTAAGCACAACAAAAAGTTACATTTTTGCACGATAGTTGCCCTTTAACAGCGAGAGGATACGAAAGTGTTCAAAAACATTACAAAGTTTACATAGTTTAAACTGAAGCGACTGTTTTAGGCACAAAGCTTTGAAAAACTAATGCTAAAAATAATCGAGGTGAGTTTGCTCTAAAAAAGACAGCCGAGTAAAAAGAAGAAAGAAAAAAAAAAAATCAGGACACAACCCGACCTTGAATAACCACATCTGAGAGAAC
This sequence comes from Clarias fuscus, assembly GCA_030347435.1. Classification (NCBI taxonomy): domain Eukaryota; kingdom Metazoa; phylum Chordata; class Actinopteri; order Siluriformes; family Clariidae; genus Clarias; species Clarias fuscus. The sequence continues at coordinate 4,036,340 of CM059222.1, read as the reverse complement.
TGTCGAAACCCGGACTGAAGACCTGCTGAGGTTACATTTCATCGAATCGTTTTTTCTCTCTCTTGGAGGCGTTTGAGAAAACGAGCGTCCCTAGAATGCTGTTTATTTACCTTTTTCCCCCTCTCCCTCTTTCAACACTCTAATCTATAACAGACTTTGGTCAAAGAAAAAAAGGGGGAAAAAAAGAAAGTTGTTCGGTCTTTGGTCTTTGGTCTCTGAAGAAAAGAGTGACCTTCTGAAGTAGAAGTTCCTAAGCACCTTGGAGGGCAGTCTGAAGTCTCTCAGGCGTCTGAGGTGGTAGAGACGCTGTCGGGCCTTTTTCACCTGTCACATCAACACCGTGGTGAAAAAGGCCCGACAGCGTCTCTACCACCTCAGACGCCTGAGAGACTTCAGACTGCCCTCCAAGGTGCTTAGGAACTTCTACTCCTGCACCATAGAGAGCATCCTGACGGGAAACATCACGTCCTGGTTCGGGAACAGCACCATGCAGGACAGACGAACTCTTCAGAGGGTGGTGCGATCAGCTGAGCGCATCATCCACACCGAGCTCCCTGACCTGCACTCGATCTACAGCAAGCGGTGCTGGACCAAGGCCAGGAAGATCATGAAGGACCTCAGTCACCCCAGCAATGGACTGTTCTCTCTGTTGAGGTCAGGAAAGCGATTCCGCTCCCTGAAGGCCAACACAGAGAGACTGAGGAGGAGCTTCTTCCCGCAGGCGATACGGTCTCTTAATCAGTACAACACACAGTACTGATCCATTTTGCACACCCACACATGCTTCTGCACTCACTCTGGACACTCTGGACATTCAGGACATTTGCACACTTGTCCTCACTGCACACCTGCCCACTCATGGGTAGTATGCACACGTCACTTAAATATGCACATAAGCCACTTTATCATTTAAAATGTCACTTTACTGTATATCTGCATATTCAATATTTTTATTTCCACTTGTGCAATTTCAATTTTTTTACCTACTTACATTTTATATTTTTATATTCTTACATTTTACATTTTATATTCTATATTTTATATTTTATTTAATTTTATTTTATTCTCTTAGGTCAGGGCAGTTGCCTAAGCATTTCACTGCATATCGTACTGTGTAGGATTGTGTATGTGACAAATAAAATTTGAATTTGAAAAGAAAAAAAAAAAAGCTTATGGTTTTTATTTGCACGTCACAAACACGATCAAGCTTCTTAAACGTCATTAACCACGTTAACATTTGAGAGGGGCTTAAAATACAGCAATTCACACCGTCGCTCAAAGCTTAAGCTTACTCAGAAAAAGAGCCCCTTTTACACACAGCTAATTACAGGAACCCACATTTATGAAAACATCCTGCAGTCAGCGTCGGACATTCCACACTCTGTGTGCGTGTGCTTTTGGTTGCTGGGGGAGGAGGTAGCGCGCGGCACTTAAGACGTCTGCCTACACCGAACCAGACAGAACGCTTCTTAATAGGAGGAGGGAAACTGTAGCACTGTGAAGTCGTGCCAAAGTTAATAAATCGATCCCGAGCACACACAGGAGCAGCTGTGGCCATGAAAACACACTTTGTAAGCAGTTCATTCAACATCGCTCTGAGCAGAGTGGAGGAAAGAAAAGAAAAGAAAAAAAAAAGGGTCAAAAATTCTAATGATTTGGTGGGAAATAATACCACTTTCATGAAGTTGCTCAGAGTCTGAAAGAAACCCAGCAGGCGAGAATGCTAAGATTTGACCATTCATCACGCATCGTCCGAATCATAAACAAGAGCTCTTTATCTTTACCTAAAACGAGTGCAGTGGCATTCAGGCGCACCGCCCTCATCTCCCATATGGAAGTGATTTAGCGAACCCTTGTCCACAAACACTGTACAGGACAAACTCTCTCTCTCTCTAATCCTCTTTCGCAGCTTCAAGACACCGTTATCCCGGAAATCCACTGCAAAACTGCAGCATGTTACAAACCCTAAAACGTGACTTAACCGAACAAAACATGTTGTCCTGCGTCTACATTTTCCGTGCCGTGGCGTAAGGGAAAGCGGATGCCGCGATTGCTGGGTTTCCCCCCTCCCTTGAGCAAGACGACAAACAGCTCTCCGTCTGCCAGATCAAAGACGCCCTCTGTAGCGGTTTCCTAAATCCTGCGCTCCTCCAGATCACAAACGCGCAAGGGGGGGGGGGGGGGGGGTTCTTTGAGAAGATGGTGATGAGTTAGGGTTCGGGACAGACGTTAAATTGTAGTCGACGGTACAAAAAAAAAAAATAAAAAATAAAATCACTGACAAGACCCTAAAAAATTTAAACTCAAGTCTAAATGTTCTCATAACTAAAAACTGGTTCGTTTTAGAACGGTAATTTGCAAAGCAAGAAATTTAATCAGCTCAAGGAACTTGATTTGTATAAACTATGAAAAGTAGGCAATTAATGTTAATTAAGCAAATATTTTGGCACACCTCAGGTCCTACGCCTCTTCCACAAATGCCAAGTTTAAAGTGTTTTTTTCTTCTAAGCATAGGTTTTGAGAGCTCAGAAGACATTCGACTGAGCCGGGAAAGTGAATCAAACCTGTTCTAATGGATAAAAGTGACCAATAAGTCATACATTTACAATTTCTTGCTAAACGAAACCAAGAGAGAGCTGTAGTTCAAGAGAAAGGTGATGAGGGGGAGGAAAAAAAAATTCACACTAGTAATTAATTCTTTAAACTTTTACAAACTAATTTACAAAAAATTCCATAATTTATCCATGTTGTTTAAGTATAATTGGCAGGGGGAAAAACAACAACAAAAAACCTTCCTCCATATTCCTATACAAATTTACTTTGAATTCAAATCCTCCATTTTATTTAAAAAACAAACAAAAACGTAGTAAAATACCTTACTCACAAACCTCCTGTTGAAAACTAAGCCACTTGTTATACATTTCAACTTATTGTAATACATAAATTTATAGTAACATTTAACTCACCTAAACACCACAAACCAGCCAAATTACCAAAACAAAAACTAGCATGCTAGTTAAACCTACGTACAAATTTATCATTTATTAAGCAACACTGCTAGCAAACACATCCACTTCCCACCTGTATTCCAAGATGTTCCGCCCTATCGCCGGAAGGATTGGCTCACAGCCATATCTCCGCGCGCCCATTGGCTACTGACTCGTTCTAATGAGCAAACCGGGCGTGTGTGCTCACTGTTAACCAATCAGTAATAGGTTGCCGGAATTCGGATAGGAGAAAAAAAAAGATACAATTAAGTAGCTAATATCTAAACAGTGTCTCTTCTCGCTTTTCTCTCTCTCACACAAACACATAGGTACATAAACATTTCTGGAATAGGCATGTAGCTGTACAATTTTGGTGAAAATAATGGTAAAACGTTTCGAGGAGTACAGGACGTTAGCTAATTAGCTAAGTTTTTTAAAAAATCCTAGTTACCACACAGCTTGTGCGAAACATGACAAAAATATAAAATGTTAAGCATCTGCGACAAGTTAATAAGTCTCTTAAACCTAGATACGTTTAATTAGTAATGAAAAAAACAATTAAAAGTGGGAAAAAAATCAAAGCGACTAGGTGGTAAACAGAAGAAACGCCTAAACTTCATAGACCTACCTGATACAAGAGAAAAAAAAAACGGATTTTCCGTTTTTCTCCTTTTCTTCCTTCTTTACGCGACGTGAAAGCAACCCCTTCGGTATCCAAAACTGGAATGAATCACAGCAAGACCGCCGGAGTAAAGTGTTTTAGTCTCCTTTTTATCCCCTCCTCTCTCCGCTGTGGCTCGCTGCTGCTGGAAACTGGAGCCTCAAAATGGCGTCTCGTCACTGTCGCCCCTGCCCGAGTCGCCGTGCGCATGCGCTCTGCTCTCACACATTACGCGCACCTCGGAGGAAGTTCTTATTGCGGTTTCATGTATCCTGCCGCGTAGTGTAAAAAAATAAAACCCTACCTGAAGTGTGCGGATTTCGGACAGGTGTAGAAAAAAATATCAGACTTCTCTCAAGATCAAAGTATAACATCATCAGCCATCATTATGATGATACTGTTAATGAAAATGTGTTTTTTTTTTTTTGGTTTGAGGAAAAGTCTGTGGTATGCGCGCGGAACGATACGCTGGATGTGCTCAGGACCAGGTCCATTCATTAGTATGGAATGTGCCTGATTTGTGGGAGATCTACTTCCAAACACAAAGTAGCTTTTATGTTAGTTTTACACCTTATTCAATAATAAAAATAAATAATAAATAATAAAAAAAAATACTTTTTTAATTATTAGCACCTTTTCGTCAAGTTTTTAATCGTAAAATGGCACATATTGCTTTATAAATCATGTCTGACCTATTGATTTCACACCTAGTCTAGATTAATAAAACACACATACATAGTGTTTGTATATAAATATATAAAATATTTGTCCAAAAGAGTATTTGTCCAAAACTGCAATAATGTCATTGTATCCGAATATGTACTTCTATATGGAGTCAGTCAGACATTGCTTTATAAATCATGTACAAACTATTGATTTCTCCTCACCCAGTATAGAGGGGAGATATAGCAGCACAGAGGCTTAGTGGTTAGCACTCGCCTCGCACCTCCAGGGTCGGGGTTCGATTCCTGCCTTGGGGTCTGTGTGCATGGAGTTTGCAGGTTCTCCCTGTTCTCGGCAGGTTTTCTCTGGTTTCCTCCAACAGTCCAAAAACATCCAGATTAGACTAACTGGCATTTCCAAGTTGCCCATAGTGTGTGAATGAGTGCATGTGTACCCTGTGATGGATTGGCACCTTATACAGGTTTACCTCGCCTCGTGCCTTAAGTCTCCTGGGATAGACTTCCGGCCCTGTACACAGGATAAAACAAGCAGATTAGGCTAACTGGTGTTTGCAAATAGCCCGTATTGTGTACATGCATGTGTGAATGTTGGAGGTCCTACCACGGTCATAAAAATAGGAATAAATACAATAGTAATCACCAATAGCCTTCACAGTCCCTAGTTGGACCACCTAGTTGGACTACTATATATATCTGACTAAAAGTAAGCGCGAGAACAAGTGAGTAACATTTTCGTACTTTGTTTTTGTGATGAGAGTTTTTAGGAACAGCTATACACCTACTTATTCATGCAGTTATCTAACCAACCAATCTGTGGCAGCAGTGCAGCAGATATGGCGAGCACCTTCTGAAAATGTTAATGACATCAAAAATTATTTTGACTGTAGCATGGTTGTTGTTATATAGGCTGGTCCCTATATGGTTTCTATAACCGCTGCTCGTTATGAGATTTTTCACACACAACGGTCTCTAGAGTTTACCCAGAATGGTGCAATAAGGGGGAAAAAAAACATCCGGTGAGCCACTGTTATAGTAGATGGAAAAACCTTGCTAATGTGTAAGATCAAGATGGACAGACTGAGCTCAAGCTGAGAAAACAGCTGTAGGAACCAAAATATGGTACGATACTATACTACCATACAATACAATACATTATGATAAGATGGATCTGGAAACATTACAGGAACTCAAATATGATACGATATGATACTATGGTATGTTAAAATGGATCTGAATTTCTAGCTGATAGAAAGTAAGGAAAAAGGAATTCAGGTATGATATGATACGATACATTATAATACTATACAATACAATAGGATACGATACGATATGATATATTTAACAAAACAGAAACATTACACATTACACTGTAAACCAAAAAGGGGAATAAAACCCTGGGCAAATGTAGACAATACATTTAAGCAAAGACACAGAAGTACCCTAAATATGGAAATTAACCCGTATACAGGATTGTGTAATATTAGTAAGACGGTTTGCACAATATTGATATTGCGTATACTGTATTTAAATGCCCCAACAGCCCAAAGAAAAAGTAGCAGTATAAATATACAGTGACTGTTCACTCCTCATCAGAGACATGAAGATAACAAGAAGACAATAACATGTCCTTGAAGGGACTCCAAGAGCACACTGGCTGCAGGTACAGTATAAATGACCTCCCATAATGCTTTTTAGAGCAGTGGGTGTTTCTCAGTCTATTACTGAATGTGCTCTTTTGTTTTGTTAAGTTACCACAGAGCGAGTGGGAGTTAATATTATTTATGGACTATGGTGTCCTTTATTTGAAATAATCACTCTGCACAGTTGTATTGAGCAGAAAAGCATTTCAAAATGGATAACATGTCAAACCTTGAGGTGCATCAGGTACAACAACAGAGGAACACATTAGGTTCCACTTCGGTCAGTCAAGAACAGAAATCTAAGGCTGTCATGGGTACAGATCCATGGACCCAAAATGCTTGGTGTCTCCATTCCAGGTTGGTGAATGTGGTGTAATTATGTGGGGGAAGTTTTCTTAACACCCTTTAAGTCCGTTAATGTAATCAATCATCAATTGACTTTATCAGCCTACTTGATTAATGTTGCTGACCTCATGGCCACAATATACCCATCATCTCATGGCTACTTCCAGTATATCTCTGATACATAAAACTCAAACTGGTTTCATTGAAACTCAAACAAGCATTCCACACAGGAGGTTAGTTTATCAAATGGGTCTTCCCAAATCTTAATAAACTTTCACTAAGGCCATCGGTTTAACCCATTTGCTTTTTTTTAAATCATATTCTACAGTACATATCTTTCAGGTCCTTCATACAATTTAGAAATTTCAAAAATACCATTTCACTTCTTTTGAAACATTTTTTGCCTTTTCGGAAATATAAGGTTAAGGTTCATATTCTGGCAATACATGGGTAAGAAAACAATTGTAAAATAAATAAATAAATAAATACTTATCCTAAACTTAATTAAATCAAGGTGAATTCCAAAAATAAATTAATCAATAAGTCACTAAAAATACAAAATTTTGCGGAAGATTGGAAAGTCTAAATTGAAATTCACAACATGTTACAACTCCGGTCTGGATAAAAACTATGAGTCCTCAGTCTTGCACCTGGACTTCCAAGGATAGGTTCAGATCCAACAAAATCTTGGACAGGAAAAAGAGGTACTGTAATTGAAGATGAATGAATGATTCATGAGGTAAAAGTTTAAAGTGCAGAATTCATGTAAAGTCCATAAACAGGAAACACCTAGAATTTAAGGTTTACATTAAAAAAACCAAGGAATAAAGTATAAGTAAACTGGTAGCCAGTATAAGTTAATAGTGTAATAGTTAATAGTTATAGCATTTATTTTCACTTTGCTTCAGTTACTTAGTTTTGTGCCATTGCTCATAACAGTTTCTAGTTAGTTGAAGGCAAAGTGCAACGTCACACTTCCTGCACTTCCACGGAGTGCTGCTCTTTTTGGAACGTTGCTTTCGGCAGAAGACGCAGGTCCTCCGACCACGTGAAGCCACCTGACTGATGTCTGTAGTCAATTTGGCAACAGGCACTGGGACGTGATCACAGCAGGCACGTTTTAAAGGGATTTTCTGTGACATGCCGCACAATTGTGCAGTCAGCTCCTCCATGAACGCTTTGTGTGTCAAGGAGTGGCACAGTTGTTGTGACACAAGTTCTTTGTGTAAGATGTATGCATTCGTAGCCGCAATGTCCAAAAAATGCAAAAATAGCTTTCGGTACCATTTCATGGTCTTGTGCTGTGCTGTATAGTACTGAATGAGTTGGTCGGACAAGTCAACACCTCCCATGTGTTCGTTGTACTTGAGCACAGGAGTCGGGCATGGCAACGTCCTTATGCTCCAGGTCCCTTTCGTGGTCTTCACTTTCCGTTGTATTGTCTCGCCAAAGGCTGCATGAATCGTAGAGCAAACAGAAACTTCTTGAGAGTCCATCCACTTCACAAACACAAGAGGACCATCTCTGATCCACCTGAAGTCTCCTCTGACAGATGTTCTACTAAGAGCGTTAAGCGTAGTCCTTGGGCAGTCCTTACAGTTCTTCTTGTTGTCCCTGTATGTCCCACAAGCACCAAATTTCCCGCTGTGTAGGTCCCGGAATAGCTTTGGGCTCGTGTAGAAATTGTCCATATAAACATGGTACCCGGATCCCAAAAAGGAATGATTCATGAATGACATAACAGTGTCGTACGAAATCCCTTGTCCTGTGTAAAAGCCGTCTTTTCCTGTGTACACAACAAAATCCACAGTGTATCCATTGCTAGAGTCAGCCATTACAAACAACTTGAAGCCCCATTTGGTGGGCTTTCTCTTCATGTACTGCTTCATACTTGTTTTTGCCTTAGATGCAACCATTCGTTCATCCACCGCAAGGTTTCTCTGTGGATGATAAAAGGTTTTGCAGGCCTCCCGAATCCTGTCCATGAGCGGTCTCACCCGAAACAGTCGATCATACTGTGGCGTTCCCCTCCTACTATCATTTTCTTGGTCCTCTTCTGGATCGCTCATGTGCACATTCCAGGAAATGGTCCTATATCTGTCTCTTGTCATCACAGTCCCTGGGAAGGCGATGGAGAAAATGTTGTTTTGTCGCCAATAGTCTCGGATGTCATCCAGCTTTATCAGGGCCATGTAAAAAACAAGTCCGATATACTTGTAGAATTCATCCACCGTTACAGCAGTCCATTTGTATTTGCGTCCTTGTTTGATGTTTCTGGCAGCCTGTTTATTGGTGTTCTTACACAGCGTCGCCACAGCATCTGGACAGAAGAAGAGTTTGAACAACTCTACTGGTGTGTATTTGTTTGATGAATTTAATTGCACTCCAGGAGGACGCGCAGGGCAGAATCGAATCGCCGGTGGAGCCACGTCGGGGTCTTCGGGTGTTCTCCATGATGTGGGAGGATTTGACTGAGAACATGTTTGTGGCTTCTTCGCTGGTGGTGTGTTCTGCTCATCATCTTCACTTCTGCAAATAGAATAAATGAAATTTTGTGAGGAAAAATGTGGTTTGACTCTTGTTCCAGCCAAGACATCCTTATAAAAGCTACTGTATAACAATAGTCCCTGCTTTGACTACGGTACAAGAGTAATAAAAGTATTATTTTAAAAATGTCCTTGATGTACACTGGTGTATCTAAGATTCGCCATAAATACACAATATAGATTATAAAATCACTCTAATAAAATCTAGTTCTGTCCCTGGAACATATGAACAGTAAGTAAGTCGAGTGACAGACAACCTTACAATTTTTTTCTTTGTATTAATAAGTTAGAGAGAGAGTTCTGCCGTAAAGAACGACAGGTATGTACGTGGGCTTCAACCTGAAGTAATAATATCACTGATTACACTAAAGCTGATCAGCTTCTTTTTAGCTTTACCTTTTAACTCTTTCTACAAATTCTTTTCCCTTTTCATAAATTTCATAAACCTCGATACGTAATATCTGGTCACAGCACAATTGTGGATTCTTCTCTGAGGTGTCCTCAGTTAGTTACGGTTGCCAAGCTACTTACTCATCCTCTTCCAGAGCCATAATTTCTTCATCGTTGTCCTCATCCTCCAGACCTGATGAGCTGTTTCCATCATCGTCATCGTCGCTGTCCTGAAGGACGCCCAGTGGCTCTGGCGGAGCCGTATTGGAAGCCATGCTCTGAAATACAATTATTAGATCAAAAAACTAATCTAGAACTTCAATGTATAGAGTATTTCTTGTTCTGTGGGCAGTCCTACCCTGAGGCTTTTCTCATGAAACAGATACTAACTCTTATTTGCATGGACTAGGGCTAGGTTTCGCTTACTTCCTACAGGTTGTGTACAATAAGGTGAACAGTAATCAGTGTACATGAATAGACAGGAATGTGTTAATGGACAAACCTTAATGGCAGCTTAAATTGTTTAGTTTAAAGGCAGCCAAGTGATGTACACAAATTGCACAGTAAATAAAGAGCTACCAGGTTGTTGGTTTTGGGCCCCAGGCTGTCAGGAACTGTTACATTTAGGCCTTATCGGCCTATAACTTAAAGGTGAAACAAACACTTGATTTAATGTTTAATAAATTGTATTTAATTGTCCTTTACTGAAAAAAAAAAGATTAATATGCAGCAGTATTTAAACCCCTTTTCATTTTGTGTGACTTGTTTGGTTAGTTTTATGAATATGCAGAAATCTCACACCACTTCCTCCTACAACATTTATAGCCAGACTCCAAAAATACAATTTTGATAAGATTTGTAGCAAAACAACAATAATTTCTGCATTTGTAATTATAAGGTCTTTACACGACATGTTCATCGATTACCTTGCGATGACAGCACCATCTGAGTTACTCGAAACACCTTCCCCGTTTAACATCACGGACAACCTGACATCGTACTAACTAAACTTGGCTTGAATTTGATGAACCCCCTCAGTAGAAATGGTATTAAGCAGCAGAACGTAATGAACGCCATTTTTGGACTTGATGCACAAGGACATCTATAACAAAGTGCTTAATTTTAAAACCCACATATAAACGTATTCTAAAAGTGTAAAACGTTCACGTCTTGACCAAGCCACGACACGTAGCTAAAACAAAAGCGGACAAGTCCCGATGACCCAGTTGGACCTCTTCTTTCTGTCAGGTTATCAATAAAGCGAAGATATTTCCCGTTGAACATAGCAGCTGGCATGACGGGTTTAAATTTTTGGAGAATGTTGAAGCCAAGAAATAAAGCAGTTTACGCTTTATTACAGCCATTGCAGTCAGTCCAGTTCTGTGAAATTGGACATTATGGGATTTGGATGTTGTTTGAACTTAACAGTGCTATGTGGGACACTGCAGTGTAAACACTGTGCTGAACTTTGTTTGAAGTGCAAACCTTCTGTTTTAACACGACAACAAAGATGCACTAATCATTTGTGAGACACGAAGAGACATGAAATGTTTGCACATTAGAAACTGTTGCACTTGCTTTGTCGGATTCTGTGTGCTCCGTCCCTTTATATAACAATAATATCCTTAGGGAACAACTGACGAACATGCAGATGTTTAATGGTGTACACCTGTACTATGAGAGCCAGGTTTCTACCAAAAGTGAAACTGAAACTGGTAGAGGAGGAGGCTGATGCTGCGTTAAATGAGGTTTGTGCGTTGTTTATAATGTTCCTCATGATCCTCAATTTAATTAATCTAAACACGCTAATTTGTCCATTGTTACAAAATTTTGGAGGATTTCGGATGACACAAAAGACTTATCTAACCCAAACAAAATATTTGGGCATTTGTGCTTTTGAACATCCTCATGACTCAAAGAAAAATGCACAAAATATTCTAATAATATCAGTTTACAATATGTCTTTTCCCCAAAACTGCAAAAATGGATTTATCTTATTTTGATGTCAAAGTGTAAAATTGAACATCTAGGACTCCTTACTTTGAATGTATAACTTATTTAGCATTCTTACAATAAAATAACATATTTTCTTAATGTAAAGTACTTTATAATTACTTTCCTTTTACTTGAAAATAAGATTATTCTGTTTAATGAAGCTGAATGTTGTAGCCGTTAAAAAAAGAAGTCAAGATTTGATGAGTACGAATTGGCTCACCTGTTTCAAAAGTCTTGTTCAAAAAATCTCAGTGCTTCACCCAGAACATTTTCTTTAAAAAACAAAAAAAAAATTTTGTTGAAAAATGTTAGACACTCAAAAAATCAGCGCCTTGTGTACCTGTTATATGCCGATCACACTCTTTCGAAGCTAGAAGAAGTGCAATATTGTGTTTAAACACGCATACGATATACAGTAGATCCTATAGTTCTGTAGTTTTTGGTTGCAATCATTATTTGCCTGTGGATTTACCTACAAGGGTGTATAATCTCTGAGACGTTCTTACTGAGGTTTTAGTTTTGTTTTAGTCACTCACCCTACAACTGACGTCTAAAACCATTCCTATGACATCACTGATAACATACATAAACGTTATCATCAGATTCTATTACAAAAAAAAAATAAATCAGAAACAAACACAAAAAGATTAAACGATGAGAGAAATGTACTGACCAGAGCTTCTTCTGTGATGGTTAGTGTTGTTACTGTTTCACAATTAGTCGCAGTGTATGATCGGTCAGGTGACTTCTCTTAAATACCGTCTGTAGGTTCCTACCTTTGTCATAATTATCTGTATGATGGACTACCAGTTTGTCCAGCTGAGCATGTGTTTGGGCAGCTGGCATATGGATGTTAATGGATATATATAAACATACGTTTATGTTTTCCTTTCATTTTTATCAACAACATCTACGTTTCTAAATTTTAAATGGTTACATCTCTAACAGATGGGCTCGTTCAATGTGCACACTGTATAACTGTAACGACCGCACCAAGAGTCCATATGATGATGATGATGGTGTTAATAATAATATTTAAAAGAAGAAGAAGAAGAAGAAGGATTGTTTTTGACCTACAAGTACTGTAGAGAGAAGAATGCACTCATCAACACAAAGAAGGCAATAAAGAATTCTTTCATTAAAAGAAACAAAGATGAAAAAAACAGTTGGTGCTCTAAAACAATATGGGCTTTACAGATAATTGCAGTAGTTTTGAGGGCAAGGCTGTCACAATCTGCACTCTAAAAAATAAAACTGTTTTTTTAAATTCTTTTTAATTCTTTTTTTTTTTTTAATGAAACACTTAGGGTTGTAAAATTATATATAAAACTGCTATATTTAAAGAAATTAAAAAGTTAAAAAGTTAAAAACTGAGTAGATGTAATCGAAATGCACCGTAAATGAAACTGAAAGCTAGACAATTATTTAACATGCAAATGTGCTACTTCACTGTGTTCACTACCCGGAACCCATTTACCCAGAAACAGAGTTTGTAGAAATAGTTAAAAGGTTCAAATAAGCTGATCAGCTTTAATGTAATCAGTTATGTTATTATTTCAGGTTGAAGCCCACGTACAGTACATGTCTGTCTGTAGTTCTATACGGCAGAACTCTCTGTCTAACTTATTAATACAAAGAAATAACATTCTGTAAGATTAAGTATCTTGTGCCTTCTTTAGAATAATAAAAAAAAATCACTTACACCACTTCAACACTGTTACCTTCTGTAATTAGATTACTGAAACATTCTCAATAAATATAGAAAATATAGTTGCATTTCAAATGAGTTGAACAAGGATCATTATCTCACGGCATTGACATTCTCAACTTATTAGCAACTACAGTATGTATATATATATATATATATATATATATATATATATATATATATATATATATATATATATATATATATATATATATATATATATACTTTTATCATGCTATCGTGTCAAATGTACATTCACGTCAGCTTCTGGACATATCACTTATCTCCCTGTGATTGGCTGCTTTACATTCCATTACTCCTGTGTCACGATTGTCTACAAGATTCCGGCTCAGCTGTGCCTGGTTTAGGCTGCCAGAGCTTTGAGATACTGAGAAATGGCAGTGAACCGGTGAGACGGTGAGCTCTGAGCAGAGTGCTGTGATAAATGTGCACGGCTCACACCTTAACACTCAGTTCACCTTCCCTTGTTGTTTTGTAAATAGTGGTATGCATGGTATTTTTAGTACATGTGGTACACCTCCTACCAGACTTCAAGGCTCTTGTGTTGAATGCCATTCCTATTCTGAACCTGGAATGGCGCACACTGACCAGCAGCAAACACAGAGTAAGCTTAGTGCTGAACACGAGTGAATTTGCAGTGTTATAGTGTGCCTGTGAAATGGCTTCAGTTTCCTTCTGGTTCTATCTTACCTAACTACTGTATTCTCTCTCTCTCTCTCTTTCTCTCTATCTCCTCATATGAAACTCCTGAGGTAGCAGTGATCCTGACCACTTCTCCCCTCTAGAACTTCATGATCCATCCTGGTGCCCCACTTCTACCTAGAGTCCTCATCATATGGAGACCACTCACTGCTGGTGATGATGGCTCCATGTGGTCTGCTTAAAGATACATGTAATAACCGAGGAGGAATGCTATGCTGTCTTATGACTGCAGTGGCTGTAAAAGTGTTAGGCGGACCGAACAGGTGAAACTCTGATGGGCCGAGATCAGGACTATAGGGACAATGATTTAACATCTAAAATGAAAGAAAGTTTTTGCAGAGTGTCTACAGTGTGGGCAGAATTGTGCATCATCATGCAAGATCACAACATTCCTGGACAGCTGTCCTCTGAATTTAATCCGAAAATTAGGCTTCAGCTCTTCAATAAGCGTCTCACTGCAACGAGCACTGTTGATTGTTGGACCTGTTTCCTGTTAATTTTCCAATACTGGAGCTTGAGCATCTCAGAAACCATTGATAAATTTTCCAGCTCATGCTTTTAAACGATTAAGGTTTCAGTTCCATATTCTGCTGTTTACTCTCAGACTCGTAGTGATGAATCCATGTCTCGTCACCAGTAATGATTATCTTTAACAAAATCTCACCAAATTTTGTATGCAAATATGCAAACGCGAGTTGTTTTGGCACCAGGTACATCCTTAGACCACAAATTAATCACTGCACGCTGCTCTTCTTTCGTGCAAATCACAAGTTGAGATGGATGTCCATGGATGTCCATTTTTGCTCGCATCGCAGTTTAAATGAAGAAATGAACTGATGTATCACGTTCACACCTGCACAGCAATGACTGGGAAGACAGTAGCCTTGAACATTAAGCGCTGATAACAGAAGTTTTAATAAAACTGAAGTACCAATAAAAACTCTCCATCGCTGGTTCCTCAGTTTCTCCCTCTTCTCAGGTCAAATATCTAGGAGGTCATCCTTAAGGGCACTTTGTCCTTCGAGTCCCATATAAACAATATCTGCAGGTATCTCTCTGTTTCCCTCTCTCTGTCGAGCTACACATGTTGTTCCTGAGCTGCCATTGATCCAGACTCCCTCTGCCCTCTGGACCTGCCTGACTCATCCTGGTGCCCCGCTTCTGGTTGGAGATCTTGTCACATGGATGTCCCGTGTGTCTATTTAGGATGCGTCCGATGTCTGGGGACGGTTTCAGTCTACTAGGAAGACGGTTCTGTCCTCGACTGATGTTGACAGCTGTTTCTCTGTGGACTTGGCTACAGTCACTCAAAAGTTCAGGACTGGAATTTCCTACAAGTCTACCTGAGCCTCCAATAACTACCTGGACTCCATATTAACATCAATTAACATCTCTTGACAACTGTACTGAACTGCCTGCCACCTAACACACAGTATGAATGCAGATCAATTCCTGCTTTCTATTTCACCCAGATGAGGATGGGTTCCCTGTTGAGTCCGGTTCCTCTCACGGTTTCTTCCTTCTGCCATCTCAGGGAGTTTTTCCTTGCCACTGTCGCCCTCGGCTTGCTCATCAGGGACTATCTGACCATTTTGACTCATACACATTCACATTCCATACAAACTTAAATAATTCTTTTGATTGTGTAAAGCTGCTTTGCGACGATGACAATTGTTAAAAGCGCTATACAAATAAAATTGAATTGAATTGAATGTTCACTTCAGCTCCATAACATTTCTCGCCTTTACCCATTCCTCACTCCACACACTGGTCACCTCCCGTGTTGTTCACTGTAATTCTATCTTAATTTCTAACTGATCTACCACAAAAACGCTTACATAACCACTTACTTATCCAGAACTCTGTTGCCCGCATTATAACCCAAACACCTTTAATGCATCACATCATCCACACCCTTCAACAACTCCACTGTCTCCCCATCAAATACCATATAGTGTTGAAAATTCTCCTCCTCACATTTAAAGCACTTCATAATCTCACTCCTCCTCACTCATCAGAGCCTGTTAAGTTCTACACCCCTCTCTCACTCTTCGCTTGTCCTCATCAAAGCTCCTTGTTCTTCGATCCCCTGTCCACCTGGCCAACCAACGTGTTACCTCAGCTCAATTGTAATTCTCCAACCACATTCAAATCTCAACTTAAAACCCATTTATTCTACGCGATGTAAGGCTGCACTCAAATCAAATCTCCAGTTAAATCTCCATTTGAATCATCATTTGTTTTTAAAAGTTTTCAATTATGATGATCTCTTATTTTATCTAATAGTATTTTAATATCACTTACTTCTCTACATTATATTTGTTATCAATGTTATCTTGCTTTATCATTTAAAGTCCTTGGTTTGAAGATGACTGGAAGGTGACCTTGGATGACTATATAAATAAATGCATTATTATTATTATTATTATTGACTCAGCATTGTGCATGTGTGTGTATTAGAATTATACAAAATGTATTTTTGTGTGAATGTGCTTTGTGAGAACTGGATTGAATGAGGAAAGAAAAAAAGAAAGAAAGAAAGAAAGAAAGAAAGAAAAAAAGAAAGAAAGAAAGAAAAAGAAAAGAACACATTTCTTTCACCAACAGTTTTGTCCTCCATATTTGCCCTAAACTTGCAATCTGATTGCTCAGAAAACGAAAAAATGCTTGACTCTCTGCTGTGACCAAAAAAAAGAAAAGCTGCTCTTCGTTTTAACTTTATTAGATAACCTGCAAAAAAAGTGTATTCCTGTTTTTTTCCGCTCTTTTTATCTGCTGATGAAAAGAAAAATAAATACATGAAATACCAGAAATTGCTCGACTCCTGTATGCCTTTGAAAAACACAATCATAACATGGCTTTGAAATTCAATAACTGTGGAATCAAGGACTTGTCTTTTCATTCCACAGTAAGAATCGGCGACTTCCTCACTTTTTCTTCTTCCTGACCTCACCGGGTTACATCACATTTAAATCCCTTAAGTAAAGTTAAGAGTTAAGGGGATAAAAGAAATGGCAGGGAATAAGGTCAGTTCTCGTTTACTGTGCATGTGCTCGTCATAACTCGAGCTATGTATTCTCACAACTCCTTTTGCATGTGCATGTGTGTGTGTGTGCGTGCGTGTGTGTGTCATGCATTCAGTATTCACACCAGTAAATTCAGCAGTGTGTAGACAGTGTATGAGTCACACAAGCAAGCCTTTGTTTGGTCGCCAAAGCACAAGTCCTTGGCTACAGAAGCAAGAAAGCCATAAAATATGTCTGGAATTGCTTTAAAATGAGTATGAATGGTTCTGTGTGAGCATATCGAACATATAAGCTAAAGTTGGTCAATACGTTTATTCATACAGTAGAAGCTTTTTATCCGAAGAGGCTTTTATTTTCTGCTCAATAGTGTCTGTCTGGCAGTCCTAATATTCAAACCAGGAACATTGCAGTGACCAGAATTTTAACCTCATCACCCGCTGTAAAAGAAAGATCCAAAGAGTTAATAAATATGTTGAAAGTGTTCAGTAATTCTCTGAGAGCTACAGACAAAGGAGTATATGATGGATGGGACAGTAGTATGACACATACACAAAAATGATCCGCACTCCGGTTATATTAAAACTTCTGTTGGCTGCACTGTCTTATCAGCACTTTCCGTTCAAGGCTACTGTCTCCCCAGTCACTGTTATGCAAGTGTGAACGTGTTACATCAGTTCAATTGCAACCGCAGTGCGAGCAAAGATGGATGCTGCATTTGTAATTTGCAAAAAAAGAGCAGCATGCAGCAATTTATGTATTTTTTTGTGGTCTGAGGGTGTACCTGGTGCCTCGTGTCCAATTCCTCCCCGTCACTAGGGGGCTCCCACATTAAGGCTACTAGTACCAACCAGTCAGGAGGGCCGAAGACTATCACATGTTTCCTCCAAACCACATGGTGGCGGCATAACACATTCTGAGGACATCTAGAAGCTATCCGCTCCTTCCACTTGCGTGAGCTCACAGACGCTCCTGATGTAGAGCCGTGAATAATGTGGGAGCACTAAGAACCTCTCATCCCTCCCCTCTGTGAGAGCTCGGCCAATCAGCTCTCTCTAGGCTCTCGAGAGGTTGCAGCATCACCCGGGAATCAAACTTGCGGCTTACACAATCAAAAGAATTATTTAAGTTTGTATGGAATGTGAATGTGTATGAGTCAAAATGGTCAGATTGTCCCGGATGAGCGAGCCGAGGGCGACAGTGGCAAGGAAAAACTCCCTGAGATGGCAGAAGGAAGAAACCTTGAGATGAACCGGACTCAACAGTTAAGTGTGTTAAGTGACAGGCAGTTCAGTATAACAGTTGTTAACAGATGTTAGTTGATGTTAATATAGAGTCCATGTAGTTATTGGAAGCTCAGGTAGACTTGTAGGAAATTCCAGTCCTGAACTTTTGAGTGACTGCAGCCAAGTCCTTAGAGAAACAGCTGTCAACATCAGTCGAGGCCAGAACCATTTTCATAGTATAGTGAAACCTTCCCCAGACACCGGACGCATCCCAAAGAGACACACGGGGCATCCATGTGACGAGATCTCCAACCAGAAGCGGGGCACCAGGATGAGTCAGGCAGGTCCAGAGGGCAGTGGGAGGGAGTCTGGATCAATGGCAGCTCAGGAACAACATGTATAGCTCGACAGAGAGAGGGAAAGAGAGCAGACGAGGAGTTAGGTATGGTCACAGTCACATAATGTATATGGTGAATGTATATTTAGTGTCGAGTGCAAGCAGGGACTCCGGCAGGACTAACTATAACAGCATAACTAAAAGTGAGAGCCAGAAGGAAACACAGACATGAGGGCTCATTCACCAGAATACTCTACGTCCATGAGTCCCCCAGATCTGCTCCTTTATCTAAGGCTAATCTATTTACAAAATGCTTGGTTAAATAAATAGGTTTTAAGCCTAGACTTAAACACTGAGACTGTGTCTGAGTCCCGAACATTAATTGGAAGACTATTCCATAACTTTGTGGCTTTATAAGAAAAAGCTCTGCCCCCTGCTGTGGTTTTAATAATACGTGGTACTGACAAGCAGCCTGCATCCTTTGATCGAAGTAGGCACGGCAGATCGCAAGACACTAACAGTTCACACAGATACTGTGGCGCGAGACCATTTAATGCTTTATATGTCAAAAGTAGCATTTTAAAATCAATTCAAAATTTCACAGGGAGCCAATCAAGTGAAGATAAAATAGGGGTGATGTGCTCATACAGTAGCTTCTGGTTCTAGTGAGGACTCTCGCTGCTGCATTCTGTACTAACTGAAGCTTGTTTATACACCTAGTTGAACAACCAGACAGTAAGGCGTTACAATAGTCCAACCTAGAGGTGATAAAAGCATGAACTAGTTTTTCTGCATCGTTTAGTGACAAAATATTCCTTAACGTGGCAATATTTTTGAGGTGAAAGAAAGCTATCCTGGTAATATTATCTACATGAGCTTCAAATGAAAGACTAGAATCTATAATCACACCGAGGACTCTTACTGTTGCACTAGATAGAACAGAAAGGCCATCTAAAGTTAAAGTGTGATCTAAAATCTTGCTTCTAGCTGCATGCGGTCCTATGACTAGAACTTCTGTCTTATCAGGATTAAGCAGAATGAAGTTAATTAGCATCCAGTCTCTTATATCCTTTACGCATTGCTCAACTTTAGCAAGCTGGTTTTTCTCATTTCTCATCAGCTGGTTTTGCTCAGACGTATAACTGTGTGTCATCAGCATAACAATGATCATAAAAGACCTCGCTGTGATTACAGATGCTTGCACTCTGCACTAAATATACATTCACCTTATACATGGACTGTGACCATATCTAATTGTTATCGCTCCTTCTCTTCCTCTCTCTCTCTCTCTCTCTCTCTCTATATATATATATATATATATATATATTTCTCTCTGTCGAGCTGCACATGTCGCTCCTGAGCTGCAAGTGATCCCCCTCTGAAGACCCCCTTTGGACCTGTCTGACTTGTCCTAGTTATCTAGAAGATCTTGTTGCAAGGATGTCCCGTGTGGTCTGCTTGGGATGCGTGTGGTGACCGGGGACGGTTCCACTTTACCACCTAGATGGGTCTGGCCTCGCTGATGCAGACAGCTGTTCTCTGAGGACTCATGACTGCAGTCACTCGATAGTTCAGAACTAGAGTTTCATGACCTGGACTCCATATTAACTTAAAGACATCATCTATTATATGGAACTTTCAGCCTCCTAACACGGAGTATGACTGCAAAACAATCCCGGCTATCCGTTATCACTCAAATGGGGATGGGTTCTCTGTTGAGTCAAGATTTCTTCCTTCTGCTGTCTCAGGGAGTTTTTCCGCGCCCTCTGCTTGCTCATCAGGGACAATGTGATCATTTTGATTTAGACACATTTGTCACATTTCATAGTAATAATTCTATTTACCATAATAATAATAACAACAACCATATTCTAGTGGATAGAGTTAAATAAGTAAGAAAACAGGAAGACAAACAGAGGGAATTTGAATCAGTTATGATGTAATTTCAGCAGAAAGAAAGTGACTATATTAAGGATGGATGCCGCCAGCAAATGTCTCTCACTCTCTCTCTCTAAGGCTAATGGAAAATCACAAGACTAACATCCTCTTAATCAGTAGTAAGTTCAATCACAGATTGTCAAACTAACTTTCTCTTTGTTCAGATATTGTGTGTATACATTTTAGAACATAAAACAAGGAACAGACATGAAAATAACTCTTTATTATTCATCTGTTGTCATAATCCCTGGAGAGGTTGGATTACAGTAAATAGGGCCATCAGGATCAGCAGAAATAAGTAGGACCATCCGCCAGAGCTATAGATAACATCTATAGCTCTGGCGATATCATGTGCTGATATACTTATTCCTCATCAAAGAAATCAGTTCCATAAGAGACATAAAGTAAAAAAAAGAGAGTGTCTTCCTCATTCGGCTGCTCCGGTTTGTCTCCATCTAACTCTGTATTCCACACCTTCCCTTGTCACTCCCATCTCCTCCACATCCATAATCCTCCTCTTGGGCCTTCCCCTTCTCCTCCTGCCTGGCAGTTCAATCTCTAATATCCTCCTAATGGTATACCCCTCATCCCTCCTCTGAACATGTCCAAAAGTTCTTAATCTCTGTCCTCGTCTTCATGGACCTCTCACCTCTCGTTTAACACGGTGAACCACAAGGTTTGCTTCCTACCCAGAAGATTGGTTGTATGATGTTACATGGAGGGGATCCACATCTGCTCAATGACGACTTTCTACTGGTGTCCCACAAGGCTCAGTGCTTGGTCCTGTTCTCCCTCTATACACAGTCTCTTAGTAAGGACATATCCTGCCACGACTTTTCATACCATTGTTATGCAGATGACACGCAACTCATTCCCTCATTTCCTCCCTCAGACACACAGGTGTCCCAGCTCATCAGCTCATCAGCTGAGACTCAATCTCAGTAAAAGCTGAACTGCTGTTCATTCCAGGTTATTCATCACTCTGTCAAGACCTTGTGATTACCCTGGACAAACAATCGGATCACTTCTGCACCACATCATGTTCCCTCTGACCCTGCAGCACTGCTCAACTGGTCCCATTTCTCAGAGATTGAGGAAGACTTGCATCTGGCCTCTTTTTTGTTCTGGTGGAATGAACTTCCTCTGGATATCTGTACAGAAAGTCACTGACAATCTTTAAAACGACAACATAAGACCTACCTGTTTCTTCAATATTTGGGTTAATCTCCCAGCATCCCCTAAAAATCCTTTCCAACAATGTTTCGTTGATGGTACTTGTTAGTAACCTAGTAATCCGGTGACGCAGTGTCTGCCAAATGCCTAAATGTAATCTGGCGTCTCTAAATTTGTCCCCAAACCATTCTACTTGCACAAATTTTAATGATTTAACAAAGACATGAGGAGAAGCAACGCGGTGGTTTTTAGGTGTATAAACCCATGCTGGAAAAGGGAACTGAGCTCTTTTGCATTTGCTCTCTTTGGTCCTTGGGACTTCTTGGGGCTTGACATGTTGGCGACTGCTTTCTGACTGGTTCAGATATGTCTGTCTTGTAACATCGATAAATGTGATTAGCTTTTTCTCAACTCAAAGTGTGCCTAGTGATTTGTTTGAAATCCTCTAAATGTGCCACTACAATGGAAAACGTATATTGAAAAGCAAGGAGATTATGTCTTTTCTAAAAGCTAATTAAAGTAACCTCTACAGCCATTCAGTGCAGATCATTTTTGACTCGCCGTCATATTTTCACACACGCATACATACTAATTATGAGTAGTTTATCTCAGTCAAACAGGTTTTGGGAGGTTTGGAAGAAACTGGAGAACTTGATGGAAACTCTGTAGTGTGAGGAACCAGGGAGCGTTTCTATAGTAACGTCTAATTCACGGTGACTTGTATGGTGTAAAATTTACAGAAGGAGTCTCCAGTATCAGTGCTTCGTAACGTTCAGTAACTTTTCCACCATGGACAAAGACAGAGGTGTATTTTGGTTTCTTGGTAAAAACACACAGTTTTTCTAGCCTTGTAGCTTCATAAAACTGTAGACGTACTGTAAAATGCTGGAAACTTAATAAAAATGTCAGACAAAAAGGCAAAAAACTAATTGTTTGTTTAATCTCAGCCTAGTTATCACATCAAGACTGTTAGTTTAACAGTTATTTAACGTCGTTCTTTAAATAGTAAGGATTTTTTTGTGGTTGTCATTGAGAAAGTGTGTAACATTATGGAAGGAGTCTGCAGTGTCAAGATTTTCATTTTGCTTTTTTTTCTTCTTTTTTTTTATGCCATACCTTACAACATAAATTTTTTTTTGTGTAAAACATCTCAAGTGATACTGTTATAGGAAAATAATGAACTTTGGGGTCGCATCAGTAAATCCACTGTCTGTCTGGCTGCGTCACACCACCTTGTCATTGATTTGTTTACCTTTAAAAGCTTTATTCCTTACTTATTAATTGGGTAATTTTCTTTAAAACGAGCTGTATCGTTCTGTTTTCTACTGTACATAATTTTTTTTTTAAGAATATTTACCTAATCTTAAGTTTTATTAACAGACAAGTCAATAAACACATTTTATATAGGGTTTTCTGAAATGTGGGTGCCATAATTTTTACACTGCTGCTTCCTGAGACGCACATATTCACATTTTAATGGGCTCAAGAGAAGTAATTAACGTTGTTAGCAATATTGCAGATGTGTGTGTGTGTGTGCGCATGTGAGACGTGTTTTGCATGCAGCTATTCCTTCATCATTAGAGAAAGAGGACATGGTCTTGACAGACACGCTGCAGTGTAAATAATAATAATAATAACAATAATAATAATAATCAATTATTTGTCACATGGACATCACAGAACAGTGAAATTACTTCTTTTTTTAAAATTACATATCCCAGTAAGGAAGATGGGGTCAGAGTGCAGGGTCAGCCAGGTTACAGCGCTCCCAGAGCAGATAAGGATAAGTCCTTGCTCCAGGGCTCAACAGTGGCAACTTGGCAGTGCTGGGGCTCGAACCCATGACCTTCTGATCAGTATCCGACAGCCTTAATCACTTGAAGCAGTACTGCCCTATAAAACTAGAAATTTCAAGACAACATTTTTCGCTCCCGAAGATCAGCTATATTCTCCCTTAGTAACATGCTCTCGTTACTCATAACTCACTTCTCTCATTTCATAGTGTTAATGTACAGAAAAATGGATCAACCTTTTAGGATGATATTTTAAACCCGGAAGAACATTCGTTAGGTAAGTCACTGTTATTGGATTACATTCTAGTTCAAGCCCACTCGAGCTGGTCGGCTCCAACCTTAGCAAACCATGTCATGTTAAGAACATGTTTAGGGTTAATAAGCTTGTTCCAAGGAAGGGAACTATTCTACAGTGTGCCTCCATCCTTGTGGAAACACTGTGAAGAAGAACCATGTTCGGGAGTAATGATTAGGTGTCCACATACTTTTGGCTGTATATTGTCGGATTTGCTTTTTACTGTATGTAATCTTTCCAGATACAGGACCACAGGACTTCCATCCACTTTCCAAGTCTTTTAGGAGAAAGCAATGCACCTCCCCATAAACGATCACCGACTTATGAAGATTAGAGTACATAATTAAAACAGGTCATTGAATTTTATACTTTATTAATAATATTCATCCGATTAAAACTTGGTGCAGAAGAAATACAAGTCTGACTTCTCCTAGCTATCAGCTTATGCCAGCGTACACACACACACACACACACACACACACACACACACACACACACACACGGGCTATGGTTAATGCAGTATATAAGGAAGCAGATTTAAACACATACACACTTCCCCATGCCGGTGTGAGATAGCTGTGGCACCTGAAGGCTTTTTCCATAAATGTGACGTTAATCCTGAGCCCGCACATGGAATACTGAGCATGCTGTTGAAGGAAACGCTGCCCTTATCTTGCACTGCTTAATTTGAATATGGATTCAAAACAGCAGGGGGTATAGCTGCAGCTGTCATTAGCATGCACGCAGACGTGCACACACACACACACACACAGAAATTTTGTCAAGAAACCGGCACTTTTACACTTCTCAACATGCACATTTGCCCTTTCAATCATTGGTACAATCATTATCCAGATTTTCCCATTAAACTCATTTAGTGTAGCAGTTTATGGGTTGTATTATAGCTGATGTTTAATCTCAGCAACCACATCTTATGGCTGTTCAGTAACCAAATGTTGTGGGTCAAAACATAAGGTTCTGGTTCAGCGGCTACATCTACAAGTACATATTACTGCAGGTTACAGGTTAATAACTCCAAGTTATTAACTCTTTATTCTTGATAAGCCTTGTCGGGGTCGCCACATCAGACCATTTGATCTGCAAGACCTGGCTGGCACTGGTTTTACGCTGACCATTTCTGTGATAACCCACCTAATTTCTCCGGGCTTGAGACTGGCAACGAATCTCAGTGGCCGAGTATATACATTTGTGCAGCATGGATTAAGGGCTGTGCTCAAGGGCCCAACAGTGGTAACCTGGCAGTGACTGAGTTCGAGGGATAGAACCCCAGACCTTCCAAACAGCAACCCAGAGCCTCAACCTTGTGAACAACAACAGCCCCAGGTTATGAGCTAATAATACTCATTAGTGAGCATAAATTTACCAGATCTAAAGTGGAGCTTTGCATCAGAAGTGGGATTCTGTAGGAACCAACAAAATAAATTATAGGAGTTTTCACTTTTATGCAGGCCAAGGAAAGCCCATGTCGGATTATTAAACATGGTGCACTACTGGTGCACTAGTAGGTGGAATTGGAGTCTGTGGAAGCAGCCGTGTATCTTCTCTAGAGTCTAACTGAGGCCAGAATCCTTTTAAATTTAAAGTCTAAAGTCTACATCTCTACATAGCCCTGAGTTGAGATCAAGGTCCAAAGAGCAAGAGACCAAGCCAAATCTAGAGACACAGCTTAAGTGTCCAGGTTGAGTCCCGAGTCCAATTTCAAGAGCCTAAATCAAGTCTAGAATCTCCAGCACAACAGTCCACACTGAGTCCAGAGTTCACACTGATGCGGAAGCCCCCAGTTCAAGAAGTTCAAGTCAAATCCAGTGTGGCCAGCTCTAGAATCTAGAAAGGTAAGTCCAGAGTCTCCAGTTCCATAACTAAAATAAATTCTAGGGTCCCTAGTGTAAAAGTCCAAGTCAAATCCCAGCTTGATGTCCCAAATCAACACCAGAGTCCCAAGCCCAAGACTCCAAGGGTGTTTTCACACCCCCATTGTTTAGTCAAACCGTGGTTTATTCTGCTGACTGGTGCGGTTCACTTGAGCAGGTATGTGATACCAGACGTTCCCAAAAGAACTCGGGAGCAGTTTGATTGTGATGAGAATGTAAGCTCCCTTCAATCCAGACCAATGCAAGTGAGTATCCCTCTAGTTTGAGCTAAGCAGCTCCCATAGCCAGGTTGAAGCTCAGCATGTTGCTGTACATGCTCAATTTTTGCTTTCTTGTACTTCTCAGGCAATTTGAGGCCATGTGTACTTCACAAAGCATGATGTGGTAGTGTAGTTGCTAGATGCTTTCTTGTGGGCCCCCAAGGAGTAAAGTGCTCGCCCCATTCATCCAGAAATTGCAAGTTAGAATCCCGGGTGATGCTGTAACCTCCTGCAGCCAGGGCTCTCTCAGAGGGGAGGAATGGGTAAGGAACACATAGGCTGTCCTCTGAGTGTGTTCCACCGCTCACAAAGGCGCTTGAGCAAACAGTTTGAAAAGATGCGGTTGGCTGACATCATGCGGCTCAGAGAAAACACCTGATATAGTCTTCGGCCCTCCCTCACTGGCAGGAGTAGCTCAGTGGTAGTAGGGAGGCAAGGTGGCAGGGGTAGCTTAGTGGTTAAGATGTTGAACTACTGATCTAAAGGTCAGAGGTTCAAACCCCAGCACCACCAAGTTGTCACGGTTGGGTCCTTGAGTAAGGTCTTTAACACTTAGATGTCAAATGTAAGTCATTCCGGATAAATCTTCTTCCAAATGAGGTATATGTAAATGAAGTTGCATGCTCTCCCCAATGTTTGGTTGGTTTCTTTCCAGAGTCCTAAGACAAGCAGATTACCAGATAACTGGCTTTTCCAAATTGCCCACAGTATATGAGTGTGTGTAGTTGTGTGTTCTGCAAAGGATTGGCACATCATTCAGCGTGTACCCCACCTCGTGCCCAGACTCCCCTGGGATAGGCTCCAGACCTCATGCAACCCTGTACAGGATAAGCGCTATGGTGAATGAGTGAGTGAGCTCTTTTGTAGTCCGTTTGCCATTGTGTTGGTATAGTTTAAAGTTGGTAGAGTA
Source organism: Clarias fuscus (assembly GCA_030347435.1). Taxonomy (NCBI): domain Eukaryota; kingdom Metazoa; phylum Chordata; class Actinopteri; order Siluriformes; family Clariidae; genus Clarias; species Clarias fuscus. Next base: position 4,009,815 of record CM059222.1, on the reverse strand, counting down.
CAGAACATGCATTTCTTCTTGCGTTTAAGTTCTCTTTCATATCCCAATGTAATTTAACCAATGAGTGGTGGGTACCTGAATGGTAGTGACATTTGGTCAGTTTGACTACTTCCCCGTGTGAAGTTAAACCGACCCAAGGGGGAAATGGACCAAGGTTACAAACTGGTTCACTGATTAGGCGAGTGCAAACAGGTTTCTGCTGCAGGTTTGAAAACAAGATGTCGACTCTTAGAGTCCAGCTCAAAAGACCAAGTCAACTCCAGAGTCCCAGCCTTGAGAACTGAAGTCAAGTCCAGCATCCTGGGCTGGAAGTTTAAGTTGAGTTTAAAGCTTTGAGCTCAGCTGTCCAAATACAAATACAGACAGACAATTAGACAAAGCGAAACAAAATGTGAATTAAACATAATTTTTGGATATTAATTTAAAAAATTCTGTCTGTTAGTCTGGGACTGCTTAAAGGCGTAAAAGCAGCTGTACCTCTTTTATGCAGTTACAGCAAGTTGTACTACACTTGTACAGTATAAGCCACCTGCCTCCAAACTATTACACCACTCCATTACAATGACGAATCTCTCATGAAACGGGATCATTGTAGGCTTTTCATAGTTTATATTGTTTGGAAAAAAAAAAAAACCTCGGCTTCACAGAGGTACTGCCTTTTATAGTTTCACCTGTAATTGTTGATCTTTTTTTTTTTACAAACAGTGAATCATCTCAGTGACTAACCCCGAACACACACAATCCCGTGACTGAAGTCGAAGTGAAACTGACCCACATAGACATAGACTGACAATAAAGACAAAAGACAAACACACCCACACACACATGAAGTCAGGGAGGAGGAGGAGGAGGAAACAGCCATGCCAAAGTAACACACAGAACCTTCCTGCAATTCTCTCGAAATCTCCAGTTCTGATTGTAAAGGAAACATGCACGTACACACACGAGCCTTGTATAAACTGGAAGTATTTTTTAATAATTACATGTTTTTTTTTTTACCGTATAAGTCTTTGATGTCTGAAATCCATCACCTCCACCACTATCTACACAACCCCTTGGTGGACGTTACACTCGTTTAAAACACTGTCTGGCTTATATCACCATCTAGTGGCTTGTTTGCAGGCATCATTTTGGTGCGGGATGAGGTATGCCTCATTTTGAAAGCCGGGTCAGACCAGCACCAGACAGTGTTTCAACACTGTATCATGGTATTCTTGAAAACACACACGAATCTCCTTATTCACTGACCTGTGATTAGCCTTATATACAGTATACGGCACCGCTGTTAAAAGTTGGCCAATCAGCATTGGGAATTCGGGGCTGTAGCCATAAAGAGGTGTGCCGTCATAGCGAACAAATCTGTGTCGTGATGTGCCTTCAGACGTGCACGCCCGCCACAGTTCATACGCACACACACATACATCTTTGCACCAAGTTTTATCCAATACTTTTATTGTGAAGGGAAAAAAAAATAATACAGCGGCTGCCATAACAGAAATGATCCTAAATAACAACTCGGTTTCAGTGGAGCTCAGAAGGAGTGGTGTCGACTAGTAACACATTAATCTTTAGCATGGTTGAAGTGAATCCTATATGAGTGACTTCACGAAGCTCCAAGTCCCGTACCGCACGCTGAAATTGCGGAGGTTTTTCTGGCAGCGGATTGGTACATTCCTCTCTGCATTGCACGTCAGACGTCTGAAAGAGTTCAGATAAAGTCAGGCTGCTTTTGTCAGTTTGCTTGACACGTTTTAGCATTCGGAGGTCTCCCTTTAGGGTTCTCCATCTTAACCTAGCAGCCTGAGCGCGGTAACATGAATGAAACGGTTAGCAGCATGATGGCAGGTCAGTCGATCGGCCTGTCTGAGCCGAAACGGATAATTTATTTCAAGTGCCTTCTAGACGAGGAGATCTCAATGTGCTGTATCTGTGAGGTCCTGGAGGTGATCTGCGGAGAAGGGCGAGCCTCTAATCGATCACCGGGAGGAAATGTGGGTTACGCACAGAGTGCATTCTTGACTGTTAATAAAACTAATGAAAGTAGTGAAGGCAGGGAGAGAGAAGACGTAGTTTTAGTCAATTAAAATACTGTATAGCCTATGAATTTTTTTTAGTTCTGCTTGGCACCCCTTCCTTTTGTATTTTTTATTTTTTTTTGGCAAAGGGGTATTTCTAAGTGGCTCATTCTTTAAATCTCGTTTGAGAAGCTGGACGGCGCCCTCTTGAAGTTTTATGTAGTGCTGCTTGGGAAAGCCACTCTTTGGCGTGCGGGTTTGGCGCGATGGCGGGGCGTCGGGGGAGAGCTGCGCTCGCTCTCCGATTCCGAGGGCTCCGTTTCGGCCTGTGGCGAGCCCGTGTCCCCGACCAGCTCTCGCAGGAACTTAAACTTGGACAGGAAGAGCTGCCAAACCACATACCAACCTGCAAAACCAGCAAACACAGAGTCGGTCCATTTTAACAATGAGGCATGAACACTTACATACACGACAGATAAAGAGTTATGACAAAGAATTATAAACAAATTAAATATTTTTTCCCCCACATCAAATTAATGTTATATCATCGAAATATGCTAATTCTTGTTGGAAAAAGGATCAGAAATGTGTAAGTGGCTACAAAGCACTGGGGAAAAAAAACTAAAACAGGGTGAAGAAAAGGACGAGTCAACAATACAAGTCTATAACCGCTGTGTTGTCTTTTTTTTTTTTTTTTTTACACTGAAAATATTGAAAGATCACAAAGACAAGACAAGGTCAACCATGGAGACAGAAATATAACCTAGTGTAATCTGGGATTGATCTGCGCTTGGGTATATAAAACAACAAAAATTTAACAAGGAGGTAGATACCAAAGAAATACTTAAAAATTTAATGAAACATGTGCACTACTTAGATCTCTGCCTGAAGTTTAACTTGCACCATAAGTGAAATCAAAATGTTGAGTAAAAGTGATGTAATTTTTACTCAGTTATGTACCAGATTTAATAATCTACTTTAAAATAAGATACTAATAAGATACTTGCTGAATGTAAACAAACACCTGCACAGATAGGTCATATATAGGTGGTATAAGCGACTTTTAAGAAACTCTGACCTTTTTAAAGTCGTTTTAAGACAAAACGCAATCTTTCCGATCTTTTTTTTTTTTTTCCGCTTTCTCATCTGTGATTCACACTCCAATTACAGAACACGGAGTGTATTTGGCTGACGATTACAACGTGACCTTAAACAAGCTGTAAACATAAACTTTTCTTTATGCTCTCTTTCCCATTGATTGTAATAAGCTGAAATGACAGTAAGTTCAAAATCTTGACGTGAACTGGATAAATGTTGTATAATTTCCTAATATTTAGCCACCAACCCGGTGGAAACCAACAACACATAACGTTATCACACTAAACAAAATGTTGTGAAATTACAGATTTAAAAAAATGAAGGGGTTCGTCTTTGTTAGAGGGCAGACATGTTACATTAAAGCTGATCAGCTTATTTTCAGCTTTAACCTTTCAACTATTTCTACAAACTCTCTTCCCGGTCTACGACCGGTTCTTAAGCTAGTCACTGTAAGTTATCTCCATTCACAATTTTTATTAGCAACGTTGACAGTTCAGGAATATCGTTGTGATGTATTGGACAGCTTTAGCCCAATTCCATCCATTTCAAATCTCCTTAGTTGTTGTCTTTGCTTCAGACACACCATCTTGGCCCCTTTTTTTAGGCGTACTGTTTCACTAACGTTTTCCTGTTACATTAACGCTCTAATAATCAACTCTATAATTTATTTATTTTTCAATAATTCTATTGTGATGAAGGGCTGCTGTGCTCGGGTCTGTTCTCTCAGTCCCTGGAGAGCGGAGAGGCTTACCGAAGAGCATGAAGAGCAGCACGCAGGTGAGAGTGGCCACGATGACCAGCACAGTCAAACCCAGGCTCTGCCACATTCTCTCTCTCTCTCCTAATGGATACAAATACACACGTTACAGATAAACACAACCCCCGACAGTGACACACACTGAAACCTGAACGAAATGTGTATATATTAAATACTTTAAGTAAACATTGTCTCGTATAAACAGTTAATGTGAGCATGCGCAGTCAGGATTACACTGAACAGCTAATCAGCACATATAATAGAAAATTAAGAATAAAAAAAGAATAATATATAATTAAATAAAACCCCTACAGTTGTCACGGACACACACACACACGCGGCTCATGGAGGGCCTGTTGGTCTTCTGTGATTTAACTTCTACATCACTGCGACGCGCGTTAACACAAAGACTCTTTGACAACACTGTACGACTTACAGTCAACAACAAAAAAAATAAAAGCCGGAAGTACACGACCCGGAAGTAGTTCTTAGAGGCCTCACCAATGCCTATTGGGTAATGAAGTCATCTTTTACACAGGAACTTTTTATAACTAGATAAAATAATAAAAACTAATTGTAAATATAATTATAATATTTATAAACTCAGAGTGACAAAGAGATTCTCCAGACTTTGGGGAAATTAACAGTTTTTTTTTTTTTTTACATTTCAAAATAGCTTTCAAAATGTTCATACTTTATATATGTTTATATTGTTTATAGGATATACAGTATTTTTGTTCAGATAGTGTTTAAGAATGCCTTAAAAATTTGTAAGTAAAATAGAATTAAATAATAATATTAAAAATGTAAGTACATTAAATTCAATTGAACTAAATAGTAAAGTAAAAGCAAATAACAAAAGTAAAATAAATAAATTTGAATTAAATTAAATACATGAAATTTTATTTAATCAAATCGTTAAGTAACTCAAAATAAAATTAAATTAAATACCAAGAGTAAAGTAAACTAAAGTAACATAAAAAGTAAAATTAAATATAAAAATAAAATTAAATAAAATTAAAATAAAAAAACAAAAATAAAATAAATAAAATACTGGTAAAATAAAATAACAACAACAAAGTTACAGTAAAATAAAATGAAATACCAAAAGTAAAGTAACATAAAAATAAAGTAAAATAACATGAAATAAAATCAAACAACAAATATAAAGCAAAATTAACTAAAATAACCAAAATAAATCAAAATTAAATGAATTCTAAATAAGTTCAAATAACATACAAAATTAATTAAATAAAATATAAACAATTAAATTATTCAAAATACAATAATATATATATATTTTTTAACTATATAAGTAAAATAAAATAAAACAAAAAAAAAAAGATGGCACTTGTGGCCCAGTGGTTAGCCCTTAACCGTCTGTGCTTCTGGGCTTGCTGTATCATGACTGACCCAGTGCCTTCTAAGTTAAGTTTCATAATGCGATAATGTGCATACAGTGGTGCTGTTAGGGAGGGGGTAAGTAAGGATGATTCCAATGGCCCCTGAGTTTCCAGGGGGCCCATAAAAATGCTACGGCATTTGAAAATGGTTGGCATCAAGGTTGAGAGCAGTATGTTAGATTTTCAAGGTTACCCAGAATCTGTCCCAGGGCTATGTGTATGTGTGAGAAAAAAAATACTTAACTTAAAGCCTATTTAAGAAATATAGCACTAAATAAGCACAACAATGTGACAAAAAAGAACCTTAAATTTGTGCAGTCATTTGTGTGACCAAAACAAACATTAAATAACGTTTTAACTGCAATTCTGATTATCTTTATGGAAAAGTTTGCCTCTACCTCTGCTTTTTAAATGGAAACAAACTAAGAAATCTTTTTGTATGCAAATAAAAAACTTGAGGTTTTAAAATGAAATCAGATTTAAGTGAAGTGTCAATAAATGTAATTTAGGTTTAAAATCATTTGCATTGCACTGTTTATTTAGCAATATGCTGTCTATTATATAAGGAATAAAACACAAGGTGAAGAGGAGTTCCTGTTCCCACCCTGACTTTGAATATATATATATATATATATATATATATATATATATATATATATATATATATATTTTTTTTTTTTTTTTTTTAATAAAAGTGTTTAATTTATTTTATACAACAGCAAATTTGCTAAGATTTACAAATTTTATTTGGTCAAAGAATTCCACATTGTACATTGAATAATTTAATATGAATAATATTTTTTAATGTTTTGGAACGTCCATGAAACAAGTTATTTTCTCTTAGCAGCTATAAATAGGCATTACATGTCATACTAGCCTTTCTTTCTTCTCTCTTGAAGTTAATAAATATTTTAACATAAATATTTTCATGAACCATCATCCAAAAAAACCACAACCTTCCATATGAAGTCTTTCCCATGGTGAAAAATGCAGTGCCCCTTCCATAAAAGTTTAACAAAGCGTCTCAGTCAACATTAAAAACATGCATTTTACTTAATAAGATAAAGAGTTTTCAAAAACTCTGGTATCATTGTATTCTGTCCATCATACAAGTCCCTGTGGATGAGTGGTAGAAATGTAGAAATGTCTAAGGTCAAGTTCAAGCAGCTGTACTACTGTCAGAGCTGCTGTTATGGAAAACTAATCAACGCCTTCTGACCAATCAGATTTGCGAAATCAGCAGCACTGTGGTATAAATATTTATTTCCAATAAGAATTAGGATAACTTCACAAGTTAAAGCAGAAAATATCGTAGGAAAAAATACATCAAATCAAAATATATACTATATATAAAAAGATGTAGCCAAGTAAAATTATAATTGTGAAATATAATAAAATGATTTACAGTACAAATATAAAGAAACAGGGATGAATTAACATGAATTGATGTTTCTTATCCTTATGAAATTTGCTGGAAATTGCTCAAAAGAGAAATTTCTACTTTCTAGTCTTTAATATCATCTCCTGAAACATAAAAAAAAAAAAACACGGCATGTTTGGCCACAGGAGGTGACTGTGCACTGTTACGTGTAGCCGTATAACCATACGACTGGTGGTTGAGTGAGTGGCGGTGTTTCCAGTATCAGCCAAGACCTTAGTGATTGAACAGTAGGAATGTTACAGGTCTGTGGTGGTGTCAAATGCAGGGTTGGAGAAGGTGACGCTGGGACTCGCTGAGCCTTTCTTCTTCCCTCTCTGAGCCAAGGCTGCGTCCAGCGGCTCGATGTATGAATGGTCATTTTCATCTTCTTCTTCCTCAATGGCCTAGGAAAGACAAAATACATCCATGAATACATACCGATCAGCCATAAAATTATAGCATAAAACATTATGCCTAGTATTTTGTTCATCTTGCGCTGTCTGAGCAGCTCTGGCCCCTTGGGCCGTGACTCCGCAAGACCTCTGGAGGTGTGCTCTGCTGTCTGGTGCCTAGGATCCTTTGACCGGTTTATTGGTTTATAATTGATAGTGTTAATGTGTTAACGTTATGGTTGATCTTCCATCATTTTTCCATCCATCCATCCATTTCTCCACAACTCATCATCATAGCTAGCTAGATGTCCATTTTCTATCCATCTATTCACCCATCCATCAATTTTTCCATCCATACCTCATACCTATTTTTTCATATCTCCATCTTTGCTTGTCCATCAATCCATACATCCACCCATCCATCAAAGCATTTTTCCCATGCATCCATCATCCATCCAGCTTATCTATCCATCCATCCAGCCAGTCAGCTATCATAGCTAGCATGTTGTCCTTTTATCTGTCCATCCATCTATTTATGCATCCAGCTGGCCAGGAATTCATTCATCCATCTGTCCAGCCATCCAGCAATCATAACCAGCAGGTAGTCCTTATATCCGTCTGTCTATCTGTCTGTGCATCGTTCCATTCATCCCTCCCATCTATCCTACCATCACTATATATAACAGCATTATATACGCTTTCTTTTCCACATTTTATACACAAGCCCTTCATTAGTACTATGTTAGGGTTTTTGTTTGTTTGTTTGATTTACCATCATTGGCATTGTGTCCTTGTCAGATGTATTCATGTCCATGTTGTCATCCAGAGAATTGAGGCTACAAACACACAGAGCACACACATAATCAGAAACACACAAAAAGACAGCTTATTGTCACTAATTTCTAATGCACTTGACAAAGCTTAGCTGTCAGAACGAAAACAGAGGAAGCACCCGGTTTGGGACGATGGAATGTATCGAATGATTCTGAACACTCCGTAAAGAATGAATTTACGACACAGGAATAACGTAGGGGAAAAAGCATCCACTATACAAATTAGCGCCACATTCATACTACAAATGATTCAGTATAAATGTAAGTAATGTGTTTCAGAGGCAAGTCTTCCATTAGTGAGTTAACCGAGTATAAAAAAATTATACAGAAAGCATGGTGTGTGGTGAAAGTTACCTTTCTCTGTCTGCACTAGACGCCTCCTCATCAAAGCCCAGGTCTGTGGAGGCATCAATGTTGAGGTTGAGGACCGGGTTCGCCCTGCAGAACAAACGCCAAAATGTTTAGTCTCCTTGTTATTGAAGGGGGTTAAAATGAAAGCGCATCAGTGCTAAGATAAAAAAAAAAAAATCTAGCTAATATATGAAGTAAATAAACAACATTTTGATTGTTATGTCACATTTTTACAACTTTGGAGTTTAAAAAATATTAATATGAATCACCTTAAGGCTAAAAAAAAAAAAAAAAAAAGTATTTGAATCTCACTTGTGCCATGCTAGTTAGTAGTTGGCTAGCAGGCAGTCACTAGTGAGCAAGCTATCACATGTAGAGTTAGCTATCATATCGTAGACAAGCTATAGTAGACCTAGCTATGATATTGTATGACCAAAAAAAAAAAAAGAAAGAAAAATATAAATATGAATATGAATCTTCTTAAGACTAAAAAAAAAAGAAAGAAAGAAAGAAAGAAAAAATCTGGAAATCACTTGTGCCTTGCTAGCTAGTAGTAAGCTAGACAGCTAGTAGTTGCTAGCAGGCAGTCACCAGGGAGCTAGCTATCGTATCTAAGGTTGGGGAGGAGTTTTTTTTTTTTTTTTTTGTACATTTTAACATATTGTTAAATATAAAAATAACTCAAAATCTGAAAAGGAAACTCAGTGCTTGGTTACTGAAATTCCACAGGCTAGTTCATTATGCTAGTGTGTGAGAGTTTACTGACTAGCTTACAAAGCTAATATTACACAGTAAAGAACAGCACTGAGGCGTTTCTAAACCTTGTGTATATTTTAACACATTTATCATAAATTATATCATATTTATTCATTTATTTATTTAAATTGAATACACATACACAATAGACAATAGTTTACACAATAGATTATGACACATAAATGTATTGTGCTGCATGTTGTTTATAGTCCATATATTAAATTATGTGGCAGGTGTGTGTATGTGTGTGTGTTTGTGTGTGTCTCACCCTTCTCTGGTGTACTTGTTGGTTCCAGGAACAACAGGCCCGTCCTTCTGGTACTCATTACCCGCCATGGCTGCCGTGTTCATGGCCTTGGCTGCCTTCAGCTTTGTCTTGTATCTGGAAAAGTAAAATGCAAATTCATCATATTTTAACTGTAAATTAAACATCATCTGGAGCAATATTATATATCATGAATTCTCATGGATGGCATAATGCAGTATGAATGATGTTGGGCAAACTATTACACACATACATGCACTTAAAAGCAGACAAAAAGATTCGGGATTTCAAAGGTTTTTAGTTAGTTTTTAAGTGTATTAACTCACTCACTCACTCATCATCTATACTGCTTAATCCTGTATTCAGGGTCACGGGGGGCCTGGAGCCTATCCCAGGAGACGTAAGGGCACAAGGCGGGGTACACTCTGGACAGGGTGCCAATCCATCGCAGGGCACACACACATACACACACTCACTCACACACTACGGCCAATTTAGAAATGACAATTAGCCTAACCTACATGTCATTGGACTGTGGGAGGAAACCGGAGTACCCGGAGGAAACCCACCAAGCACAGGGAGAACATGCAAACTCCATGCACACAGAGACAGGAATCGAGCCTGGCCGGGGATCGGACCCGGACCCTGGAGGTGCAAGGCGACAGAGCTAACCACTACACCACCGTGCCGCCTAGTGCATTAACTTCAAACAATAAAATGAGTTACCCTTTAAGGGTTCAATTAAAAAAAAAAACACAAAATTTACAGGTTTTGTCATACATATTTTTTGTAATTTGTATTTTGATTTTAAAATATCAGACCAACACAGAGTTTCTTCTGAAAAAGTATTATGGGGGGGGGGGAAGGATTACATAGTAAATAATAATAATGAGCCATTTCTTTATATTCAATTCCATTAAATAATGCAGTCCAGGTTAAAGAAATGCTTTTACTGTAAAAGGCTGCAAAGTGCCTAAAGATACATTTTGCTTTTGTAACAAACTCAGCAGCGACCTCATTTCCCCTCTCATCTGTTCCAACCACTCAGCATTCAGCATCACCAGTAAACTGATCACCTGTCATCATCTGCACCTGTTTCTCCCTGGTTCATACCTTGTAAGTTCAAGACAACGTTAAAAAAAAAAACACAAGAAAGTCTTGGCAAGCTAAATACAGTATGAAAAAATGAGAGCTGGCTCAAGACTTTTGCATTCTGTGTTTTTGATATATATTTCTATATTTTTCCTTTCATCATAACTCATACAAGCTGCTCCTAATGTAATACATGTACCGCATTTGGCAGATGCCATCATCCAGAGCGACTTTGATTTGAACTTAATTTTAAAAAAGCTTAACCACTGAGCATTGATGCACGGTAATGGTTTTATGTCTTACTTTTTCCTTATGCACACCATCGACGTTGTGGTGACGATCAGGACGATCACGAGCGCTGCCACGAGACCCACCATGATAAACAACACAGTGTTGTTTGTTTTCTCCGTCGGTACGTTTCCGGACTGCAAAAGGAGTTATCAAGAGTAAGCAACCCCCAATCTAGATTTTGTACAAGCATTGTTTAAGACAGTACTATACAGTACTTATACGGTATATAATCTGTATTCAGTACAAGTATGATAAAGAAGGTTTCTTACAATGCCCTCGAGACCGTACTTCTCCAAGGCGTGACCATACTCTTCATACACGGACTGCGAGTTCAGGATCTTTCCTATACTTTCGGAGTTGAGAGCTGTCCCATTCCGGAATACGTAGTACGCCTCTAGAAGCGTTACCACATTCCTGAGAACCAAAGTAATGCTCAACATCGTACAGTGGAATCATAGTGGCTTTCATTTTTGCTTTCTACCACATTCGTGGCATTTTTCTGCTTTAAATGTAATTTTGGACAGATAAAAAGCATGATGTGTCGAATGAAACTTTGGATTGATTAAAAAAAAGTGGCGAAAATGAGGAACTCATTCTATAATAAATTGAATATTATTAATTAAAAAACAAAACAAAACTGTATAAAATAATTATCGTCTCATCTCCATACTGTTCAGCCGTAGTATCACATATGAAAGTTACTGGATTTGAATACTAATATAATAAAGTTCTCTACACGTACCTCTGTGTTACGCGACTTGTTTCAGGTGACACGTTAACGACATGCACCATGGCTTTTGTGGCTGACGCCAGGATGCTGAAAGACATTCCACACAAGCAGGGTTTCACCTCTGTTTTGCTTAACGTATGAATTGATGGAGAAAGAGCTGAAGCATGTTTGCCCTGATTTAGCAACACTCACAATCTGATGTCGTCCAGATTTGCGTTGACTTCAGTTACGGACTTTGAAAATTTGAGGCCGACCTTGTATGACTTGTCCACTGTGATGAGCTTTGAGAAAGAAAGAAACATACAGGGAAGCTTGGACATGGGAAATCGCTTGAGGTTGTTAAACAGCAAGATGGCACAAGATCAATGCAATGTCAGTAAGTAGACTAAATAACAACATTTCTGTAAAGTATTATGTCTATTATTAGCAGAGGAACGCTTCAGACTTTTATGTGTGTGTGTGTGTTTTTTTTTTTTAAGTATTCAGCCACAATTTTTCTATTTTTCTCAGACCACCACACGACTAACAAAGTAGGATATCAAGCGAAGAAGGCAACCTGATTTGAACAAAGAAGAGGTTAAACCGGTGTCATGGCGCTCACCTTGAGTGTTTCGTTTGTACTGAGAATGCCATTCTTCGCCATTACGGTCACTAAGTACTTCCCTTCTTTATCAGCTTGCAGGGTATTCTTAGACCTGAGAAACAGCACACCGTCATGAACAGATTTCTTCATTTAAATATTTAGCATAAAGCTTTGAAGCAGCTTGTAGTAATGGTGAACCAGGGGTACCTTGGTTACCACCCGGAAGATGAATATTTTTAATAACAGCGTCTTGAAGTGTTTTATACCTCTTACAATTATCCAACGATTCCAAAGTTTACATATTAAAACAAGGCGTACTGTCCATTTCCCTTTTTTATTAATCTTAAGGGTGTAGAATGATTAGGACTCCCTTTAGTATAAGATAGTAGTATAAGAATGAAAGTGTTATTAAAGTAACCTATGAATTGTCTTTAATCCGACACCTTCTGACCAACCAAGATCAAGAATTCAACAGCGCCATCTTACCTGATGATTCCTATGTAGCGTTCTTCAGGATCAGGTTGCCCGGTCACAGCTGAAAAAATTAAGTCTACCACCTGCGGCGTTTCGTCCGTGTTGGTGGCGAACTCCACATGTACGACTTCAAATTCGATTATTTTATTGTCTCCTGAATCTCTGTCAGTAGCCTTTTAAACAGCAACAGCAACAAAAGTGAAGATAAGATCAACAAAGTACTCATGAAGGCGCAGGAACATCGCAGTGTATAACGTTTACTAGTGGCCACGTAACCTTCTTGATCAAAGCGTAGAGGTTTTATTCTAGTGATGGTTCTTGCTAGAACGTCAGCATGTTCAATAGACCTGACATAAAGTCTAACAAGAACATGGTATAGGATTGCCTACTGTAAAAAAAAATAAAATCATAAATATTATGTGAAATCCTCAATATAAATGTCACTAAAAAGGATAAAAAAAAAGTACTCACATCCACCCGAGCAACACTCTTGCCTTCCTCGATGTTCTCGGCAATCAGGACTACAAGATGAAAGCTTCTTATTACTCTACTACCTTTTTCCTTTTCATTTATTATTGATATCATTTGTAAAATATACATTATATAACGTGAGAAGGAAATTTTAATGTAGAAATGTAGTATTTCTTAATAATCGTTAGTCAACATGATTGTAATGTTAATAAAAAAAATAAATAAAAATAAATAAAAACACTAATATAGAACTTTAGTTACTGAAAAACAAAGATAGCACACTTGAGTTGCATTAATTCTGAAAAACATTTTAATATTTACCAAAAAAATCCTGGACAGGGTGGAACACAGGTGCGTTGTCATTTACGTCTATTATATTAATCGTGATAATACCTGAAAAACATGAAAATAATTCATAAAAACAAAAACAAAAAGGAATTTCCTTGCTGTACAGGATGATCAACTCAAGCCAGGACATATAATGATAAAAGGTGTAAAAGGTCATTGACATTTACAGAAGACTTTAAGCACAGTAAGCATCGAGCCTCATAGCTGCACTAAAACATTTGAACGATGCAAACGTTTTAAAGAACGCCATACGTCTGTAGGTGGCGCGAAGCCGATGCAGTCGTTCCACGTGAAATTTGATAGTTGTGGACCAGATGCACCTGCCTGTGGAACCTGTACACACGATCATTCACTACTCCACACAAACGCACTCATAAATGCGTTGTGTTATTCTGCACAATAAGAGAAAAAGTCCTGGTTTGACTTGAACACCCGTAGTATGTTTTGGCATGGTGCTCCTGCTTACAATTTAAGATTACAATTTGCCTTTTGAGAGTTTGCAGAGATTTATCGGATTGAATTCAGATTAAATGCTGCGAAACAATATCGTGGTGGCTGCAGTGTTTTTAAAGGTCACACATTCTACTCCAAATTTGACCTAGACGTCTGCAAAATGTGTCTGCTTTCATTCAAGCTTAACCTAATTTTAGATTGTGGTTGATGGATTATTGTTTTGTTTCACTCCAATTCCAAACACACTGTTTCAGTGTTTGTATCTTTAAATAAACTGCCCTTGAAAACCCCTTTGAGGACGTGCATTTCCCTGGCCAATCAGAATTCAGGGACCAGTAACGACCATGTTTGGACCTTATCAGTCATTTTCAGGCTTTTCAAAAACCTGGACTTCCAACGAACAAAATAAGGGGGAAAATATACTGTATGTAACATGATGTCATGCTAAATATTTTGCATTATAAATAAAAAACTATATAATATAGAAATTTAACTGTTAACTGCTAATGGTTAACCTAAATAGAAATTAATAGCTAGCCTAATCCTTCTTACGAGTTAAAGAAAGATTAGGTTATCTAGTAGCAGGCAGCTAACTCCCGCTAGCCTAGCTTTATTCACTGAAGCTCACTTGAGAATGGTGATCAGAAAACAGGAAAGCTGGGCAGTACTGGGCGTGGGATGTTTCTTGGTATATGAGGTCATATGAGGTCAAAAAAATCTGATTGCTTAAACCTTAGCCAATACAAGAATAAATGGTATGTCTTATGTTTTGTTTGTTTTCCTGGCGACCCATATGAATGCCTCAAAATTACAAAACAATTATAACATGTCTAATCCAAATTTTGAATCGTAAATAGTAACTGTCTTCTGCGTTGCTTTTCCCCTGCCCTGGGGTAGCACAAGTCCTACCCCAATGGGCCTTTAGTATTGCATCCTGTTTTGGACCACTAAAATGCCGTGATAATTCTACGGTATTAAATGGAGCAGTGAGCACAAAGATGGTTGAGCCATCTAAGTTTATATCGCTCAAATAATCATTTATAATTGCCCCCTTTTTCAGAAAAGGTAGTGAAGAGATGTGCATGTGCATCTTACTATAAGTAAATGTATTTGTCTGAGGTCATTTTGTATGTATTCCTCTTTTAACTCACCGTCGTAGCTGTTACTCCCCTTCTGCGTGTTAAGGTCCACGACCCGAGCCGTCATTTTCACCTGAGTGCACTCTTCGTAATCGATAGTTACGCCCTCTGCAGTGATCACACTGCCATCACTCTTCACATCGAACCATTCCTCCACACATGGAGCCCATGTACGGTTGTAATAGCACATGGAGGAAACACGCTCATAGACCAGCAACGCGGTCGTGTCCACGTCAGTCCCGTTAATTTTCCCGATTACCATCCCCGCTGGTGTGTTCTCGTCCACCTGCATTGTTATCCCTTCAGGGAAATCAGGCGGCGTGTCGTTTATGTCGTCCACCAGTATATGCACCGTGCACGTATCGCTGTTTCCTCCCATGTCTGTGGCCTCAACCGTGATCGTGTGTTCCACTTCTTTCTCATAGTCCAGCTCAACATCTGGATCCACCCTGACCATACCTTGGTAGCCTGCTCCATCAGGCTCAGACACGCACAGGAAGAGGACATTTTTAATACTGAAGGATATGCGGTTATTGTTAGTGGTTTGATCGGCATCGGTCGCGTACACGTTACCCACAAATGCGCCTGTAGAAAGAGGTAAAAAAAAAAAATATAAAGTTTGGCCGTGTCCTCAGATAACAGTTTGTGGAATGATACACACGGTGTATGGAATAATCCACAAATAATCCAAATAACTGGACAATCAGAATGAAAATTCATCATGTAACCACCTCAGATCTCAGACGGAACAGTCTGACGTGGCGGTGTAAACCTTATTCCTTATGGAATAATCTGTTCTATAGTTAAAAATTAGCCATGTAGACATTTGATCTGATCGTTTCTCTGTTGTTGGAATAAATATATTCCTTTTGGGCATGTCTGGCCAACATCAGTATAACATTAAATGACTTGGTGAGTTTCCAGGAAGGACATTTTGCTTCCGTTTGTGATCAGTAAACACGCAACGAGAACGACATTCTTTCACCGGTTTTACTTCAGACTTTCATCCACTGAGTCTCTGGCTGAGGAAGGAGCACTGATTGGCTCGCCTTTCCTACATGGAAAACTATCTAACCAATGATAGATGAGACTGAAGTCTTGTAACCAGTCAGAGTTGTTGGAAAAACAAAAAACGAAATATAACCTAACCTTAAGTCTGGGAAAGAAAAAAAACTTCTTCTGTGTCATTTTGGACAGATTAAACACTTCACAGCATGCAGAGTCACATTGTAATTAAATGCTTTGTGCATCTTATCGGATCAGTGAACATGTAAAGAAACATAGCTGATAAAAGATTCCAGTTAGAGCAGTGTACGAATGCTAAGTTTAAACTTAGCTATGTTAGAACACCGCTAGACTTACTCTTGTATATTGTTATTACGTAAGACTATCATCATGCAGTATAGAAAGATGGCTAGGTGATACATGCAAGGTTGTATTTAACAAATTCAACAGTCAACATTAATTATAGAGCATTAATAATAATATTAATCATTTATCTTGCGTAAATAAGCAAATAAAAATAACTTGCCTCTTTCGCTTTCATTTACATGAAAGGTGTATTCTGATTGCAGGAACACAGGAGGATTGTCATTTACATCCTGGATTAAAAGATACAATGTGGAATTTTATTTGGATTTAAAAATTATCAAGTAAAAACATAAAAAAATTACTTCTTGACTACATTTCAAACCAGCCACATTTTTTGACTTGACTAAAGTGCCTGAGCACGCACCTCGACATAGACAATGAAGTAGACCCAAGAAGACAGTGGTGGCGTGCCCATGTCTGTCGCTGTCACGTTCAGTGTAATCTTTCCGTCCAGTTTGATATCGATGGCTTCGCGATCCAGAGGGCCGTTGCTCTTTATTAACCCGGTGTCCTCATTGATAGTGAAGTTATCACTGTAATCACCAGGTTCAATGGCGTACTTAATTTGGCTGTTGGGAGTGTCTGGCTCATCATCGTCTCGAGCCTAAACAAAGACCCAAACATTGTTTAAGCCTCGAGGCTGTACACTGGAACCTCAGATTGCGAGTAACACAGTTTGCGAGTGTTTCGCATGACAAGCAAAGATTTTTAATACATTTTGACTTGGAAAACGAACAAGTCTTGGTTTACAAGTACCGAGTATGATGTATCACGCATGCGCTTCTTGTTTTGACGCCAAGCGTCACGTGATCACAACTGAGCCAATAGTTTTTCCCTGTCTGGCGCTGCAGAATTGTGGGAAATTAGTGCGCGTCTCTCACTGATATAATCACTATCAGTGCACGCATGTCCTGTTTACTATAACACTGTGACCACGAATGTGCGCGTATACTGTGTAAGACAAGGAGAGGGGCGGGGCTAATTCCACACAAACACACATAGTATCTGGCGCACAAACGGAAACGCATATCTGTCGGGATTTATTGTTACTTTTTTCAAAGGTAAAGTGCAGGTTAATTTGTTTTATTTTTACTTTATATTTTATATTAATTATTTTTATGTATTTATTTTTTTGGGCTGTGGAACAAATAATTTGAGTTTCCATTACTTCTTATGGGAAAATTCGACTTGGTTTATTCATATATAATATACAAGCCCGCTTCCAGAACAAATTACGTTCGTAATCCAAGGTTCCACTGTATTTACATTCTTTCAAGGATAATCTTTCTATTGTATTTGTGATTCATACAAAAAAGGATTTTTTGTCCCCTTAGAAAGCTAGTTAGAAAATAACCAGCTATCTGCAACCTAGCTTATGATGGAAGTGGAAGTCTGGTTTATTAAAGAAATAAAAATGGGTGTGCACCAGAATATAAACCCTGTTCAAGCTATGTTTCTAGCACGGTCCATCCATACTTCTCCATCAGCTTGGAGTCTGTATTTGTTTGGTATTATTTCTCACCTCCACTTGAGCCTCCAGTACTTCGTTCTCACGAATAAAAGTCTCGTATTTGTTTCTGTAAAACTGCGGCGTCTGGTCGTTAATGTCCTCGATAGTGATCTCCAGCACGGTGGAGCCCACGTTCCCTGCTAAGTCTATGGCCTGCAGCGTTGCAGGGTACGAGTTCTTGCGCTCGCGATCCAGCTTGGCTCCGTTTTTCACATAAACAGTCCCGTTGTTTGTGAATACATCAAATAAATCGAGTCTGTGAAATGGAAGCAAAGAAAAGGAAATCGTAAGGTGAGATGACCTTAGGTAATGCGTTGAAATGAACTGCTGCGAAACTGGTTCACTAAATGCACACAGACACACACACATGACTGAAAGCAATAAGTTACTGTAAATATGTAACTCTTTATGCAGGCGTTGTGTCAGATTATGCTAATGACTACTCTAACACAGAGACATAATGTGGAACTGACATGCAATATCTGATATACAGTGTCTGACACATTCACACTACTTACAAGCTGTCAGGCCTCAGTTTGTAGGTAAGGCGGCCATAGTCCAGCTCATCAGCATCTGTTGCCTGAAGGAAACAGAACAAGTACATGAAAGCTCAGTGATCCATAGCCTAAGACCAAAGCAAAAACAGGTCCAAAACTGAGACTCATCCCAAACTAAAACCAAACTCGAACTCAAATATGATACTAACCTCAATTTGTGACTAATTTCACACTGAGTCCAAACCCAAATTGAGACGAACCCACATTTATACTAAATACAAACTAATACCAAGCCCAACACCATAATAGGTTCAAGCTTAAACATAACCCAAACTGAGATTCATCCCAAAACTGAGACCAAAATGAAACAAAGACAATGCTGAGGCTAACCCCAAAATGGGATCAAGCCCAAAATGAGACTGACCCAAACTGAAGTAGCTAAATTCAAACTGAGACTAAGGCAAAGCCTAAGCTCATACTAGTTTGAAATCTAGACTTCCCAACTAATGGAGACTAATCCTAAACTGCGACCAAGCCCAATATGAGAATAACCCAATCTGACACAAAAACTGAACTGATTAAGACTAAACTAAGATTAAGACCCAAAGTAATATTGGGCAGAAACCAATAACAAAACCCAACCTGACATCAACTCCATCCTTTATACTAAGCCCAAACTGGAATTAAACCCAAACTCAGGCTATAACCCATCCATACCGTAATGGTTCTCAAGATGAGGCCGTTTTCGCAGTGCTCTGGGGCAAATAATTCATAAACATCTTCTGCAAATATAGGTGTGTTATCATTGATGTCGTTGACTTTAATGGTGACTGTAGCTGTGTTGACAAAAGTCGTTTCTCCGGCATCCTGGGCCACCACCTACATAAACCAAAGAATCCCTTTAAGTGTCGGGTTGATCAGGGACTTATAGAAAACAGGCTAAACAATGATGTCCTACTAATACATGTTGCTGGTAATGTTGTTAATGTTACGCTTTGATTCATTATACAATTATTTGAATGTTATATTTATAACCCAGCTTGCTGTCTAGAAAATAGATTAGTAGAAGGTGGAACATCTCAGCTATCTATAACAAACAGATTAGAAACTAATACCATGTATATAAATACAGTCATTGCAATTAACCAGTGGCATATTGTGCCTCTGTAAGCCACTGCATTTGTTCACACTCATACCTGTACGGTCAAGGTTTTATTTCTCTCATAGTCGACATCATCTGGGTTTTTGACCAGGATCTGCACAGCTCGGTCCGACATGTCACTTGCGGGCGAGACAGAAAACAAATCCTTAGCTGGTCCCTCAAGGCTGAGCTGGAAACGGCTGTTCTCACCCTGCAATAAAAAAAATAAAAAAAATTTACTTCATAACCTATTATATGTCCAAGTTATTCTGAGCCAGTTTGGCAAGAATCAATGCACAAATACTATATGCCTTATGTACATTAATCATCATTTGGATGATGACAAGCTCAAATTGTATTGCTGTAGATAAAATGGGTCACTAGGACATCCTCCAGTCTGTCCTCGCAAGACTGAAAACAAGCTTCATCTCACCGCATCCATATCTTTGACCCTCATGTTCAGTCCTGTGATGGACAGACCGGCGGCCGTGTGCTCGTCCACTTCGGCGCTGAAGTCGTTGGTCTGTACGCAAGCGTCCCCGTCGCACTTGTAAAACAGTGGCGGATTGTCATTCACGTCCTCGATCTGGATAGTGAGAGTAGCTGTGGCGCTCGCATAGACTCCATTCACATCCAAGTTAGCTTCCGTAGCCTGGGAAAAATGTAAAGAGCGCGAGGAGTTGTAACGCAGTTGGGAAAGCTGTTGGACTGCATGCCTTATGAATCAAGGCACACGTTCAAATATCAAGAACTTATCGATAATATTGAACACGTACGTATTATAAACGACTGCCTGAAAACTTTTATTTTTTACAATATTTATTTCCAATATTTGGTAAGATTGTTACCTTCACAGTGAGCTGCACAAGAGCATCAATGTCTAGCAAGGCCTCTCGGTCAACGTCGGCCACGGCAGTAACAATGCCAGTATCTGGATTTATTTCGAACAGACCGTTTGCATTGGCAGCTGTACAAAGAAGAAACAATTGTTAACTGGAGAGGTACATTTTCTGAAGTAAATGCTTTAAAAAAAAATGTTTTTTTAAAATAAAATTAATGAAAAAAAGTTAAAGAAGTTTCAAAATTAGTTGTTAAGTATACTTGGGTTTAAAAACAAATCACCTTGAATGCTGTATCTGATTACGTCG
Source organism: Clarias fuscus (assembly GCA_030347435.1). NCBI lineage: Eukaryota > Metazoa > Chordata > Actinopteri > Siluriformes > Clariidae > Clarias > Clarias fuscus. Next base: position 3,989,277 of record CM059222.1, on the reverse strand, counting down.
TTGATCCCTGTGTCTGGATCTCTGGCCCGGACCAGAAACACGGACTCCCCCTAGAAAAAGAAATATCACGACTTAACGAGGTGTATGAAGCCTCACTTGCTGACAATACAGATAAACAAAATGTACAGACAGAATTGTTTACAATAAAATTTGCAAACATTTTGTTTGTGCTATAAATTTTAATAGCACTTTAACAATAGACTTTGTAAAAATCATGTTGCTTGTGCTGGTTTACAGACGCTAACAGAAGAAGGTGCTGGTACGTACGACAGACGTGTGCTCCTTCACACGAATTGTGGTTGGGAGATTGACGAACTCAGGATCACGGTTTGGTACATCAATTATTGTGAGGTATGCACTGCCGATGGTTGACTGAACATAGTTCGGATTGTCACCAAGTGGTCCACCGCCGTCCTGGAGCGATAAAAGAATAAATCTGGATCAACATGATGTGTATTTGTTAACTTTGTAGTGACACAACAGACTTGCTATGAACATTTGTCATATCAGTGCTGGGTTCGCTGGTGAAATCCAGGTCTCCAGAGCGCCTCATGGCAGACTCCCAATTCCCGTCACTCACACTTTAATACTTCACTTCATGCAGTCCCTTTCTTATTCTGATTCAACCATTGGAATAGGATCAGTCTTGACTCGTCAGCCCACCTGACCGTCATCAATTGTTCCAAAGTCCAATCTTTATGCTCCCTAGAAAATCCAAGGCTTTTTTTTCTTCTGATTAGTCTCTCTGATTATACCTCTGATTTCTTCTCTACCATCATTTTTTTTTTAATAATGCAAATTCACCAAATGTATAGATAATCTTAAATCACTGTCCTTATGATTTTTTTCAGCCACATTTCTTCTGCAATGCTGACAGTTTACCACTATCCTTCCAGGTATTAATAATGTGTTGTAAAGTTCTTGATCCAATTCAATTCCAGTCATTTTAATTTTTGTTCGATGCAAGGCAATGTTTTCTGGGAGAGGCGGTGTATTAAACAGGACTAAAGCTCAAGCAGGGGCAGGGTGACGTAGTGTGTGAGAAACTTTCAGAACTATAATACCAGTGCCACCACTGGTACCAGTTTTATCCCTGATTTTTTATTGTTTTTGTGTCTGGAGGCGAAGTAGGGCTGAAATAAAACTGTTGGTTTCGGACACGGCCATTTTGAATACTCTGGTCACATATATATTTGGAGCTAAGCAGATACGGATTTTTCTAACCCACTAATTTACATCCACAATTAACTCAATAATCCATAATGTACACTTGTAATTAAGCTAAAAAGATGAAACTAACCAATTACACATCCTGCATAGAAAGACCATCTGTGACAAACCATCTCTGCACAGCAGACGATCTTTAATAGACAAGGCCGCTCCTTCAAACTTCTCACCACAATGCACATTATTCAATAAAATATGAGGAATTGAATTTTGAGATCCTATGTGGATGAAGGAGGACTCACAGAGGCATTGATCTGTAGCTGGTAAAATTTGCTCTTTTCCGTGAAATCAAGTGGCTCGTTCAACACGATGTCTCCATCTCTTCTTGAGATAGAGAACACATCGAGTCCTTCAAGCGGGTTGGCCTAACACACAGAGATATTTAAAAGAAACGATAAGAATCAGAGTCATGATGATCTGGAAGAACGCTTGATACATTAACATGATACATTAAGATACGGTATGTAGATTCCAAGTACATATTGACAACGGATGTGTTTCCCTATCAGAGAGCTTTCCGAATAAAACATTAGAAAGTTGAGAATCCCAAACAAAGCCCATTTGAAAGAAAAAAAAACATGAACTCTATATTAACAGATGAACATTTTAACTTTTTCCATTTCTGGGTTGATTGTTGAGAAGAGGCTCTCCTTCTAATGAACTATGTCAAGAACATCTAAAGAGCTGCATGGAGATGAACATACAGTTCTGTAGGCTACCTGATCGATACTGTAATAGACTACCCCGGCTTGTCCATAATCAGGATCTGTCGCTGTCACTTTCATCACCGTAGTGCCCACAGTTGTGTTCTGCGACCGGACACGTCGAGAAAATAAAAAACACAGAATTGTGAATTTCTTTGATATATTCTCGTCTGAATATGTTAATGATAATAATGATAATTCATAAACAAGTTCCACTGTGTCTATTTCTATCTATTTCTTTGTCTTTTTTTTACTTACCTCTAGCAAATTGAGGCTGTATGGCTCGTTTACGAATGTTGGCGCATTGTCATTTGCATCCAGCACCACAATTACAATTTTTTTTTCAGTCTGAAAATGAAAGCTTTAAGGTTAAAGAGCGATGAAGAACTTCCAATGATTTCCACACTGCATGAATCAGACCTACCGGAAGATGTTCCCCATCGTCAACAGAAACATCTACTTGAAAGTTCTCTTTAGTCTGAGGGAAGCAAAAAGAGAAAACAGATGAAATGCTGGGCTTTAACGATAACAAAAAATATTTTTATTTTTTTATTTTTTTAAGAGAAAATGTTCAGCTAAAATCACCTCTCGATCAAGTGGAATTGCGATGTACACGTCACCAGTTTGTGGATCCACATCAAAGTGACCGTAGTCGTTGGTGATCCCATAGGTCAGTGGATCACCGTCTAGATCATATGCACTGATTTTAAATGCCCAGGCACCTGTGGAGAAAATATCATCTGGTTTAGTTCATAGAAATGGCTGGGAAAGGTAGAGAGTTACTTCTTTTGAAGAATTAGATGTATTGAGGACACGTCTTCTTTTGAAGAATTAGAAGTATGGAGGACACGTCTTCTTTTGAAGAATTAGATGTATTGAGGACACGTTATCAAGTTTGGTTTTTGGCACATAGAAGCACAATTAATTGCAGACTATGGAATGACCTGCATGTTTGCTCAGAATGTACCTTTTTTGAGATCTTCCCTCAGCTCCACTGAAGACATATTTATGACCGGGACACTCTGACTGTAGCCTGGAAAAAATAACAAAACAAAAAAAAAAAAAGAATATTACATAATAACTACAGTACGTTTTAATGTTTATTCAATATCTTAGAAGCTGATTCTATTATTTAACTAGAAAACTAAAAAAAAACAAGTGTAGCTACACAGTTGGTTGATTTCTAATTTCTACATTAGAAGTCAATAGTTTCGACACGCCTTCTAACTGCATGGTCTTTCCAGATTTTTATGTCTTGTAAATAAACACTGTAAAACAATGTTGGAGGCATCCAAAATATGCAATAATTCATCATGGTGCTCGATGGGTTGAGCAAATGCAAGAACGGATGCAGAACAGCGAACCAACGAATCTTTGTGTCTTACAATAACAACTGCCTGTTGTTGTTGTTGTTGTTGTTGTTTACATAACGTTTGACTGGTAATGTATCTAGTGACAATGACAATGTTTTAAAATCCTTATTAATCATAACACATTCATGTTAAATGTTGAACCGGATTCGCTAAAAATAGAAGATTTGGTTAACATTCATAACACCAGCTCTGACGGTAGTGAAATATGCAAGTGTAAGGGGAATCACAGATGTATACTGATGCACTGTTTCTAATGTAAGATAAGATAAGATACTATATGACACAATACAATACAATACAATACAATATGATATTATATGACACGATACATTAAGATAGGATACAATGTGATACCATACAACACAATAAAACTTTATTAATCCCGGAGAGAATTCCTGTCCCAGAGACAGTTAATTGATGTGATTAATTGATATTGCACAAGATGCTGAGAAACCCTGGCATGCATATTGCAGAGATAAGGCTAGTGCACATACTGTATTATTTCCAGGCTGTGCTCATTAATTAAGCTCTCCTCCTGAATACGTTATCCTTGAAGCATTTTATTGTAGATATCGCAATATTTTCCGAGAGGAGGAAGTTTCCGAGTGTAAATCTGTACCGTTAAGTGTTTGAGTAGTGTTTGCAAGTTCTCCTTGTGCTTGATGTGTTTACTCTGGGTGTCCTCTCGCTGTCCTAACACAGTCCAAAGACATGCCTTATAGGCTGGTTGGTGTTTCCAGATTGCCTGTAGTGTATGAGTGTGTGTGTGTGTGTGTGTGTGTGTGTGTGTGTGTGTGTGTGTGTTTGCTTGTGCATGGTGCACCCCACCTGAGATCCCTGGGCTCGAAACACCCTACACAGGATAAGCAGTATAGACAATCGATGGAGGGACATGGACAGGACAGATGGTTTGTGGTGTCTTGGCAAGAGGAACAGGCTGCATGACAGAACTGGGACTAATTTGTTTTAACAGGTTACTAAGCGTAACACTAATTGTACGTTTTGCTGTGGTATAAGAGACATAAAACACTTTTGGATGTGCTGTTATGGGAAAATAATCAACCTTGGCAAGGTAATAGTATCAATAAATAGTAATAAATCACAATTCCCTGTTGTGGATCATCCCCAATGGTTTGTTTAATATGCATTTGTGGACATATTGTTTGTACGTGACATCATATACACACCGTATGTCCTGTATCGGTGCCAAGTTTAAAATCAATGAAGATCCGCTAGATCTGTCCGCTGTGCTTTGCCAAGCTTGAAAATCGCTTGCCGATCAGGATGTTATCTGGTTTAATCCCAGTAAGTATAATAAGTACAGTATATATAGTAAGTTACACTACAAACATATCAGTACATCCACCACTACATCATCCATTCAAATGTTCCATAGAAGGAGAGGGACAGTTTTCTAGACATCCAGGAATGAGGAAGATCTCAAGGCAGCAAAGAGGAGGGACGCATACAACAGTTACTATACACTATAAACCCTAATACTCAAAGTAATTAACCACATTGAGTACTGTCAACTTAAAGAATTGCAATTAGGTCAAATTAATAGACCTTTTTGAGTATTCAGAACTTTTTGGTATTTATGAGTTTGTAGAAATGACACTTTTCAAGTTAGCTCAACAAAGTTGATATTGTAAGTAATCGTAAGTACGTAAGTAACAGTAACTGTCACCTTAAAGTTCCACCAACTGGTGCACAATTTATATGATTTGCAACAAGTTCAACAAACTCAAAAACTGATAGTTCTGTTTACTTCAAATTGGAAACATCATTACTTAAAAGAATTGACGTAACTGATTACCTCACATTTTTTTGAGTTTTGCCAACTGAATCGGGTTTACAGTGTAGTTAAAGATAAATATCAGAACCATCGGGGACGATATCCTACACCACTGTCAGTAATAAACGAGATTTTTCCGCAAACCTTTCGACCGCTTGTACATCATATCGTCTTTCGTGTCTCTAAATTGCACAGATAATCATCTGAACTTTGAACTCTTGCTAACAGTGGTGTCCGTGTTTCGTTTTTATCCGTCAGTTAGATACTTACATGTGGCAAAAAGAGTTGCGAGCAGGAATAACAAAGACCACATTCCCCCGCCGTCCAGCTGTCAACATAAAACAAGTTTGTAAAATATGTCAAAGTAATCGGAATACACCAGTTATATCATTATGCAGTTTTCGGAATTGTCCACTATGTGCGATCTGTACAAACCTTACACAGCAAAATGCTTGTACGATTAAAGCATTGCACTGTTTACAATAATCTTATATGCGGTGTCTTGGGAAAATCCTTCACATGGTGACATCTGAACATTTTCTACTACAGTTAGAAATAGCTATGGAAAGAGCTATTAGCAAACGTAACCCTTTCTAAATAAAAGTTTCTAAAAATAAAGACCATCTGGAGAATAAATTCGATTCAAATCTAATTCATCTTATGATTATGGTTCCAAACGGATATTTCTAATAAAAACACAATCCTGTCATGTTTCAGGTTCAGTATATTTAGCATTTATTAGTGTAGACGTCTTCAAACATGACACGGGTAGCCAAAAGTCGACTCTTCGAAATAAGCCCCCGTGAAATCCAATGGATTTTCCAAGATCGGCTCCGTACGGCATAATAATATAAACTGCTCTCTCATACTGTATCACTAACATATTGATTTCAAGGTGAAAGGAACAGAAATCATCAAGCATTTTCTATTAATTGTATGCAGAAGTGAGTGAAAAACCTGTACCACTATTGTACAGCTCCTTTACAAATCAGAGTTCAACGTCCATGTGATGTTGTATCTGCCTTTTATAATCATGTTACAATAACTAAATATTATTTCCTGCTTAAGAGATTATGCTGTGGAAATCAAATAATTTCGAGCCAGGTGAAACCAATACGCCAACACCGACATAAACAGTAATATATGCCTGTACTGTATGTGCGTTGTCATACATATAGTCTATTTAAGTGTATTCTGGATATATACGTATGTCCGCGTCGACATGAATCATGGTTCTCATGAGTGACCTTTGCCACTGCTGTCTCCAGCTTTTATGATGAGGAGGAAGATAAAAGAAGATTAAAAAAATAAATCCAGTGGTTCAGTTTTTTGGCAGTTTTTGTTCACATTTAAGTTTAAATGCTGTCATTTTGTAAAGGCACAGGAACTTTTTGAGAATATTACATTTTTGTACAATATATTCCTACCATATGTGTATATTTAGTATACTTAGAGTAATGTCCGTTTGTACTGTTACCTGTTTGTACGTTTATGAAAATCAGCACCCTATTGATCAGATCAAACCTGGACCATTAAAATCCCCAAAGCAAGTGACATCATTACAATTAAACACTATATCAAATTTTTCTCACACCCAACCGTTTCCAAACCAACCAACAACTCAGAGAAGAATGATTCTGTGTTATTTATTCATATTATTAATATAGCTACGCTGGGCTTGAAAACTGCTTGCCGATCAGGATGTTATCTGGTTTAATCCCAGAGCAAAGAAGGATATACAGTAAGTCCTAATCCAAATGCTACACTATGTACATATCAGTACATCCACCACTACATCAGCCATTCGTATGTTCTTTAGAACGAGAGGGAAGTTTTATAGACACACTAGAGCTCTGTTAGAAGGCTTACCTTCCCCATTCTCGTCCCCGATGCTGTTCCGATGGACGTCGTCTCTGAAGTGATGGGAAGCCGTCACTACGGAGAGACCTTTGCCTGGTACAAGCCCCGCTGATTGCCGTCTCGCTGCTGTAAATGTGAATCATTAACACTCAGTGCGAGGGAAATAAACAGTTCACCTGATGATACAGAGCTCAGGTCTGTGAGTGCTCGTCTGATTGAATGTTATAACAAAGTTCTCCAAACTGTAGATGATGCCAAGGGACTTTGGAAGGAAAAAAAAAAAAAAATTCAAAACTTTATATTATAGATCCCTAGATTAGGGGTGACTTATTTAGGCCATGTCTTCAGCAGTGATTGGTCAAAAAATGTCCTGTTGCGAGGAAAAACCAAAGTGTCCATCCAATTTGATAGACATAACACAGAGTGAATCTCCTCAGACCAGCACTAATAAGCTGGTTCATATTAATCTCCTCTCTGTTGCGTACAGATCTCAGATAAATTGCCATCTTTCATCAACAACAGTCCATCATCAACAGTCTGTCAAGAAAGGTAGTGTTAGCTAGAGTTAGCTAAACCAAATGCTGTTTTAGCTTGCTAGGTTCATTATCTAGTTTGCTAGCTAGTATGTGTTAATTCATACACGTTTCTAGCTACATAGTTAGCTATCTAGCAAACTTGCTTGTTATACAATACATTATCCCCAGGATTACAAGTAGCTTCTAGCAGCATATATAAACAACTTTCTATTATTAATAAAATTCTAAAGTTTAACACAGCGCTCCTAGCTTGTTTAGCAAGCTAATGATTTAGCTGTATGTGTTCCCACAGGATGGATGTTGAGCCGTGAAAGTCTGATATTTTCATGTGATTCAAATTACCCAACTAAACATTTTGAGAGAAATGTGCATTAAAAAAGCAAAGACAATATAAAAATATACAAATATACAAATATTTACCTCCAGTAACAAGGAAAGGAAAGTATTAATGCCACGATATAATACTGCAGTGACAAAACACAATTACTCAAAAGAAGGAGCTAAATGGAAAATATATTAAATCTTAATAATAATGATATTTTTAAGAAAACTCCAGAATTATTGACCAAGTTCTTACGTAATATATTTGTTAATATCAGATATAGGTAATACATGATATAGGTGGCACAGTGTTGTAAGCCACTGTAGCCTCGCACATCGATGGTTCAGTTCTCGTCTGGGTTCGTGCAGTGTTCATCTTCTCTCCGTGCTCGGTGATATTCACAGTCCAGACACATGCAGATCAGGTTAACTGACATTGCCAAATTTCCTGTACTGTGTATGTGTGTGCCCTGTAATGGATCGGGATCCTGTCCAGGGTGTACCCAGGTGTAGACAGCTCTTTTTTACCCTTAATAAAGGAAATCATCATTTTTTTTGGGGGGGATTTTTCCCCGATTTTCTCCCTAATTTAGTCGTGTCCAATTCCTCCCCGTCACTAGGGGGCTCCCACATTAAGGCTACTACTACCACTCAGCCGGGAGGGCCGAAGACTATCACGTGTTTCCTCTGAACTACGTGACGCCAGCCGACCGCATCTTTTCGAACTGCTCGCTCGCGCACCGTTGGGGGGCGGCGTAACACACTCGGAGGACAGCGCTATCCGCTCCCTCCGTTGCGCGAGCTCACAGACGCCCCTGATTGGCTGTAGAGCCGTGATTAATGTGGGAGCACTAAGTACCTCTCATCCCTCCCCTCTGAGAGAGCTCGGCCAATCAGCTCTCTCTAGACCTCCGGCTGCGAGAGGTTACAGCACCACCCGGGATTCGAACTAGCAATCTTCGGGTGATAGCTTTAACCACTGCGCCACTCGGAGGCCCGGAAATCATCATTTAAAACTGCTTTTTTATTTACTCGGGTTAGTTTTGTGTAATATAATATTTTGTTTGATGATCTCAATTGTGACAAATACAGTATGCATAAAATATACAAATACTTTTTCACAACACTGTCTATATATATACAGACCAAAAGTTTGGACACACCTTCTCATTCAGAGAGGTTGAATTTGTGAAGATAAAAACGAGTGGCCATTCAGTCACAAAAACCATCAAGCGCTACAAAGAAACTGCCTCACATGCGGACCGCCCCAGGAAAGGAAGACCGAGAGTCACCTCTGCTGCGGAGGATAAGTTCATCCGAGTCACCAGCCTCAGAAATCGCAGGTTAACAGCAGCTCAGATCAGAGAGCAGGTCAATGGCACACAGAGTTCTAGCAGCAGACACATCTCTAGAACAACTGTTAAGAGGAGACTGTGTGAATCAGGCCTTCATGGTAGAATATCTGCCAGGAAACCACTGCTAAGGACAGGCAACAAGCAGAAGAGACGCGTTTGGGCTAAAGAACACAATAAAGAACACAATAAAGAAAACTCTTTGAATGAGAAGGTGTGTCCAAACTTTTGGACTGTACTGTATATACACCGATGAGCCATAACATCAACACCACCACCAGGTGAGCTGGACAACACTGATCACCAACTATACACCAGTACGCTGGTGACAGGATCATGGCCATCCAAGGCTCACACATATCCATGAAAAAGCCAAAAGCCAACCCTTTCGGTCCGATCCCACAGAAAAACCTATGCAGCAAAAACGTTCATAAAAATGGTCAATATTGGCCATGATAGAAAGGCACCAGTACACCCAGCGCACCACAGTCTGCCATGCACGTGGAAAAGATCTCAAGGCCAATAAGCCTTGGGATATACTGTATATACCACTTTATACATTTTATAATATATATAAAAATACATAATTCATATAACATTTGGGGGAGTAATTGATATCTAGGAAGTTCTAGGAATTCTCTTGTTATATTAACATGCCCTGTTTTCCTGAGGTGTAATTGTTAGATCTTCAAGTGTCACCATTCTTATCAGACATCACAGGATCACAGGAACACAGGATTATTACACTGGATAATAATTGGGGGTGCCAATCATTTAGAAATCATTTTTCCTGAAAAATATGCCCTAAGTTTTTTTAAATTAATCTTTTAAAGAATGTACACAGAATTAAAATTAGTACTCATTGTATATACAGTATGATGACTTTATTCATTTTATTTGAAATGAGGGGTGCCAATATTTTCAAAGTACCCTGTAGGATAATGTCGACTTCAGATTGACTTCATATACGCCAGTATACCACGTTCTTTCCATGACTTGTAGGTTTAGTTCCAGCTACATTAGTGTTGTGTTTTAGCTTTATAAGTAGCAGTCATCTCAAATATAAAATGATGTAAGCTCATGTTGTGAGAGTATAATAAAGTATATTGTCAGTGATGTATTACTGTTATTAAGGGTGTGGCTTGTATGTGTATCTGAAGCAGGTTAGGAATCAAACTGGCTGTAAAAATCCGTCTGGCTGTAAACTGGATCGTGAATAACTCTGATGAGAAGGAGGTTCTGGTCTTATCCTCTTAGACTGTGCTTTATTACGTATAGGTCAGGGGGTGTGGTGCTGGTGCTGGTGCTGTTGGGTTCTATAATTAGAATGTTCCCTAGTCCAAAACTTTTGAATAACAATGTCTATTTCTAAAATACACCTTACTGTGTAGTATTTTATATCTTTTATACTTCTGTGTATCATAGTTGTTCTCTACATATCAAGCTATGAGCGCAGTCACCAGTCAGATAAGCAAAGCTTTGTGTCATTTCCAGCCATGTTGATTTTTTATGGTTGGTAACAAAACGTATCAGGGGGTAAAGGTTACTCACGAACTGTTCTTCCTGTTATTTATATTAGTACATAAATAAACCACAGATCAGATACATCAGGACTCCTAATTATTATTTTTTTGTTGACTTCGTGGCATGACGGAATGAGATTATTGTTAAAAGTTGTGACCACAATTTAGTAGACTGAAAGAATGAGATTTAATTTATGTCAATATTTATGGATTGTCAGAGAAACAGGTAATTAGTTTCCGACCACAACTAGGCGGTGTGTGAGAATGACATAGAATGAGGAACCACTCTTTCACAATTTGTGTCCTGGGCCCGTATTCACAAAGCTTCTTAGAATTCTCTCAAAGAGCTCCTATCTTAGCTTAAAAAGTCCTAGCTGGGAGTCCTAGAATAAAAGTGATTTAGGAAACTTTTTAGAGCAACTCTGAGTAAGGAAAGTAGAAAAACTTTTATGTGTGGTTGACACCCGTTGCTAGGGATGATGCAGCAATTCAAGGACTGTGATTGGTTAATAAAAAAATAACCTCTGACCTCTGCAAAGGTTTTGAAATGTGCTCTTGGTGAAAACAGAATACATGATAATAGAACCAACAGTGAAATCATAATTTTTTTATTTGAAGAAATTGTATAATCATGAGTACAGGCTACTTTATGCAAAGTTTCTAGGCTTAATGTCTTAAAGATAATTAAACAGCTAAACGTTGAAAATGTGTCTACTTTAGCAATCAATTTCCATTTATTTACTATACTGATTTTATTACTTGTAATCCATTTTAGATTGATGGGAGCAAAATGTCTCAGTTTTTTACAGTTTACACGATTGCGGGACAGTCTGTTTAATTTGCACTTTTGGATGGTATGTTGCCAACAATCCAAGAGAGATGGAAGGAAGTAAAACAACAAGAAAACCAAATTGGACAGAAGAGCAGTGTTTACTTTTAGCTTTACGTTCAGTGTTTGGAGAATATTTCTTCCTTCCGCCATTTTGTCCTCTGCTATAGAAACTCTAAAGCATCTTAAATGTCCTCCTCTCTACTCTTAACAAATTTTACCTTAGGAGCTGTTTTTAGGGCTAAGATGGTTTGTGAATCATTTTTATCTTTACTAAGATTTAATCCTAAATTTAAGGAGAAATTCTAAGAAAATGCCCTAAAGATTTTTCTTAAAATTTCGTCACTAGGAGCAACTTTTAGGCTTAAGAAGCTTTGTGAATACGGGCCCTGGGGCCTAAACGTCTCAGAATCAGTCCTAGGAATCGTGCTGAAAGTTCATTTAGGACTAAAATACTCTTACCTCAATGTGGGACATAAAAGTTATTATGAAGCTTCCTTCTCTTACTTTCAGCGAGGAGTAGGACCACTCCTAGGAAAGCGTGTGACATCACTATTTACAAGACTGAGAGCCACAAAGTAAGCTGCAAATTATAGTAGGTGTTGAAGTTTTTATGACAGTTATTGGTAGTTTTAAACTGTGGAAAATCGAAATGTTGATTGACAAGGCTTCATGCACACAGATAAAACTTACAGATGCCTCTATAGTAAGAAAGAGGCTGTGTAGGACTGTCATAATCCGATCAAAATGACTCCGAAAAAGAAATCCAAACTGGAGAGAATATGAGATTGAGTGGATGGTAATTTGTGAAACCATCAATACCACCTGTCAGTTTGCTGCACACACCCCAAAGGAGTGTCAAAAAATGGTGAATGGTGAAATTTTAGCTTATAACAAGAATCCCATAAAACATTGTACGCTGTCAAAAAATGTAATATAATATACTAAATCCATGATCACGTCGCCTCCATAACCACTTGTAACCCTGTGTGATGATGTTTTCAGTTCACAAAAGCCTCCTCGTTGGTACTCGGGACGATTATTTATTAATGTGTGTGCCATGCATGATGCCCACAACTCCAGGGAAACCAGCGATACACATGATTGCAGCTTGTTTTTTGTGGATTTCATGCTGCAATGTGGGAAAATGGATCAAAATGTACCAAATGGTCACTGTTGTAAAGGTGGATCTTCGCTGTTACTAAACAAACGTAAAGTAGCAATCATCTCAGTTTCTATGGAGGCATCTTATGAAATGATTGTTGATGGACCAGCTGCAACCCCGCACACGATCTGTCACAAAAAGTTTTTTTTTTTTTTTCGTCCAAACTGTATGTTTTAATGAGCTCCATGTCATTCAATGTTACCAAAACGTCCTTCCTCCGCGCACGTCTCTGTCTGAATGCCATTTCTTCACAAACTGTTAGGCCACTTCAGCCGCTGTCCTAAAGTTTGGTGGAGAACAATGAGTCATTTCCTACTGTAATACAGTTGATGAATTGCTTTTATTTCTACTCCTTAACGTAGGACCAAAATTGTCTCACTCAGAATTTTTGGCCACTTAGCAGCGATTTTCTACTCTGAGAATCTTAGTAAATAAGGGACCTTGAATATGGCCGTGACATCGGGGGAAAAAAACTGACATATTTTTCTGATTAGTCTCACAAAAATGTCAAAATGTAGACAAGCTATATGGCCAAACATTGGACCTTCATTCTTCTGGGAACGCTTTCAACTAGATTTTGGAACTCGGTTTGTGCTCTTTCAGCTACATGAGCGTTATTGAGATGTTGGGGAGAAGGCTCAAGTTCCAGTTCATCCAAAAAGAATTCAGTGAAGTTGAGGTCAGAGGGCTGAGTGGAGGACATTCAAGTTTATCTTCATCCAACCATAACACTATGTGTCTTCATGGAGTTCGCGTAGGGCCCAGGTGCATTGTTTTGCTGGAACAAGTGTGAGTTCAAGTGAAGGGAAGTTGTCATGAAACGCACAGTGAAGAAAAAGACAGTGCATACAATTGTGAGGCGGCACATTTGCTTAGTCCTGAATGGGCACTGTCGCCTTGCACCTCCAGGGTCTGGGTTTTGATTGTTCTCCCCATGCTTTGTGGGTTTCTTCTGGTTTTCTTCCACAATCCAAAGACATGCAGGTTAGGCTAACTGGCGTTCCCAAAATTGCCTGTAACGTGTGAATGTTAACGAGAGGCCCCACTATGGAATAAATACAATCTGGTTTTTGTTGTCGCTAACATTTTGGATGTACAGTGTATGACATTTCACTGAAGTTTAACAACGGCCATTGGGATTCTGTTACAAGGGAGTTTTAAGTAAAAAGATAAGATAGGATAAGATAAAATAAACTGATATTGTCCTACCGGTGGGGAAAATTCACATAGTTACAGCAGCAACAGAGAAGAAGAAGAGATGTAATATGTTTTTTACACAACAACAAAAAAAAAAAAACGAGTCAGTGCTGATTATACAGCAGAAGGAAGGAAGGACCAACAGTAACATTTTGGATGAAGAAGTCTGTGCTCTCAGGGTCTCATGCATAGGGTGGGAATCAATCTCCAGCAGGGATGATAGCTTGGCCAGCGTTCTCTTATCTCCCACCACCTGCACTGGGTCAAGGGGATTTCCCAGGATAGAGCTGGCCCTCTTAATAATTCTGTCAAGTCTCTTTCTGTCTAATAGTGCTTTTATCTGTGGAGGAAAGGGATTAGAGTGAAACCCTGGGTGCTAACCTATGAAGTGAATGGGGGCTATAGCATTGACGTGTTCTGGGCAGAACTTTTACAGTAATTAAAGCAATAAGAAGAAGAAGAAGAAAACAGATCTCTTTCTCTAGAAATGCTCCATATAGGGGGTTGATCCGAAACACGTCACTCATGCCTAATATGATATTTATATGCTATATAACAACCTACAAAGTGGAGACACTGCCATGTTCAACATTTGTTAGTTGTGACATCACTATGATCTAGTGTAGGGGTGTGACGTATTTAAAGGACATGCTGTGCTTTAAATCTGACGAGAACATGCTCGCTTTAAACAAATAGCTTGTACATTTGAAACTTGCTGGACTCTGACTGATCTTTAACACCATGCAAGAAATAACCTGTGACCATGTGACCACAGACTAGTACCAAAATAATCTACTGGGTCACCTCCACAAGGTAGTACCCGAAATGATGTCTTTATTGATTTTTGAAGAAATAGTCATTTAAAAAATAAAGTTAAAAATGAACTAAAAATCAATAAAGATATATTTCCGGATACCATGAGGTGTACCTTGTGGGGGGTGACCCAGTTGATTATTTTGGTAAAAGTTTGGGGTCACTTGGTCACATGACCTGTCAGGTATTAAAGAAATAGAAAATATTTAAAATAAATAAACAAACAAATAAATACGTAATCAGGGTCCAAGACGTGTCTGAGTTCATTTCAAAGATATTTTGAAATATTTGTTTAAAGTAACCATGTTAGATTTAAGACACAGCGTGTCATTTAAATAAGCCACACCCCTACAGTAGATCATAGTGATGTCACAACTAAGAAAGGCTGAACATGGCAGTGTCTCCACTTTGTAGTTCGTCATTAATATTGCATACAGCCAAAGTTACACATCCTAGCAGAGGTTTATTGTATTGTGTTTGCATTGTTTTCTGAGACAGGGATTTAAATCAATGAATAAATATAAATAATTATAATAAATAAATAAATAAATAAATAAATAATGTAATAAGTGAACAAAATTACTGCCTGGTAAATGTATATTAAATATGAAATTAGAATAATCGGGACAGGTATCCGTGTCAGTAACAAGTGCCACACTTCATTCGAACAAACATTTGTCGACGGTCCCTAAATTACCGCTTCAGAATGTCGGTCTAATGTCCGAATATCAAATTGACTTCACCGTGATGAACATATCTGTCTCTCTCTCTCTCTCTCTCACACACACACACACGTGTCTGCTCGGGTGGATGTGGATTATCCTTGCACCTTCCTATGGTGAAATCTGCGGAATGACTCACTGATCCGGAGAAACGATTCACTGAATCGGATCATCCAACACCGGCAACACCGGATCCGTGTGTGTGTGTGTGTGTGCGGATGAGACATGGAAGCAGAGAGTGGAATCCGGGCAGATTAACCATCAGGTAGGAATATATGGTTTGGGATGTTTGCATGCGTCCTCATGTGTGTGTGTGTGTGTGTGCGCGCGCGTTTGGAAAGCTCATCGGGTTTGTTCCAGTGTTTACACACCAGACTGGAAGTGCATGAAGATGCCACCTAGTTCTGTGGTTGGAAACATGCAGTCCACATGACCTCATGCTCGAATCCTGAATCAGGACGGAGTGCGTTAGAAACCCGGTGGCGCGTTTGATCCTCACAGCGGTCCGCGCCGGAACGCTCTGTTCTGTGGCAGCCTTTGATCTTGATAAGGATACAAAATAACCGACTGGAGCCTTGAACTTAAATTGCTTTAAATATTGTCTTATGTATAATAATAATAATAATATAAAAAAACATGATCTTCATTTTGCTTTAATGCTCTGTTAGGCTTTCCAAAAAAAAAAAAAAAAAACGTTTTTTTTTTTTTTTAATGAGCTCATATAAACATTTGTAGTTTTTTGTTTATTGGGTATTGCATTTTATAATTTGTTTGTTTGTTTAATCATCAAAGGAATTCTCACATTGCATCTTTTTTGATTGTTTCTTTTATTTGATATATTCTTTTTATTATTGTAATTAATAATAATAATAATTATTATTATTATTATTAATATTATAATAAAAATGCCGGCTCGTCATTTGGCGCAAACGTTTACGTAACTCGGGCTGAATCCCAAACAACTCTGTATCCCTACATAGGTGCACTTGATAACACTCAGACTGAACTACTTATGCGCCCTATGTAGGCTAGTGAAGCTGTTTAATTGTGTCACAAGCCAGGTTTCTGTTTCCGGTCATACACCCGATTAAATTAATAGATGGGTTCAGATATAATAATAATAATAATAATAATAATAATACTAGTAGTAATGCAGTTTTATTCTGGTATGTGGATGACGTCACTCGAGAGTATGCTTTAGGATTATTACAGTGTTCATTTTGGTCAAACATTTGTTTCCATCACAGTTAATATTCATGAGTATGGGTTCATTTCTCACAAGCAGTTTAGCCAAGAATTACCTCTCTTCTTGAAAAGCATTTATATTCTGATACAACAGAGATATATATATACATAGGCTGCTTGTCCTCACAATGATCCAGCATGCTCTAGTAATCATTTGGTTATTTTTTTATAAAAAGGAAAGTACAACACAACATGTGAAATTGTTAAAAATGGGTGTAATATGGCAGCATGGTGGCTTAGTGGTTAGCACTGGTGCCTTGCACCTCCAGGGTCCAGGTTCAATGCCCACCCCCCGCGGGGTCTGTCTGCATGGAGTTTGCATGTTCTCCCTGTGCTTGGTGGACGGGCGATTAACCCAAATATCTAAAAAAAAAAAAAAAAAAAAAACAGACAGGTCTTTAGTCATCTCAAAGATTGCGAGCGACTCGGCTGTAGGGAGATCCAGAGGAAGTTCGGTCCACCACCTAACATGAACTTCCTCTAGGACTACAGAGGTTCCCAGATTAATCGATTGCTGATATGCGGACATATTTATTTATTTCCTGGTTCCTTCAGCTCTAAACAAAATAGTTCATAGTAAGTTCACGTTTGGTTTACTAAAATAAAAGTTATAAAGTTGCCACTTGGAACAACATCATTTACATTATAATTATAATCAAATCTGGTTAGTTCCGTCGTGGCGTTACTGATATATATGATTTCCAAAACAGAATACATTTAACTTCTGCTAATATGTGCAGAATAAACACCTAGAAGTGGTTGTTTGGCTATACGTGATCATTAGGGCCCAAGCACTATGACATCAATACGATGACATCATGACTATGATGTCATCACCATCATCACTCTCATAATGCTGTTTTAATAGTGTTGTGGTCATAAATGTGTGAGGGCCCTCTTGTTCTTCTAAGGATTATTAGGGCCCAAGCACTATTACATCAGCCCTACTGTATGTCGTAATACCGTGTGAAGGGCCCTATTGGTTTCCTAAGGAATTTTTTCCCCAGCATTAGTGCATTTAACATTAACATGCTTAAAAACTCATAAAAATTGGCAGAGGTTGGAATCCGCTGCCGTTAGGATGTCAGAGAGCCTGTGCCCCGGGCGTAAGATTTTGGTGTATATACATTTAGACATAATTGAGCTGAACAACTTTCACAGTGCATGTCATGGGCTCAACTCAACAGGAATTCAGACACACTACTTATCCTAGACCCACACACACACACACACTACACACACTCTACACATACTACACACACACACACACACATACAGTACATACTACAGTTGTAGTATGCATCTGTGCTATCGCCACACGAGCGTACCAGAAAGACACACATAATGTGTCAGCAGTTGTGACGATGCCTTAAACTTATGCCATATTCAATGACATATTCAGTCCAGGGCGGTGCAACTGGGTCGCGATGGCACAGGTGCTTGGGCCCGCTTAACATTGCTTGCAACTCTATTTATATATGCTATATAACAAGCTAAGAAGTGGAGACACTGCCATGTTCAACGTTCGTTAGTTGTGACGTAATTATGATCTACTGCAGGGGTGTGGCTTACAGTATTTACAAGACATGTTTAAATCTGACAAGGACATTGCAGAAACATACTGGACTCTGACTGATCTTCAACAGCATGCGGGAAATAATCAGTAATAAAATTCAGCGTCAGGTTTTTTGTACTTTAAAACTCGTTCATCGACATGTTGGTCACTTTGGGTAGCGCTTTCCTACATTAGCTACACATTTACTAGTGGCTTCAGAGAGATTGATTGATGCAGCAGCGCTAAAGTGGTTTACTCTGTCCTGAGTCGTCTCCTTTGCAACACCGTCCACTGTCAGCTCGGAGCGCGACCGACTTATCGAACTGAGGCTGAACTGCATTGTACAGCTGCATTGCATTCTGGATGACATTAAAAAGATGAATTATCTTATTATACACTGTTATACTGTAGGCTCTTATAGGTTGACCAACATTTATACCAATGTTAATTATACGTTCCACACTTTTTCTGACCATCCAGGTTCGAGAATTCCGAAGCGCCGTGGTATAACGTCTGTCTTTCGATACAGTCTAATCGTCCAGTGCTATAAATATTCCCCAAAACATTTCGCCTGCTCATCTTGCGTTATTGTTGGCTTATTACTTTGTTGTCCAGATTAATGTCAGGCGCTGAATTAAGTTCAGGCTCTTAAGGTTCTCGCTGTCCTGGGATTCAAACTCAATACCTTCTAACCCCTAAGCTACGATGAAGAAACATTATGAAGCAGCTGCATGATTTATTAGAGTCATAACAGGACCGTACTGTTTAATAATGCTAGATGATGATGATATTCTGAGGTACAGTACTGTGCAAAATTCTTGACACCCTCCCCCTCCCCCCACATTTGTTCAAAAATAAAATTGTGCAGATTAAATTAAAGATACAATGGGAATGAATATTTTACTGTGACAGGCTGCAAAGTGCCTAAAGATTTAAAAATGTAAAAAAAAATAAAATAAAATAAAAACTGCTTGTTTATGTAACAACCTCAGCAGCGACCTCATTTCCCCTCTCGTCTGTTCCAACCGCTCAGCATTCAGCATCACCAGTAAACTACTCACCAGCCTGATCATTTGTCATCGTCTGCCCCTGTTCCTCACTGGTTCATGCCTTAAGTTAGACGTTTTTTAATGCTTGAATGATTTATAGGTCTCTGTGTGGCTTAACAAACAAATAATATGGCTCTGAAACTGCTCAGGTACAGGGACTGGAGTGACAAATGAGAAGCCTGGAGAGCTTTTTCTCCAGACTAAAATTAAAAACGCAAGAATGTCTGGATCTTTTGAAGCAAAATCTGAAGAAAAGAAGGGAGACTCATGTATATGTGTGTGTATATATATATATATATATATTGATGGTAATTACTCTTTCAGGGTAATTTAATCAAAAGGCTTCCATGGGTAAACCGTGAGTGTTTAGATGTGCGTTATGAGGCAGCAAGACAGGAAGGATCAGCTCCATTGCTGCTTGTTAAAGATATATTAGAGGTTGTTTTTATAGCCATATAAATGAAATATAATCTGCTTAATGAAAGTTAGATTTAAGAATTAAAAAAAAAATCAATGAGCCATCTGGGAGCCGGAAAGAGTCGACTCGTGCTGGGTGAGATTGATCTGAGTCAGTAAAATGAGCAGGAATTCCCATCTCTCCTAAACAGACGTGCTACTGGTTACAGCGAGGTTGTTATCCGGGTTTTATAGCAGCTAATGCAATAAAGGTCATTACTAAACCAGCATGATTAGGTCGTGCTGGTAAGGAAACACACCCAGCTCCTAGAGCAGAAGATAAAAATGCTGTGTCATGTGGATGAGGGATGAAGTGCTGCCTGGGAGACCTCGCATGAACCGGCTGCTGAGACGGAAGAAGGTGTTTGTGGGGAAGGACGTACAGTACGTTACAGAGGACAGTATTGTAAAGCAGATGTAAATCCACAGCTAGTTGAATCCACTGAATATTTCCTGAGTCTCAGCTGAGATGTCATTTCACTCATTTTTCCCCCCGACCCTGCCGGAATGTCCTACCAGTAGCACAAATTTATAACCATATCAGTCCATTATCCTTCATAAATATATCATAGCTATTGTTCTGAATGGCTGTAGCACTGCAAATATATATGTTATCAGAGGTAAGATGTCCTGATATACTGGTAGCACTTTGTGACATGTTTTTAACACTATCAGAATATAACCCCTTTAGCTTTAATACTGGTAGCAATTTTTGACACGCTGATTTAACCTTATCTGTCAATCCACTAGTCAACTGTTAAATTAAACTATTCAATAAAACACATAAACTATTAAAACAAGAAAAATAAAAAATAAAAACTTTTGTTACTAAACAACAGCGGTGGCTTAGTGGTGCGCACTGTCCTGCAGGATCTGGGGTCGAGTCCCTGCTTTTCTCTTCTTGCAAGGCTTTGCTCTGGATCGTAGAGAAAGAGGCTGTGGGGATTTGTGCAGTTTGCGCATGTGGAGACCACGATATGCTTCAAATCTGTGATGTGATGTATATTTCTTCTGTAATGTATATTTGGCAGCTATATTAATGAATGACCCACCTTTGCCTGAATCTTAAACTCTTGGCAGAGGCAACCAGGTTCTCATCTGTGTGTTATTCTCTATTTCTAATTCATGCACATCGTTTCAGAGCTTTAGAGTTTTGACTTTTGTGTCGAGGAACCTGACATCAAGCCCACTGAACACTTTAGGGATGAGCCGGAATGCCGATGATACCCCTGAACCCAGTGATGCTCTTGTGGGTAAATTAACACAAATCCCCACAGCCTCTCTCTGGCAGTAATGTCACCACCTACTGGATATTATGCATAATTGCATGATTTGCAAAGGTCTCCACTTCTAATTTTACACACTTGACATGATCAGTGGAGGCAAATCATGCAATTATGCATAAGAGCCAGCAGGTGGTGACATTACTACCTCAAATACTATGCAACATTTTGTTTATGTACTGTACTGCAATGTCATGCAGATTTGTAGCGGAGTAGAAAGTACAGATATTTGTCGTATGATGTAGTGGAGTAAAGTAAAAAGTGTCCATAATGTTAAATATATACTTAAGTACAGTAATTAGGAAAATGTTTGTAGTAATTTTGATTGATTGAGCAGAAGTGATTATCATGTGATGATCATCATGGTCGTGAAACAACAAATTCCACCAAGCACGGGGAGAACATGTAAATGGAGGGTCGAGGCCGCAGTGATAACCACTGTGCCATTGTGCCATCTAGTGGCTGAATGTAATAAATATATTAATAACATAATCTGAAACATTTTATTTCAAGGGAGAAGCTACATCTCATGTTTTATCCAGTAAGAATGAATGCAAAAGAATAATGCGCCAAGTGCATTTTTAGAAGTCCATACCATTGGTCTGGTTTGGGAAGATAATCTTCTTACCACACATTGACTAGCAGGATGATTTATTTAGATGTCAAGGGTAAGATAAGATCTTCGTTCATAAGGTAACCCTGTTTTGTCAAATAATGATGTAACTCAATAGAGAGGTGTTAGTGGGCCATCTGAGGTGTTAGAAATTTTGCAAGATTTAATATGACTTTATTCATAGATTATTTACCACTTTTCTTATTATTTTTTAATAATCCCAAAACTGATAACAAACCACTGCAAATGAGAGTAAATTCAGTTCACCCCCCAAAAGTACAGTATAGTTTTCAGTATAAAAACAAAAAGAGAGTTCATGCTAATGCTACAACCAAAGCCCAAAATGCTACGTTAAGGCTAAATGTGTAAATGCCACCCCCAAATACCCCTTTAATGATAAACATCTTAGAGCCACACCCCTAAATATGCATTTAACACTAAATGTATAAAAGCCACGCCCCTAAATACCCAGTTAAATGCCCCGTGAACACTAAATGTTTAAAAGCCACGCCCATAAAATACCTCGCTAAAACGAACTGCGTAAAAGCCACGCCCCTAGATACCTCCTCTGCTGCTGATTAATCCCGCCTTTATGCATGTTTAAGCTGTTTTAGACTAAACTGTCATAAAAATTGCAATGCATCGCAGGTAAAGAAATTTTATTTATATCAAGCAAAAACTTGAAAGTATAAACATTAGAGTCACGCCATTTTTGTCTAAAGGAAAACCAAACAAAAAAATGGACAGTGGAACTCAGTGCTATATTATGCATTTTTCCATTATTTGAAGACACATAGGTTTTTTGGGGACCCAATCGGAAATCGTAAAACGATTTTTTCAACCATGTTGGAAACAAATATTGTAAAAAAAAAAAAAAAAAAAGTGGTTTTGTCGTTTTTTCACATTTTTTATCCTGACTGACCTTCGTGAATGATGGTGGGTGTTTTGGAATGATATTGACGGGGCGGGGCCACCTCTGTCTAGGTGACGTCATCATAACAGGGACGGGAACGTAAGCAGCTCGACACAATGACAGCACGCGCGGCGGAATGCTTGTGTAATAATAAACGCGTTTGAGGAGTCTGACCGTTAGAGAGAGCGAGAGCGCGCGCGTGCGCGCGAGGTCAGTTCCGGATTGTGTGAGAGGGAGATATTGAATCGGTGAAGAGGAGAGACAGAGAGAGAGAGAGAGAGGAGAGAGAGACAGAGGAGTTTATCGGACATGAGAACAACACAGCGGCACCTCGGATCAACGCGCTCGAGTTAACGTTTATAACCCGATACACACTCGGGCTATACACTGAGAGAGCTGAAACACACACTAGGGGTAAAGGGGTAAGGAGTGTGTGTGTGTGTGTGTGTGTGTGTGGAGAGGAGGAGGAGAAGGAGAAGGAGGAGTGACGGAGCCGCAGGAAAACAAGTAAGCTAAAGAGCTAGCGTGTAACCTTAGCGTTAGCCTCAATGCTACCCGTTTTCGTGTGTTTTAAAGCTACACGTATGTGCACCCGTGTTTACAGGAACACTTCGCTGTCTATAAAGACCTGAAATGAGCCTTTACATTGTTCTGTCGGTTTAAGGTTAGCATGTTTACACGCAGCTAGGCTGGGCTAAGCTAACTGCGCTCTGCGTTTCCTGCTTTGGTTTGCGTAAACAACAACAACAATAACAACAGCAGCAGCTGTTCCAGGTGACGTCACCACAAACCATGCAGCTCGATGTTGTTTTCGTTTGTTTTTTTATTTTTAAACATTTTCCTCTGTTCTATTCGGTGTTTTTTTTTTTTTTTTTTTGCGCCTTAGCCGAGCATGCTAGCTCAGGAAGCTAACAACAGACTCAGTCAGCCCCATGCGCGTGCCCTTTGTGCTCGCTGTTTACACACACACAGTTTTTTAAACTTTATTTTTATTCTTATAGACTTCTAGACGTGCACGTTTATACAGTTGCAGCATGAGAAAAGTCGTGCACTTGGTTGGATTTTGGTGTTTGAAGTTCTGTGTGTGTGTGTGTGAGAGATAGAGAGAGTGTGTGTGTGTGAGAGACTGCACTCAGCTCATTTCTCCCTCTCTTTGTTGTTGTGCTTTGTCTCCGAGCACATGGCGCTGCTTTGCTTCACTTCACTTCATCTCTTAAACTCTTCTTCTTCATCAAACCACACAGACCGGTTTACCCCCATGAGAAAATGTTTATATATTTTTGTTAGTATTAATTTTATTACTATTTTCCTATTTTAGCGCATATTTGATTCAACTTTAGGTCTTATTTTTAGACATGTTTCTCAACAACTCAGCACTTTGTGGTTAGATGTATTTGAAATTTCTTTAAAAAAGTAATTATAAGTAAAATTTATTTCTATTCCTTGTATATTGCACTAATTAATTAATTAATTTCCTGTTTTTTGTGGTTTAAAACTATGACGGCATGAGCATCTCGCAGCCTGGATGTTTAGTGAGTAAAAAGTTGTTTAGTGTGTAAAGAATGAAAATGAGCTAAAGATTTATTAGGATGTTTAAAAATAACTGACTGTGATGTACTGATAAAGGAAATAACCCATCGGTCAGACAGACAATCTCTCTCTCTCTATTCAAAGTCGATTGTTTTTCCAATAACAGGATTCATTTCATTCATCAAGTTGCCAATGGTTGTGATTCAATACAACCATTGAATCAGAAAAATCGATTCAGTTGCGTATCGCGATTCTCTCATGTGGTAATTCATGTTTTGTCCACTCTGATGCCTAAATTATTTTTTAGTATTTTTTTATTATTTTTATTATAGTGGTACCTCACCATACGAATTTTATTCAGTTCTTAAGGTGAAATTTTGCATTGCAAAACACACTTTCCCATAGGAAATAATATAAATGCATATTATCCATTCTAGACACCCAATGAAATATTACTAATAATTCCATTTTCCACCATTATAATGTTTATTATAAATTATAAAAAACAAGAAAATATTTAGAAGTCACATATAAATTAAGAAATTAATAGAAATTAAACCTCACTTAATTTCATTTTATGATACCGCCTGGCACCGGCTGCTTTCTTAGCGAAACTGAAAGTGGCTCCCTTTTCTTCTTGCTAAAGTCCTTGCTAACCCATTCTTGTTTAATTCCTTCTCTGTACCCATGGTGCTGTGCCCTGACTAAATCTTGCCGGAAACAACTACAACAAAATATAAATATAAATATAAATATATATATATATATATATATATATATATTTTTTTTTTTTTTTAAATATATGATTTATTTTTTTTTACTTGCATCACTGGCCGTTTAATTATGCAAGCAAGTTTTGAACGTCTCCCGGACGTACACGCAATTTAGCCAATGTTCAGTTCAGATGCTCATATGTAGAAAATGCTTTCGATTCTTAAGACAAATTGTTTTAAGGAAGGGCATTAGTATGTCCACAGTTAATAATAACTGTTATTATTTTTACTTTATCTATGTTTGCATTTGGGGTGAGTAAAAACAATAACACAGTTTCTCTATAATGCTGCGAGGGAAAAGTTGTTCACACATTAGCAGGCAGCACAGCGTTAGGACCGAATCAAGTGCCAAGTTTGTTCAGAATTGTAACAAACAATATTACATTGGGATGTTTATAAAATAGTAATGACCATTGCAATACTCAATTCTCAAAAAAAAAAAAAAAATATATATATATATATATATATATATATTTTTTTTTTAAATTTTTTTTTATGATAGAGATACACTGATCAAACTGCTTCTGACTTGAGGGTCTAAAAACATCAGGCGCGCTAATGTCTCACGCCGTGGTAACTGTGAAATGTACCCGCATGCTCGCAACTGATCCGAAAAACACTCATTGTCAAGTGGAGTTTTGAGACTTTGGAGGCATTTGGGGTGGTAAAAAAAAATGTCTGTTTCTTTATAATCCTAAAGGTGGTGCACTCTAAACTAGTCCAGCTTTAGCATTTTGCGTGGTAGGAGTGAAGTTTGTTTAGAAATAATAATAAGAATGGAGGATGACAGAGATGTGTCCTGCTGAGAAATAATGTAGCTTAATTTAATTTTAAGTTAAATGTTAAACTCTTGTAATTGGAGTTAGTTTGAGTTTGTATTGTTTAAATGCTGCGCTTAGTTTTTAAATGAGAATGCTGATCAGCTGTAAGGTACAGGCTACAGTTAATTAATCATTAGTTACATTACATACGTGCTAAGGTATCAACTTTTATCACAACTTATTATGTAAAAAATATAATACAAAATTGGGATATTTATAAACTTTTTATGCTTCCAGTAGAACAATATTAATCGAATCAGGACCTGGGTATTGTGATAATATCGTATCGGGTAGTGACTGACGATTGCAACTCCTAGTGATTACATTATATTACGTCTTTAATACCCGTATCCTGCCGGCGCAGAGATGTTAATTATTTAACGTCGATCAGAAAAAAATGCTAAAGTGTGAGTCAAAACCAAAATTAGTTTGAAGGTTATAGAAACATGTGTTTTATTATTATAATTATATACTTTATTGAGAAGTCAGTTGTTTATCAGTTATTGTACCTTTACTATTATTTTAATGTTTATTTAGTAGGTTTTAAGGTCTATCCAAATGCTTACACTTTATCTGCCCGTGACAGAGCCGAAGAGAACCTGAGGCCGCCGGACCGGACCCGAGTGCCTCGAGCACCAGTGCTCCCCCACCCGTGGCTGCGACTCGTTCTTCACAACGTCCCCAATGCGACCATGGGAAATAGCTGTGAATAGGCGGCCGCCAACAGCCCCCTTAAACCAGAGGAGCTTCATTGGGGGTCCCTGCAACGCGCCAGTGCACATCAGGAGAAGGTGGGCTTGTGCTCCTACAACTCTCATTCTTCTAACAAGTGTGTTTATGATCAGCGTACGTAAAAGCAAATATTAACATACATGTTAACTCGTCAGCGGTTCAGTTGTATTGTATTCTTTTTTTCGTTAGTAAGTAACGATCGGCTCATCAACCCGACTTGCTTTTGTCTGCACAGTAAATTGCGTCCTCATGTCTTGTGCAAATATTTGCAGATGTTTAAAACAGGTAGCACTATATATATAAAAAAAAAAACGGGCGTGGTTTGTTCCCGCAGTCCTCCAGCGCGCTGGCAGTGGGGGTCGCGAGACAGAGTGGCCGTGCACGCTTCCGCGCGTCAGGATGAGAGTTTTCCTCACGCTGCGTTCCCTCAGCAGCAGCAGCACCAGGCCGTTCCTGTAGAGGAGGCGAGGCAGTACAGCCAAGCCGGCGCGCCACCACGCATGCTCCATCCATCCACACACCCGCCGCAGCAGACCTCCATCATGGTGGACCTTCATGAACAAGTAGGCTTAACACCGTCAAGATGACCCGCTGTTTTACATTTTAATACTGGGTTGATCAGAGTTTAGTATTGATCCTTGTACTGTTTTTTTTTTGTCGTTCTTCTTTAATTCTAACTTATGCTCGCGTTGTTTGTTTTTTCCTTTCCCCTAAAGATGCACCAAGGATCCGTTCCGATATCTTACACAGTTACCACGGTGACGACCCACGGCTTTCCCGTGCACACGGGGCAGCCGATCCCAGCGTGCAACACGCAGCAGCTCCCAGCATGCTCGGTAATGTTCAGCGGACAGCTCTCTCTGCTCTGCTGCCTTCCTCCTCCTGTGAGTTTAAACAAGGAAGAGCCGGAAGCGTCAGTGCCGTCTGTGTAGAGCGCGCATCTCACTCTGCTCCAGCATAACGGCCGCTTAAAGGAACTCTTTAACCAACTTTGTGGCTCGCTCTTACCGCTGTAGCGTTTTTGGTCAAACCGTTCCTTTAGCGCATTTAGATCAGAGCATCATTAAAGCCACCTTGCATTATTTATCTCTCTTTCATCTAAGAATATCTATCGAGCCATCTGCTTAATTCATCGCATCTGTTTTGTCGACATGGCAGCCTCCACGCTCGTATTGTGTGTTGTGAGTGCGTTATGTTGTCCGAAACGGGTCGGGCTGTTTCAGAAAAACTGCTGATTGTTCATCATGTGTTTGTGTGTGTTTTTAATATTAAGCAAGGCAGCAGTGAACATTGTGAAATGTGTAGAATCGGGTATTGTTCCTGGCCAGAAGGTGATTCTTCGGAAAGCCCACAATCTACATCTTGATAGATAATCAATAATTTGTGGGACAGGATGCATTTCAAGCAGGCAACAGTTCAATATAATGATTTAAAGATGTTTCAGCGTGAAGCAAGTGCAAGGTCTTTAAGGGGACTAACTACCCCACTCTGCAAAACCAAAGTCAAACCTAATTCTATTTCCTCAAACTTAATTTCAGCTCTTTCTACCTACTCCAAATTCAAGGGGATGGAGTCAAACATTATTCAGCCCCTTCTACCCTAGTAGAATCAAAGTAAAGGGGGGGAGGAGTCAAACCTAGTTCAGCTCCTTCTACCCTAGTAGAGTCAGAGTCACGGGGGTGGAGTTAACCTGTTACCAGCCCCCTCAACCCCAGTAGAGTCAACGTAAAAGGGGAGGAGTCGAACCAAATTAGCTCTTTCTAACCCCGCAGAGTCAAATTCAAGGGGGTGGAGTCAAACCTAGTTCAGATCCTCCTACCTTAGTAGAGTCAAAGTCAAAGGGGTGGAGTCAAACCTAGTTCAGCTCCTTCTACCTCAGGAGAGTCATAGTCAAGGGGTGGAGTCAAACCTAGTTCAGCTCCTTCTACCCTAGTAGAGTCATAGACAAGGGGTGGAGTCAAACCTAGTTCAGCTCCTTCTATCCTAGTAGAGTCAGAGTCAAGGGGGTGGAGTCAAACCTAGTTCAGCTCCTACCCTAGTAGAGTCATAGTCAAGGGGTGGAGTCAAGCCTAGTTCAGATCCTCCTACCTTAGTAGAGTCAAAGTCAAAGGGGTGGAGTCAAACCTAGTTCAGCTCCTTCTACCTCAGGAGAGTCATAGTCAAGGGGTGGAGTCAAACCTAGTTCAGCTCCTTCTACCCTAGTAGAGTCATAGTCAAGGGGTGGAGTCAAACCTAGTTCAGCTCCTTCTACCCTAGTAGAATCAGAGTCAAGGGGGTGGAGTTAACTTGTTACCAGCTCCATCAACCCCAGTAGAGTCAACGTAAAAGGGGAGGAGTCGAACCAAATTAGCTCTTTCTAACCCCGCAGAGTCAAATTCAAGGGGGTGGAGTCAAACCTAGTTCAGATCCTCCTACCCTAGTAGAGTCAAAGTCAAAGCGGTACAGTCGAACCTAGTTTAGATCCTCCTACCTTAGTAGAGTCAAAATCAAAGGGGTGGAGTCAAACCTAGTTCAGCTCCTCCTACCTCAGGAGAGTCAAAGTCAAAGGGGTGGAGTCAAACCTAATTTAGCTCCTTTTACTCTAGTAGAGTCAGTCAAGGGGGAGGCGTCAAATCTAATTCAGCTCCTCCTACCTCAGGAGAGTCATGGTCAAGTGGGAGGAGTCAAACCTAATTCAGCTCCTTCTATCCTAATAGAGTCAGAGTCAAGGGGGTGGAGTCAAACCTAGTTCAGCTCATCCTACCTTAGTAGAGTCATAGTCAAGGGGTGGAGTCAAACCTAGTTCAGATCCTCCTACCTTAGTAGAGTCAAAGTCAAAGGGGTGGAGTCAAACCTAGTTAAGCTCCTTCTATCTCAGGAGAGTCATAGTCAAGGGGTGGAGTCAAACCTAGTTCAGCTCCTTCTACCTCAGGAGAGTCATAATCAAGGGGGAGGAATCAAACCTAATTTATCTCCTTTTACCCTAGTAGAGTCAGTCAAGGGGGAGGAGTCAAATCTAATCAGGCTCCTTCTACCTCAGCATAGTCAAGATCAAGGGGTGGAGTCAAACTGTTACCAGCTCCCTCAACCCCAGTAGAGTCAAAGTAGAAGGGGAGGAGTCAAACCTAATTAGCTCTTTCTACCCCTCGCGGAGTCAAATTCAAGGGGGTCGAATCAAACCTAGTTCAGCTCCTCCTACCTCAGGAGAGCCATAGTCAAGGGGGGTGGAGTCAAACCTAGTTCACCTCCTCCAACCTTTGTACAGTCAAATGGATGGAGTCAAACCTAATTCAGCTCCTTCACCCCAGCAAAGTCAAGGGGGTGGAGTCAAACCTAGTTCAGTTTCTTCTACTCTAGCAGAGTCAATGTAAAGGGGGTGGAGTCAAACCTAATTCAAGGGGTCACTTTTCAATTAGGCTTCTTCTACCCTAGTAGAGTCAAGAGTCAAGGGGGAGGAGTCAAATATAATCAGACTCCTTCTATCCCAGTTGATTCAAGCCCCAGAGCAGTCAGGGGTCAAGGGGTGAAGTCAAACCTAATTCAGCGCCTTCCTTCATCGTCCAAGGTCGGAGGAATCTTGTGTGTTTTAGCCTGGAAAAGTGTGTTGTACTGCGTTGTGTGGATTAGGATTATGTTTATAACCAAAGCTGAATCAGGTCCAGCTCCACTCCTGGATTAGATTGAATCCTCCATCTTGTTGCCCAATTGAGACACTACATCGGGAGTGTCAAACTGGATCCAGAAGGGGCCGTATGGGTGCAGGCTCTCATCCCAACCATGCAGAAGCCACTCGTAATTAGTCGTTGTTGGTTTTCAGTCGACTCTCAGGTGTAGCTTCTGCATCCACCCGGTCTTTTCTGATTCCAGTGTGACGCCCCCTGCTCTAGATGAACTGTTGCTTAGGGACGGTTAAATGACAGATTTATTTCCTGTTCTCAAGCCAGTTTAGTCTTTACCACCACAAGAGTCATCCAACATGGAGGTGTGGAGTGTTCTTCAGCCCCACCGTTCAGTCACATGACTCTTATCTCGGTGTCTGTTTGTGTCTCTGTCTGCAGCTGATCCAGGCGTGCACCATGCATCACTTACCCGTATCCTACCAGGCCTTTCCGCCCCTCATCTCCAGCGAGCATTTCCTTCTGCACCCGAGTCCTCCAGTGGCGGCGCATCAACCTCCGGCACTGGCACCACTCAGCCACTTCATCCCCCTGCAGCCCCAGCACCCGCGCATGGTGAGCCACTCACTGGGGCGATTCTCCTGCCCTGTTCAAATTCTCAGTTGTGGACGGTGATATCACCCATAACGCACTTTTTACATTTTTTAAATGGTTTTTAACAAGCTTCTTCTTATCGTCCTTAATGTTAAAACGTAGTTGTTATCCGTATCCTTGTTCCTACAGTATGTGCGTGCTCATTTGTCGTTAGCCACGTTAGAGTTTTGGAGTGAGAATCCCATTTGCATTTGCGTCTTCCTCAGCCCCTGCAAAGAGTGGACAACGAAGTGGACCTGAGAGGAGAGCAGCACCACTTGGGAACGTTCTCGTACCCCGCGGCTCATCACCCACCAGCAGCCATGCCGCCCTCCGTGCCCCTGCAATACCACCTGCCACAGGAACCCATACACCAGGAGCTGCCGTTTGCGGTGGTGAGTGGAACAAAAAAATAAATAAAGCAGGGAATTCTCAAGCACAGCGTCATAACTGTCCACATCAGTTGAGTGGACAGGATCACAACTGACCCTTTCATGGTGTGTATTTACATAGTTTTTTATTTATTTTAGACCTATCCACACATGCTGCCCAGACGTGGGAGTGGCCAGAGGTATCGCCTACAGCAGCCACTGCCTCCTCCACCACCTCCTCCGCCCTACTACCCCGGCTTCCTCCCTTACTTCCTGTAAGAATCTTCTCCACATACGTCCACGCACACAATAAACCGTACTTAACGTTTATTCTACAAAGTGTAGTTCTCGACAGGAGAACTTACTTCCTTTGTAGAGGGTGTGATATAATATAATATGAGCCGTTGTGTTTATATCACTACAATAGTATTAATTATAGCAGCATAACGTTACTTCTCTCCATCAAATCGGATTCGAATTGTAATCAGGATTCTGTAACCGGGGATGGAGATTTTGGGTGTGATTAGCCTTTACAAAGCTAAAATGTAAGCCTGGGTGTTTGAGAGATAGCGTGAGTTTACGTAGCATGTAGGATGTCTGCGTCCAGGTCGATGCTTCCTGTGCCTCCGACTGCTGTGGGTCCGGCTATCAGCTTGGACCTCGACGTGGACGATGTAGAGATGGAGAACTACGAGGTGAGGCCTGAAAGCTTTCCACTCGAGACGTTAAAGGGGGGAAAAAAACCCTTGTTGTTACAGAGTTGTTTTTTATCGTATTAATGAATATAGTCTGAACAGACACGACACATTAGATGACAATGACTAAGTCTCATACGCAGCATGTGCTGGGTGTCCTGATAACTTTCCATCATTGCCATAATTATCATTTTTTAAAATCAATTGTGGCTTTTCTGTTGGATCGGATCAGACGGGCTGGACTTTCGTCACCACAGGCATAAGTGAGCCTGGTGTGCTCGTGATCCTGTCAACAGGTTACTGATATATAATTTGATAATCAGTGTTTATTCCAATCACATTGCCATGGTGTTAGTGTCGTGGCTGTAACTAACAAGACGTTACTATAGAACGACAACTTGTCAAAGTATGCGATACGAGCACGTCCGTTATACTGTGTGCGCGCATTACACTGATGAGATCATGAGGATACGGATATGAAGCAAACACTCTGAATTGTTCTGTCCTCCCCAGGCGTTACTGAATCTCGCCGAGAGACTCGGCGAGGCGAAGCCTCGAGGGCTGACGAAAGCCGACATCGAACAGCTTCCGTCCTATAGGTTCAATTCGGAAAAACACCAATCAGAACAGACTCTGTAAGTGTGACTGACGGAGCAGGAAGCGCCAAGGGATTTCAGCATCTGAAAAATGTGTTCCTAGGTGATGTCATTTTTTATTCATTCATTTATTTATTTTATTTTTCTGTTCCTCCACCTTTCAGGTGCGTCGTGTGCTTTAGTGATTTCGAGTCAAGGCAGCTACTTCGAGTATTACCCTGTAATCACGAGTTTCACGCAAAGTGTGTGGACAAGTGGTTGAAGGTGAGTTTTCTCCTCAAAGTCGCGCCTCTATATCCGGTGTGCGTGTGATTTTTCCTTTTTTTTTCTTGTGTAAAATTTAATCTGTCTGATCCCGTTCTCATTGTTGCGCAGACCAACCGCACGTGTCCCATCTGTCGCGCGGACGCTTCCGAAGTCCACCGCGACGTGGAGTGAGTCCCGGGCCTTTCGTCCTTCACTGGATTATAACAGCACAAAACCTTGGAGTGTGTGTGGTGGGAGCAGCAGGCACACACACACACACACATAAAAAACACACTTACACTCTTTTCACATAACACACGTGTGTACCACCCAAACTCCCGTGGCCTCCAGCGAAAAACGGCGAAGCATCTCCTACACACTCCGATCGCCACGCCACGCCCTGCCCCGCCCCTCTCCACCACCCTGTACTCAGACCTTTCGACCAATAAGCAATCTCGGAATTTGTACGGATTGTGTTTAGACCTCCGCTGTGCTTCTCACGCAAGCTACTGCCTCCTCTGAGCCCGGCGAACTCCCACAAAAAAAACCCAGTTTCGCGTTTTCAAGCCCCTCCCTATCGTTATCATCATCATTATTATTATTTTTGCCGATTCCAAAGATTAACGTGTGTGGTGTTGGCATCTGTTTACACGGTTGAATGTGTTCTTGCTGTTCGCTTACGAATAATCCAAGCTGTGCTTTAGTGGTGTTAAGGGAGAGGCCTGGGAAGGTTTTTTTTTCCCGCGAGGACCTCGCTCAAATCAGGGGAAGGAGGTGAGGGGGAAAAAAAAAAAAAAACACCAGGCAAATGAGGTTTGTCCATTCCACTGTCTTTTTGGAGGAAAGAAAAAACACATAGAAGAAAGAAAAGAATCGCCTGATCATTAGCTGCATGTTTGTATAGGTGATGGGCTGAAGTGACTTGTTAATAATGTATGTTTTGCAATAATGTATTAATGATTTTTCAATAGCTCTATCCCGGCTTCGCTAAGGTCAGCGCGAACGGTAGCGAATCTCTTTTTTTTGTTTTGTTTTTGTTTTCAAGCTACCGAAGGGGAAGGAAAAAAAAAAGACAAAACACACACAAGTACTGAAAACTAAACAGAATTGATCAAATGAATGAACCAGACGTGTGTGTGCACGCGTGCGCGCGTACGTCTGTATGTATGTCTGCTCCTGGGCCTCATCGCTGTGGAGTTTTGCACTGTTGCTGCACTGGAAAAAGGTCACAAGGATGAGGACCTTGTCGCGACCTGTGACCTCTGGCCGCCTCCCAACCTGGCTGGACTGCTCGGGGAAGCCCTCCTCTCCTCTCCTCTCCTCCTACTCCATCCTTTCCTTTTACTCTCCTGGATGGTTTCTCGCAAGACTGTTGTGGTTTCTGATTATTATTATTATAATTTTTTGTTTTTAGGTTTAGCAATACTTTCGACTCGACGAGCTTCTTGCTGCATTTCAAGTGCAGGTTCAGTGGGACGGCGCCGAAGGGAATTTCACTTCCGCCTCACGCCCCCCAAAAAAAAAACTAAACAAAAAAAAAACTGACTTTGGAAAAGTCCCTTCTGCAGAAAGCAATATGTGCAATGTGTGTGTGTTTGTCCTGAACAAATCCTTTAGATTTTTTTTTTTTTGGTGATTTTTGTGTTTGTTTTTGGTTAGTTTTTTCGGAGGACCGGGCTTTTCCTTATCTGTGAGCCAAATATTCAATAATTCAATACACTCTCCAAGGATACAGCTCTGCCTTTTTCAAGACGTTGACAAGCACAAACTTGTTACTAATCGTAAAAAACAAAAAACAAAAAAACAAGTAGTATACTCCGTAGTCGGTTGAGCTTGTTTTAGATTTTTAAAACTGGTGTTATTTATTGGCTTTATCTTCAGGATCGAGGGGCGGAGCACCGGCACGGCATATCTTTGGTGCGGGGGGCGGGGCCGCGGTATAGCAACGTGAAGTGACGTAAAAGTTTATCTAGTCGTCGTCTTGCGTCGAGACAAAAAAAAAGGATGTGGGCCACGCCCCCCCATACCCCCCCCCCCCCCCCCCCGATAATGCCCTCGTCGACCATGCTTGTGTGTGCCAGCTGACTGTAGTGATCCCACGACGATTCAAAGAGAAATAGTTTTTTTTTTTTTTTAGAAAATGCACTGTAAAACCTGCTCAAGCGCTTGGTTCGCTCTGCATAGACTCCCAAAAAAAAATAAAAAATAGGGTGAAAAAAAAACAGGGATGAAATGTTGTAATAGGGTGTTTTTTTTGCTACGCTAATTATAGGACACAAATATAAAAAATAAATATATATATATATATATATATATATATATATGAAATAAATGATATATATAAATCTAAAAATATATTCTTGCTTCCTTGTGTACACCGAGTAGCAGTTCTAATCTGACTCGGTTTGAAGGACGTCGTCGTGATTTTAGCATGCGAGTCTTGAAGCCGACGCTAACTCGCCAGGTGAGAATAAATAGAGGGAAAAAAAAGAAAGAAAAAAAAACACACATACACAAGCCATTGTGATGAATTTAAACCACACTTTTGATATTAACGTGTATACATATCCGTTCACTGACATATATTTTAAGATGAAGAAGAAGAAAACACAAAAAATAAAAAGAAAGAAAACTCTCAGGGCCTCTCAGTTAACTTCAAATAAAAGGAAAACAGGCGGAAAGGGGGCGGATCCGAACGTTTCTCAGTTTTCCTCAGGCCGCGCATATTTTACCCGTAATCCTTTTTAAACTGTATTTATCGTCGCAAGTGTTCAAGAACGGCATGCGAAGTGAAACAAACAAGGAAGGAAGGAAATAATAATAAAAAGTAAAAAAAAAACAAGAATAGGCAACATGTCAATCATCGAGTGTTACTCAGACATGTCTGTTTTTTTTATTTTTTTTTCGCACGTAGAACTCGTGATCCTGTTCAAGGAGGAGAAAAAAAAAAACTAATAATAAAATTCATTTTAAAAGAAGAAAAGAGATGGCCGAGCGCGTTATCCTACCTAGACCACTCTTCCGGATATTAAACAGTGTTTTTGCATGGGGTGGGGAGGGGGAAAAAAAAACTATTTTTAATTTCAGTGAAATATCTAGACATGTGTGGGCGACTATTTAATCGTGCACAGTATGCATGCGTCTTAACCAGATCCCGGCTGGTTTTAATTCTTTGTTTGGTTTTTTTTTTTGGTTGTTTCAAAGTTTTTGTTTTTTCAGAAGAAAAAAAATTTTTTTTTTGGCTTCCGGTTCCGGGGATTTTCCGGCTCAGCTGAAAACTGCCATGCGTCGTACTGCACAGAACTTTTACGAGGAAAAAAAAAAACATTTAAATAAAATTATATAATAAATAAACAAATGCTAAAGCCGATCACACGATTAGCAATGCGCTTAGCTTGGTTGTAGACGGCGAAGTTCCGCGATTCTTTTGGCTCTCGATGCTGACATTCGTGCTTCTGCTGTTGCCTCAGCGACTGAAACTGACTTTGCCTGGAAAAACTCGATCACTGAAAGCCATATAGTGAAACGGTGCTAGATGTCTGTCGCTCCATTCACATTTACAGGAATGCAATAGTGTGTGTGTGCTATGACTTATGACTCTCACGTACTCTTTATAGCATGCCGTGCTAGTAGTTGCCCCGGAAACGCTCACTTAGCAACGTTCGACGGGTGTAAAATTTTATTTACAATTTTTTTTTCCGACTGAGAATCTCTTTTAACTGTTAAGCGCGGGACGGCGCCCTCAGTAGCGCCGTCCTCGCCGCGCCGTATCGTATTTTACTGCCCGCGCGATCACATCAGAGTGCATCTGCCTTAAAATTTAAAAAGCGTGTATTAAAGGGGACTTAAAAACGTTCGTCTTGCTCTCACCAAAACTTAATATGTACCTGCCATAGAGTCTTTTACCTTAAACAAGCACTATCTGTAAATGTTACGGTTTAAAGAAAAAAAATACTAAATAAAAAAAAATAAATAAAAAAAAAGAATTCAGCTGCCATACACATAAGCATTTTAGCATTTTTTATTTTATTTTTTTTGGGTGGGTGGGTGATTAGGGTGGAGGATACGGGCCTGAGGGATAAGACCCGAGGGGAATGTGATGGCTGTTTATATACTGTACTCTTATTTAGATTTATAAGCAAATTTTCACAATAATCTGATTCCTTGAACCTCAGTGTTACCTGTACCGAAAAGAAAGAAAAAAATTCACATACACATGAAAAAAAAAAATACATAGAATCTTGTAGTCTTTCTGTGACCTGATTAATAAATAATCTCACAGCTTGTGTGGTGCAGTTGTGTTCCAATAAGCAGCTCCGACTCTTTAGGACTTGTGATTTGTTGATTGCTCCGTAGATGCCACTGATTGTTTACCAATATGTTTTTTTTTTTTTTACTTTTCTCGCTGTGGGCTCGTGGATTGTTTACTTGTTCTAATACTCGCCCTGGCCTGTAGGGGGGGGGGGCGGGAGGGGCACCGCGGCTACTCCGGTGTCCCATCCCACCCCCATCACCACCCGGGCCAACAACAGGGCCACACCTGTTCTGTGTTAGTTTGTTTGTTTTATTTTTATTTTTTGCTTTGGTACTTGCACATTTACAGTTACCTCATTTTTGCCATGTTTGTATTTGGAAGAAAAAAAAAACAGCAAAAAATTAAAAAGCTAATATATATATTATATATAGGAAATGGTTCTTAATGCTATAATTTTCATTCCATTTGAATCATATTGTTTGTAGCATTTAACATATAACTAGGTATAGTGTATTATTATATACACGTCTGTATACTGATTGAAATTTTTAAGATTTGTACTTTTTTTAAATGAAAAAGTTGCTAGTTCTGCTTTACCGAGTAGTGCAATCATATTTTTTTTAATTGTTGTGGCTGATTTGAGAGGGTTGTTCACTAATAAATGTATGATGTATACCAATACTACGCAGGCTTAAGTACATCCATGCTTTAAACAGATCTTGCACAATACAGCTGGTTTACCATTATATCACGGTTATCTGTCTGAAGCTTTCTTACACACACACACACACACACATTCTCACTTCTGCAAGACAAGCACATCAGACTTGATCTTTATAATAAAACAGAATACACCCAGCGTTTTATATATAACGGCTGTTTGAACATTAGAAATGAAGCATGAGCGCACATCTGTCTATGATTACGGTTCTGTCTGCTGAGTTGAACTGGATTCCCATCATCTCCTGATGAACACTGTATATTAAACCCAAAACAGGATTGTGGCATTTTTGTTTTTCCCACAATAATAATGAGCTGAAGTAAACGACTGAACCTGTGATTTGGTATAATTATTCTCCTGCACAAACCTACAAAAAAATGTTTTTTATTAAAACCAACATGGCTTAAAAAGGTTAGCGCAAGAACGTTACCAGAAGGCAAACGACAACAATAACAACAACGGTTTTAAAATGTTTAATTTAGAATAGGAAAAATTACATCTTTACATGAGCAGCCCGTTCAGGATGAAAAGACGCGAGGCGTTTATGAATGACCACAGGCACACTATGGGCAGACTTTACTACTAATAACGTACATGGCCACAGAGGAAAACCTGTGGCTCCGCCCTCCCCTCCCCCCCATGTCACCCTCGTTATGGTCATCGTGTTGTGTTAAGCTGGTTGGCTTCGATTTGCTTTAAAACTAAATGAAAAACAAACGACTGGGCTATTATGATCGATCACGCTTGTCTTTAAATATGGAGGTTGTATTTACAACAAACAATTCTGTTCACCTTCCAGCGTTACCTGTGTCAGGAGGGTGGGGCAGATCCATGTTTAATCAAAAGGGAGATTCGGCGATCCCTTGCACGCGATGGCCGTTTTCACGGAGCCAGACAGGAATGGGGGGGCCCCGAGTGCAATCGTGTACGTGTGAGGAAGAAGCGGAGGGGGTTTTTTGTGTGTGTGTGTTTGTTTTGGGCTGAATGTCAATCGTCTGTGAGGTCCTGCACGAAGAGCACCTCGGAGCGGCTCAGACCGGCTTCCTTTAGCGTCGGAGGGTTCGGCTGCTCCTCCGTGGGCAAACACGGCAGCACGCGGCGCGGGAAAGCCATCGCAATCTGGAATTTCTCCGGCGACTCTTTCAAGGAAAACACAAAGTCGTGGATTACCTATGAAGGAAGAAGGGAAAAACAAAATGAACTCGTACTAGTTCACAAGGTGGGGGTGTGTGTGTGTGTTTGTGTACGAGTTCATGTGCTTTACCGCAAGAGACTGGGAGAAGAGGAAGCGTCGTTTTACGCGGGTGTCGTTAGGCAGCTTGAACATGATTTCCAGACAGTCTGGGTCGGCCTGCGGCGGCTCGGGGGGAAGACACTCGGACTTGCGCTCTTTTTCTTCGACGAGTGTCTGAACACACACACACAAAATTTTATTGTTCCTGCACTGTTAGACACACAGATCCACTAATATTGATTAGGATGTCAGTGCCAAGATTTATCTTAAGAACGAGTGGCTGGTCAGAATACACTGTATAGTGACATCACAACACTACTCCTGCCCTGTAACCATGTACAACATCATGTACTCCGTCAGTTCAGTCCCAGAGCGCCATTTATAGAAATCGAAATTTCAAAACACTGTAATCACAAATCATCTTGATGGACGTACCGATGCCGAAATCTTTATTTTACAAGTACACTTACAAATGAGTGTTAGTGAGCATGTTCGTGAGTCCTATTTGTTCTTAAAGTCAGACAAAGTGATTCTTGCACGACTTTGACACAAATATACAATATAAAGCATACTAACTAATCCACTTGACTAAATCTCTGTTCCCTTTCTTGACACTGCCATCATGTGGCCAAAAACTGTAATTGCGCCTAATTAAATAAATCTCAGTGAAACGTTGTCTCTGCGCCTTTAAATCGTGAGGGGAATCCCGAACGCCATTTTGTCTCAGAGCTGTTTTCCCACTGTATTGGACTGTGAACTCTGTTTTGTGTGAACTGTGATTTTTCAAAATTAGGATTATTCAAAAGCTTTAAAGGACAGCCATTTTCTATCATCGTGTTCCTGGACTGATTCATTAAGTTAGAACACAGTTAGAAACGAGAAGCACCTCACGAGCAGAAGAGGTGTAGATCAAACGCAAGTTCTCACCCTCTGCCTCCTCTCCTCGGCTAGGCGTGTCTGGCGCGCTGCCTCTTCCTCTTGCCGTCGTTGTTCCTGCTCCTCTTTCTTTTTACGGTCCTTCTCCTGATCGGCGCGCAGAGAGGCCTGGTACGCCTCGTCCTGCTGCTGCCGCAGCACCTGCGTCTGGTTCCTCTCTTCTCTAAAAGAATCCGGATAGGTTTTTTATTTTTTTAAAAATTTTTTTAAGGCTTTGAGATCTGCACGTCTAACATTTATGTATTAAAATAAACACGTTTACTTCCGTTACCTTTCGAGCCGTTCGGACATCAGGTACGTCTGGTTGGCCTCCATGATGAAGTTGAGCTGGTTGATGAGATCCTCGGGCTGGATCACTCCCTCCAGCCTTCCAACGACCGTCATCTTGCGATCCTTCAGCATGATCATGGCCAGGAATGGATACGTGTTCTCCCGTAACGCCTGAGACACTGAAAGACAGTCACAACAGACCATGGTTAAACACTTCTTAAAAACGATGTTTATGCGATGCTTACTGTGGCTTTTCAGTGTTTACATGTTTAAATAAGCTTTAAAAAAAAAAACAACCTCTGTATCCTTCAGCCCTGCTAGTCGAGCACGCCCAGAACAGCATCCGTGTGTTGACAAAGGTCACCACCTCTTCACTACATAACGTGTTTCTAAAAATTGAAAGAATTTCAATGTGGATTCACACAGAGTATATATAAACCAAACATATAAATGAACACTTCAGTAAAACACACCTGCAGAATTCGTCAGTGTCCTGGTGATCTTCACCATGAAGATAAACTAACAGGTAGCGAAGTTCCCGCTTGGCATCGTTCAGAGCCTGAAAGAGACAAAAAAAAAAAAAAATCTTTCTATACAGTCATTTCATAATACTATATGTGCTCTTTCCATGATGCTATGCGACTTCGGGTTTGCGTACCTGACTATACGTTCCCTGGTAGAAAACAGGATGCGACCGTCCGTATTTCTCCTCGAAACTATGCATAAAGGACACGACGTCTCCGACGGGATCCGTGACGCGACCCCGTGGATCCGGCCTAATAAACCTCAGGGCAAACCTGAGTACAGACACGAGACAAACCGGAATTCCGAACCATGAAACACAAGTTAATGCCAAGGGAGGTAGTTATTTACACAATACATAATTCTTTACAAGTTTCTGCACATGAACGTGATGTCATCATGTTCTAAATCATAACTCCATAGCCAAATTACGATTATCGCTGTATGAGGTTTCAGAAAATCCGAAATCTTGCCACCACAAGGATATGACTATGATTAGCAGTAACTACAACTGAACTTACAAATTACAGATTAACAAGTCTTACTCTGAATTTCGGTTTTTGAAAAACTTCATATGAACTGAGAAGCACAAACCACTTGGAGAAAATACCCTATATATTGCCAAAAGTATTCGCTCGCCTGCCTTCACATCGATATAAACTTGAGTAACATCCCGTTTTTAATCCATAGGCTTTAATACGATGTTGGCCCACCTTCTGCAACTATACCAACTTCAACTCTTCTGGGAAGGCTTCCCACAAGGTTTAGCAGTGTGTTTATGGAAATTTGACCATTCTTTGAAAACTGCATTTGAGGTCATGTTGGAACAAGATGTGGCCGCCCCCCCCCAAGCTGTTCCCTCAAAGGTGGAAGCATGAAATTTGATGTGCTAAAGCATTAAGAGTTTATTCCACTCTAACTAAGTGGCCGAGTGTAACTCCTGAAAAATAATCCCACACCGGTTCCAACATGACTACGCACCAGTGTGCAAAGCAAGATCCATGAAGACATGCATGATGGAGTTTGGTGCGACACAGAGTCCTGAACTCAACCCAGAGACTGTGATACAGGCCTCGTCCTACATTGGTGTCTGACCTCAGAAATGCACTTCTGTAAGAACTGTCAAAAACTCCCATAAGCACACTTGTAAACCTTGTGGAAAGCCTTCCCAGAAGAGTTCAACATTATATTAAAGCCTATGGATTAATAATTGGATGTTACTCAAGTTTATACGCATGTGAAGGCAGGCAAGCGAATACTTTTGGAAATAGTGTATATGAGCTCAAAGAGCAACATCACCCATAACCATATAATTGTATTATCAGTTTATTAATGTGTTATTACCTGAATATATCCATAAGTGTGTAATATGTAAACCTGAACGGGAGCATTATCAAATAGTAACTCCATCCTAATAAACCCTGAAAAGAAAAAAAAGACAATGTTACACAATCTTCTGAAAACAATTAATAAATAAACAAACATTTTCATGTAATGTGATGACGAGGGAAGAACGAGAGCACTCACTCTAGGCTGAGGCCTTGACACGATATAGCTATACACTCTGTGGTCGCCTGTGTTGACCTGTAAGGGCCTGGCGGGTGGCGGGTTGAACACGCTCGGGACTCCTTCCTGCTCATTTAGTCTGTCTTGTACTGCAGCCTGGAAAAAAGAAAAGAGAGAGAACGATAAATAGGCGTGAATTACCAGACAGCAGTCAACAAGATCAACAGCTGGCAGAATGATACAGCTGTGTGTGAAATTGAGCTGCGTTTCCGCTTGCTGCTGAGCTGGCCTTGTTTAAGGAGTTAGTGGCATGTCTGAACGAATATACACACACACACACACACACACACACACACACACACACAGTAAACATAAGACTTTAGCCACATCCCTCTTTTCATTCTTTTGAACCAAATTAAAGAAATACAAACAAATGTTAATATTTTCTGCGGCAGCCTGCAAATCGACTAAAAACTTAATTAAAAACATTAAAAAAAATTTATAATAATAAAAATCAGTTGTTTATGTACCATCCTCAGCAGCAACCTCATTTCCTTTCTCATCTGTTCCAACCACTCAGCATCATCAGTATACTAATCACCTGCTCATGTCATCATCTACACCCGTTTATCACTGGTTCATGCCTCAAGTAATTACTATTATTTTTTTCAATCATTCATTCATTCTTCTAGTTTTACAGTAAGTTGCATTACCGCCACATTCTGGCCTTGGTCTCCCTCATCTTCCTTTCAGTTTAAATCCTCTTTTATCAAATACGTTCTTTCACCATTATTTTCTAATATACTTTTGCAAATTTCCATTGACCCTCCCCTGAAGGAGAGCGCTCCTCTCCGACCCTCTTCCCTATGGTTCGTTATTTTTTCATTTTTTTTCACCGCAGTGTAACTTATTAATATTGCATTGTTTCCATAGTAACGGAGTACCCAAGGGCTTGAATGATGGGCACTCGTTAAAAAATGTGTGCAGTTGTTGATGAGGTGACATCCATTGTAAGAAAACGAAACTGAAATAGTTTTTAAAGGGGAAATTAAAAGCCTGGGGCTTCTCCCAAACCTGTAACGTAAAGCCGAACATACAACAATAATTGCCATCTAGAGTTTATGGTTCGTCATGACTTTTTCATAAAATTCAGTTCTCGCTCTCTCTCTCTCTTTTTTTTAATGTTGCTTTATTAATCCCCACCTCGATGTTCCAGTTGTGCTGTTCTAACGTGCGCCGGCATTGGTCCATTGACTCCAGTCCCGTCAGGTCCTGTGGAGACAAAAAACAAGACATAGAAAACATAAAAGTAAGCCAGAGAACGGGTTTACTCCGGGAATTAATGATCAAAAATGTGACAGGCATTAGATGATGCGTAATGAACAGCAAAGAGAAATGAAGCAAAAGGCAAAACAACAACAATAATGCACCGAAACTCAACATTGACAGTAATTTGAGCTTGTGATGCTACTGTGCTGATCTGTGGTGTTCCTCCCAAGTCAAGTGAGTCTATTTATTTAATATTTTACTTAAAATATATACAATAAAAAAAATACACAATTATGACGTTAGAAATTGGTTTGGAACTTATTCTAGGGTGTCTGGAACGGATTTCCGGCATTTCCTACGGGAAAATGCAATTCGTAATACAAATTTGCTGTCAGCATCACAAACATTAATTCAACGCATTTAAACGAGAATGAGTTGTTCTGTCTTTCTTAGTAGCAAGCTAGCAAGTGAACCCATAGGGACACGAGAGTGGGGAAAAAGAAAAAGAAACGGGGGGGGGGGGGGGGGGGGGGAGGGGGCACCGAGACTCAACACAGTAATTTGAGCTTGTGAAGCTACCGTGCTGCTCAGCTTGCAAACTAAATTCAAACAAGCATATCGTCTTTTAGGATTAAGACGCACCATGTGACCAAAAGACTGAAGAACCTCACACACAATGGGAATAAATACAATGGTCACCATTGGCCTCCACAGTCCCTAGTTGGATTAGAGAGGTTGCTAGATAGATGTGGCCAAAAGTTTAGAAACACTTAACCAATCATACATGCACTTGCGTCATAAATTTCCTTTCATAATAAACTCCACTCTTCACTCCTGGGAAGTCCTTCCACTAGATTCTACAGATTTGAGTTTATTCACGC
This sequence comes from Clarias fuscus, assembly GCA_030347435.1. Taxonomy (NCBI): domain Eukaryota; kingdom Metazoa; phylum Chordata; class Actinopteri; order Siluriformes; family Clariidae; genus Clarias; species Clarias fuscus. Next base: position 3,945,159 of record CM059222.1, on the reverse strand, counting down.
CCAAGATCATTACCAAGATCCGATTAGCCAGTCACGTTGGAGCTTGCTAAAAAGTTTTGGAACCCCCAAGTTCCATCAAATGCCCTGCTAGAGCATACAAAGACAATGCAGTGTGTTGTGTTGAAAAACTTTTGTCGAGAAGAACTCAAACATACAGGTGAGATGGTCAAGTGTCCACAAACTTTTGACTGCATAATGTAGTTCTGAAATAAATATATGTTTTTCATATATTTATATATACACACACATACATTTTGTTTTTTTTTTGGAAGATAATTATATAAGGAAAATGTGTACACTTTAAACCAAGTGAAAATAAAAAAAAACCATTTATTTATTTTCTTTCCAGCGCTTTTAAAGTTGTTTACCAGAAGGTTCTGAGGTCGATTCCCGCGGGCTGTCAGCGTCACAAACATCAATTCAACGCATGTAAACGAGAATTAGTCGTTATGTCATTATAGATAGCAAGTGAAATAGCCTCAAAGGGCAAGATTTCCCCTAATAGTGGAGATCATTCATTAGTTAGAAATATAAATGAGGTTTATTTAGGTGCTGTTTATCCTGACAGAATGACATGAACTGTCGCGTGCCTGAGGAACTCGCCGAGCCAACTAGCACCGAGCTAGCTAACAAAGTTGAAACTAACTGACAGCTGAGAACGAACATTTGTTTAAGCCAATCAGAATACCTGGTTGTTTTTGAGTTTTGTCTGAGTTATATATCCCCAATTACAATTGAAACAAATATAAAAACAAAAAAACAAAACAAAAGGAAACTAATCAGAGTGAAGTAAATCGCTGAGTGAGGTAGGATAAGCAAATCTTCGCTGACGGAGACTGGCTAGCTCATTTAGCTAGCATTAGCCGGATACAAGACGCGTTTTTGCCCAAAAGCTGAACTCCTTCTGAAAGATAAACCATTCACTGGTTCGCTTTAACGCTCAAACGGCGTAATGAACCCGAGAGGCTCACCTGAAACTGGAGGAGTTTCTCAGTCTGAGCCTGAGATAATTCTTGCTCCTCTGGCGCCGCCATCTTACCTCCTCGCCAATCCCCTTCGAACACAGCGTGATGACGTTTAAGCCAAGGCGGCGTCCTGGGACACGTCATACGTCACGCGCGAGCGGAGCGTCCTCGCGCCTGCCGCCTGTTGTACTGGAGGGAGCGCGAGACGGCGTTTTCACAAAGCACATTAAATCATATTATCTTTATGTTGTCACACGGACTATTTACGTTCATATATTAAAACATAATTGAAGAAAGTGGTTAGTGTTGGACAAATGCTGTTATATATAATTTATTGCAGATAGAAATTCCAAACAAATCTACTAATGATAATTGTCATAATCATGGATGGAAAGGCTTGGTATGACGTAAAACTTGTGACGCAGGTTCTTAAAATTAGGACTCGTTTATGAGTCCGACCGATAGGTGGCGGTAGTGTGTTTATTCTATTACTGTATCTGCAAATAAATTCTGTGCAGGAGAGACTAGATATGGTGGCACAGCTCCAAAAAGTAGAGAGAGTAGAAGGCAATGTTAAGAATCTGAGTCACTGATCAGGAAAGGGGGCATTTATCTTTATAAAGATATAAAGAAATTTATTTCCACACATACTTTCTTCTCGACATGTTTCTTCTCAGTACCACTCATCTAGTTGGAGTTCTGTAGTTTGCATCACCGCCACCTGTCCTTTAAAGCTGACTGTCCAGTCCAGTCTTCCTCAAAAACAACATTAAATATCTCCTTCCCTGATTAGAGACTTCCCATCCTAAACGTCTTTTAACAATGCCTTCTACTCTCCCCAGTTCTTGGAGGTTTGACATCATATTTAGCCTCTTCTGCATAATATTTCCTGCACAAGAGCAGCACATGCTTGACAGTTTTTTTGTGGCATCCCTCACAGAGTCCCGCCGGGTGTTTACCTACCATAAATAGAGTGTTATTAAGGTTGCTGTGTCCAATTCTTAGTCTGTTAATTAATACCTCCTCTTCGATTTTTCTTATCACATCTACTTTGTCCTGTATGGAATGCAAATATTCAATACAATATGTGGTTCATACCGGCTTCTTTATTCTTATTTTGCCTTTCTCCACACTATAAGTATCCAATCTGACATTCATAATTTGATATTGACCTCAACATCCACTTTTTTGGTTGCTTCTATTTTCAGCTCACCCGCTCTCTCATTTCCCCAGATACCCGAATGGGTTGGGATCAACAGGAAAGAGACATTTTCCCCTTGTCTAACAAGTTTTGACTTAGCTAACAAGTTTTCATGCACAAGATCCTGGTGGCTTCTGGCTGTATTTTTGTACTAATGATTATTAGTGCTCCTGAGTCACTATTTTATTATCTACGACTCCTTTTATCCTCCTATTTTTAAGAACTCTGACTTGGTATTGTATAATTATGGATAGTATATGAAATTATGTCATTATCTCATAAGACAGGAGAGAGTTTTTTTTTTTTTACTTTTAAAATTTGTTTCTCCCCTTACTTTCTTTGTTATTTATTTATTTTTAAGAAATCCAAACGGCGGAGCCAGAGAGGATATAAAGCATGATAGATAGTAACACAGAAGAATTTTTTAAAATTAATAAATAACACACCAGGGAAAACAAATAAAACAAACAAACAAACAAACAAACAAAACAAATAATAAATAAAAAAAATGAAAAGGAGCATCAGAAGTAGAAATGTATTTCCCTAAAATGCACATATAAATGTAAAATGTTAAATAAAAAAAATGTAAAATTATTATTATTATTTTTTTAAATCTAACAGCTTTGGAGTATTTTTGTAAACTATATTAATTTTAAATGCTATACTATTATTAAATTTATGAATAGAAATAACATTTATTTTTAAATATTTATCCTCCTCCCCCTCCTCTTGTAGTCAATAAAAAAATTTTTTAAAAGAAAAACAAATTCCAGAAAATTAACTTTGGATAAAAACAAGAATATCTGACCAACAGTTTTCTGTATTTAGTGGTGCTTGCGAAAGCGAAGACTAACATAGACTTAACATTGAGACCAACATCAGCTGTGACATCAGCTACATCTATGACTATGACATGGGAAGCTCTATGACGTCACGGCAAAGCACCACTCACAGTTTCTTCAGAAAATGTGCCTCTCTAGTTCTTTTTCTTTCTTTTTTTTCTTCTTCCGTGCAAAAATTTGGCGCGTAACTAGTCCTGCACCATTTGTCGTAGACCCATGGATGAGGTGTCAAATCGTGCGGCTTGTTCTGGAATGGGGTGCTATGACTTTTCTAAGGGGTGGGCGGTTAATTGGCCCCTGCGGGCTAACATAGACTTAACACTGAGACCAATATCAGCTGTGACATCAGCTACATCTATGACTATGACATGGGAAGCTCTATGAGGTCACGGCAAAGCACCACTCACAGTTTCTTCAGGAAATGTACCTCTCTAGTTTTTAAATTATTATTGTAAACATAAACAACTTCAATATTACAGTATAATAATGGACGACATTGTAATATCAAAAACAGTAAAGAGATAAACAATAAACCATAAATAGATACATGAATAAGTAAAAGTACATACATAATAATACAAACGGATTGTATAAACTAAAAGAATACAAGTGTAAAAAGAACATTTATGTAATTTTGATCATATCATTGTATAAATATAATAAAATTTGGCACTTTTGTTTGGTATTAACATTTTTTAGAGTTGTAATTAGGTATTTGAAATCACAGAGAAACTTGTATAATTTTGGGATTGTTGATGAAAATTTACATTTATGAACGTAAAACAGTTTTTTTTCTGTATTTGTTTGTTTGTTTGTTAGATGTTGCGTAATCAAACCGCGTCGCCCGCGTCTCATAGCTACGGCGCCTGCGAGTCTGTACTGCGCATGCGTGAAAGTGCCGCGCAAGCGCCGTACAGACTCGCAGGCGCACCGTATCAGATGGTCCAACATGGCGGCAGCACCCGGGTCGGTAGGACGAGCCTCGGCGCGAGAAAACTCTCCGTCTGTCGCCGCTGCTTTCGACCTGTCCGAGCCGCCGGTTATAGACGGCTTCAGTCCTCTCCCGCGGCCCAGAGAGGAGAGCTTCAGAGACAAATTCATCCGGAAAACCAAGGAAAACCCCTTTGTCCCCATCGGTGAGTTACAAACAAACAAACAAAACAGCGAGTTTAGTTTAACAAGCACTCCGAGCTGCCGTTAGTGTTTATAACAATGTAATAAAGTTGAACTCAGGTCTGTTTTTGGGTAAAAAGTTGCTCTGAAGGTTTTTTTTTGTCCTTCCTGAGACGCTGTTAGATCTGTGGCTAAGCTGTGACCTCTGTGTTTCTGAACAATAACATCGCAGTATTTAGTTCATTACATGGTGTTTATTGAGTGAAATCATTGAAAATCCCTTTTTTTTTTTTTGCAATATGAAATATCATGTAGGCATTATACTATGATTACTTTCAGAATAAGGAAAACATTTGCACCGGGGCGTGGTGTCGTAGGAAAATCAATAATAGCAGTCTCTATGACAGCACCTCCCTGAGAGTGTTTTATTCCTCTTATTATACCGCAGGAGTCTATATATGATTTATCTGTTTATTCCTTAAATCAAAAGAAAACACAAATAAATCCATCCTGGATACGGTCTCGCGTCTTACAGCGCTGACACTGGAAGTTGTGCGATCAAGAATGATGCGTCTTTAAATGTCATATGCATGTCAAAACGGTTGGTGGGGGGAGGTGCTATTATTCACAATGTTTGTTTTCTTCATGTAAAACTGTCTAATTGAATTCTCCAGCGTGCCCCCTACTGGAATCTTCTGGTACTGTATATGACGTTGCCCAGTGGATGCACAAATTAATAAACTGTGTCCGCCAAAAATGTATACACACTTCAGGAAAAGAAAAACGTTTACAAATATAATAATACTGAATTTGCTATACATTATATACTGATATGATAGTATGATGATGATAATATTATGAATATTATATGAATATTGTATACGTCATACTATTTTTCTTTTCTTTTAGTGTGTCTCATTTTTTATTTTTTTTGACTGACTTTTTATTTAAGGTTTATTTCAGGCTTAACAGATCAGACACAAACGATATGGTATAAAATGAGATTAATGCACTGCAAAGAGCTGAACACTCACGGGAGGGAACAGATTGTTCCTAAAAAAAAAAAAATTCCCTTTCCTGTTTTACCCACAGGGATTTATTGATGTGGACGAGCCTCCCACAAGCAAACAATCCAAAACAGGAAATGGCAGTTTAAAATCAGGAAAACGGTCTTTCAAACCTCAAACACGAGTCTGAGATGTTTAATATGGACATGGACTTCTCCTGGTCCTTACATAAAATATTCCGCGACTTTGTGTAGTGTTGCAGTCGGAGACTAAAATTAGGATTGTTTGAATTTACAGGAAAAATTTTCTGTATATAATTTTTCATATATAATCATGAGCTATCCATAAGATAACACTAACCTGAGTGAAACTGGTGGCCAGGGGAAAGCCATTACTGTGAAGCCAGAAACAGACAAAAGTCGCTCCTTTATCGTGCCGATACGAAACATGGTCGTGATCACATCGCATGTTAGTTTTTTAACTGCACGGAAGAAGATAATGTTTAAAGAAAATACATTTTGAAGAGATGCGAGACTGGGACAGAGGAAGACCTTCTAAACAGGACGACGAGTCTGATCATGCTTATCCAGATTAGGTCAACGACACGGCTCTGTTTGATCTAACAAAGAAGAGAGAAGGTGCAGAGATCTCCAGATCCAGATGTTCCAAGCTGATAATGGCCTGCTGCTTTTATGTATTCATGGATCGCTCATGATTTACTCTCCACGTCAATTTATAGTGTGTTCCGTTGTTTTAAGCACAAGATCAGACATCAAACCAGTTTCACATTCAGTCTATATGAGCACGAGCATGCAACAAACAAACCTTAGGATCCATCTCAGAAGTGCTTACTTGGATCATTTAAATTAGGACACGACCAAAAGGATAACGGATCAGACTTGTCTACGCATGTATTTAATTAACATATTTCCTGCTCTTCAGGTTGCCTGGGCACCGCGGGAGCGCTGATGTACGGTCTCCGAGCCTTCAAACAGGGGAAGACCCGCCAGTCCCAGTTGCTCATGCGCACTCGTATCTTTGCCCAAGGATTCACCGTCGTCGCCATTATCGTGGGCGTCGCCGCAGCGGCAATGAAACCCAGACAGTAACACGAGGGCTTCGGAGTTGGAATCTGCCCGCACATTTTTCTCACACGAACGACCGCAAATGACTGATTTAATCTTTTAAACAAGTGCTTTTCAGTCGGCTCTGGTTGAAGCCTGTCTGTAATGGCTGAGTGCTGAGCGGGTGTGGCTAGACGTGGATTTTCCCGGTATTCTTTCTATATGTTGTTGTACAATTTTACAGCGTTATCAATTTTTGTTTAAGATTCCAGACAGACATATAGTGTCCGATATATATAAAGTAAATAAATGAGTTGAGTTTTGCACTGGAGATGTGACATTAAGCCTGGGTTCACACTACCTTTAAGGTACAGGAATCACTATGGAGCACCCGATATATTATTATTGCTTTCTGTTGCAATTCTGTAAATATCACGATTCAAAATTATTTTTAATTGTTACATTTTGTTAAACTTTTTTTTGTACAAAATTTAAATTCGCTTCCACAACACAGGATGCTTTGCTTCCTGAAAATGTTTGAATAATGTAAAACTGCACCCCCTGTAGGATTACAGAGGTATTACAACATATTGCCACCTTCATCATATATAAATTAAAGAAATATATTTAAATCAATTTTGGAGTCAGTTTTTACTATCTGTACTACCTATAATTTTGTTACACATCTACAGTTGGGATTTTCTCAATGCTGTGCGAATTCATTATGACTCAATAAAGCAACAAATCTTCTCCAAAAAATCTTGCCTGTTTCCTTGGACCAATCCAGCGACACTTTGGGTGTAAAGAATCTTCAGGTCCAGACTGCAGGTAGAACCATGGCTAATATTTTTTGTTATTTATTGATGAGCAAACACTTTTAAAGACGCTATTAGACCTTGATGTGACCTTGACCCGGTTTGGAACAATTCTAAAAAATCGAATGAGTACAGCAAGGGTGACTGGATATAAATCCTATCCCACTGCAGTGCTCCAGATACAAATATTCACAATTATATACAATCTTTTCAGTGTGTAAGTGAATGTTTAAAATGTTTGAAGTGTGGTATATTACTGTATTTGTGTGGAGGTGTGAGAGAAATTAGTTGGCCTCACCGGGTTAATGAATTAGTCCGGGAGCATGATAATAGAAAATGTCTGTCCTGTAAAGCTGTCCCGATGGTAAATAATCCTAATTTTGGAAAATCCTCAACAAAACGGGGTACACAGTCCAATACAGTGGAAAACAGCACTGAGATAAAATGGCGTCTGGGATTCCCCTTGTGATTTAAACGCAGAGACAACACTGTTACATTTGACATGCGAGATTCATTTCCTTAGGTGCGATTATAGTTTTTGGCCACATGATGGCAGTGTGGGGGAAAGGGGAGAGATTTAATCAGATTTGGATTGATATGCTTTACACCATATATCCGTGTCAAAGGTGTACAAGACCCACTTTGTCGGACTTGAGAACAAATCAGACTTACGAACATGCTCCCTTAACGGAACTCGTTTGTAAGTCGGGGACGACCTGTATATGAATGCTTGGAATAACTTTTTTCTTTTCTTCTATGGCTAAAATGTTTTGATGGTAAAGTTACTCATAGTTAAAACAAACAAACTAAATAGTTGAATAAACAGTCTTAACCATGAAAACCAGTTTGTTTGTTGATTTTTTTTATTGAGTTGTGCATGTCAGAACTGCGTTTATTTTCAGAAATATTCCCTTACAATTTTGCGTAAACCTCTACCGTGTCCTACTGTTAGGCTAAAAATCTCTCTAACCATGTGAAATACACCTGAGATGACCATCCAGACAAAAAAAGAAAGAAAGAAAAAAAAAACACACACCTAACCCAAAGCAAAGGTGCTTTCCCATCTCCAAGAACTGTCTGGAAAATCGTCCCGTTATACTACTTTCTTAATTTATCGAGTAATCAGGCGTGGATATACAGTCTTTGGCAGCCGGTAAAACCGCAATCAGTCGCACGAGCACAACAGAGCTGGTCCTCTGCAAGTCAAGTAAATTTCTACTTTATTATTATTTTTTTTTATGTTCTATCTTGGAGAAAAAGGCCTCAAAGCTGGGAAATATAAATAGCTGTAACACTTTTACACCTGCTTAACTGACGATATTGGAGATGGAATACTAATTAAGGCGAAGCCTGGGAACAGTTCGAATACAGGGACGCGAGGTGTGTCTGAAAGGAATAAAACTAGACCACCAGTAATAAATAATCCACTAAACACGTACAGTATAACCTATCTGAATATAACTGCTAGCTAGTTTCTGGAAACATTCAGATTAAAGTATGGAATAAAAGTCTAGTACTGTATTATCATCATCATAACCAACCTTCGGAGAATTTGCTAAACATGCAGTAAGCACTATTCCGAGCAAAGAAAGGAAATTAAACGAGCCTCGTTTCTGCCGTGGATTTTCTAATCTTATGATTAAAAAGCGCAATAAAGTTTATTCACAACCATCTTCCGATTGTGTCTTTCTGCTATTTAGTAAATCTAACTAAAGCACACTTTTTCCCCCCAAACTGGTCTTCGGTGACGGAGCCCAAAATGGTCCACGAGTTTTCAACGTCTCCAAAAAGTTTTTTTTTTTTTTTTTTTTACAGCCTTAAAATGAATCTCATGTCCCATGCTGAACAGAATTTGTTATTAAACTCTTTTTGGTAAAAGTTGGCTGATTCGCACTGGGTACCTGACCGGTATGTTTCCATGGAAACGTCTTTTTTTAACATCCACATAAAGTGAGAATAAGAATTAAAACAATTCTTTATCTCATACGCTTTAAATAGTTCTTTAAATCGATTTCTTTCGTGACATCCAATGATGATTTTTCTTAATTTGTAAGATCAAAGTAGATTTTTCAGGTAAAGATCAACAATCATGGTGTAAAGGGGGGGGGGGGTCAATGAACTGTTCAGCAGTTGAAAGAGTGAATGATCACTGAATCTGAGGGACGATTTTGTCGATTTAGATCGTAGAACACACGGCATTATGGATCGCCATATCATCACTGGCTGCCGTTCTGGGTGTCTCCGGAGGACCAGTTTGGGAAGCACTGCACTATAGAGAGCCCGGTAATATTATTAATAATAATAATAATATAATAAGTGTTAATATAAGGCAAATTAAAAACAATTAAATTCAGCATCCTGTTCCTTATAAAAGTTTTTTTTTTTGCTAAACACTGAACGTCTGACTATTGAGGCGGTTGTACTGCATTTATTATTCATCAAAATCCTGATATATATCGAACATGTCTCAAGTGCAGTCGAGGAATCATTCCTGCCTTTTTGTTCACCCAGAGTCTCATGTGTGTCAGAATGATTTATGTTTTTTTTTTTTATTATTATTTTGCTCTACAGTGGTCTGATGTTCACACTCCTGCACTTAACCCTCAACTAGCCTTGTCATGTGGCACGATTCTGTTTCTTGTACATATAAAAAAAAAAAAAAAAAAAAAAACCTTAAACGAATCAGAAAAATGCTTTTCAGTCAGTTGATACAGATTATATGTAACAGAAAGAGAGAAAAAAACACCAAGTTTCAATACACCTTACATGATAGACAGGAAAAAAAAAAAAAAAAAAACCTAACTGTTTAGTGTGTGATAAAATAAAGTGCGAGAATGACAGGACAGGACAGGACAGGGAGAGATACATGACGAGGGGAAGAGAAGAGAATGGTGGAGACGTGAAGCGGAGTGAAGTGAGACGAGGCCTTTAGCGAGCCAGCGGCGTCTGTTTCAGCGAAATGAGGACCGAGCGCATTCGGGAGACGTCCTTCGTCTGGCGGCTCGTCTTGGGGTTGAAGTCGCATAGCCGCGCCACTTTCTCCCACTCGGTGCCGGGGCTGTCGTCGTCGCACTCCTTCAGGAAGGCGTCCTCTGATGCTCTACACACACAATATGATAATTAGGACGGACACATTAAGGATCCTTTCACGACAAAACACAGAACCCATGCCATGCAATTCACCACCACTAATAAATAAATTACATTAAATATAGACTACTACTAATAAAATAAATTAAAAAAAAGATTTTCCAAGTCATTAATGAACCACGTTGAAGGAGACATGCAGTTTGAGAACATCACAAGAACTTTATATACTCAGCAAGAAGACCTCATGCTCTCCCTAATGAGCGACCGAAGGTAAACCTTTCAGACTTTCTCAATTCTATGCCAATTATTTATTAGTTTCGATACATCTGACATCACCGCTAACAACTGTTTTATTATTTCTATGAAGCAGTGTTTTTTCAACTAATTTATTGATTGATTATTTTGAGAAAAGCTGACTGCCAGTCTCTTGCTGTGTATTTGTTTAAGGAGGGGGCGGGGCAGGGCGAGGTGATGAGGTCATTTCGCCGATCTGTCCTTGGGGGCAAAAAGACGTGTGACCGGAGACGTACACGAAGCCTATCACATCCGAGTTGGGTTGTTTGTAGAAAGCCTTATCGGCGATCCTAATGCGCAAGCAGGCGAAGGGAGAAAAGAGGAACAAACAGAAACACACAAAGGAAAAGAAAAGAGAGAGAGAGAGTCAATTTTACACGAGTTAGACATTAATGAAGGCAGAGAATGGTTATGTTGTGAGAAATATTAATGAGAGAGAGATTTCTGAGGTTAGTTGGCCAAACAGCAGCCGTGCTTTTCGGTCTTGTTTTTGGGGAAACAGATAAATCTTATGCAAACAACTAAATTACCGTTTACCGTATGAACTGCATGAGAATATGGCGTAACCAGCGCTCACGTTTCTGACCACTAGTCTCATTAAAGCATAAAATCAAACCTCTGTTTCTGTCTCAGAGTTCAATTGAAGTAACGAGCACTACAACTTCTTCAGGTCCAGAACTTATGGAACACGTTTTCATAACTCATATTAATTGACAAAATATATCTTGAATTACATCTGGAAGACAAACGCCCACCTGTATTTTCCCGTCTATTACACCTGGTACATTCATGAGTCGGGACTTTGTTCAGCAGCACGGCTTGTCATCACCTGCAGCTTGCCTTTTGTCTAACCGTCTTTGTGTCTAACCAGCTTTTCAGCACACGTACAAAACCCCTGTCCACCCGGCTCCTCTGGGCTCGCCTGTAAATGACGCGTTGAAGTGAAAGTCGGCTGTTACAATCAAAGCCCAAATACCCATTTTAACAGGAATGACTTGCCTCCAGAAGCAGGGTTTTCCAAATAAACTCAACCCTGTTTGATGGACTTTTCTTGAACGGTTCATTCTTTGGCTAACCAGATTTGTTCAGGATTCAGAGGTCTGTGGTGACACTGGAATGTTTGATTACTCAGGATGCTAACAAATTATCCATCAATTGATTGCCGTTAAGAGTTTAACCGATTTAAAAAAGCATAATGCCTGAAAATGTTTGTTTTGCAACATGTTTCTCAGCTGCTAATACATCTACAACACTAGTGGGTCGCTTGCAGTTCAGGCCACGCACAGTAGGGGACACTGTCTACAATGGACACACACTACTGGTTTTGAATGAGGAAAGAGAGTAAGAGAGAGAGAGAGAGAGAGAGAGAGAGAGAGAGAGAGGAGCAGTATTTTTAACAGAATTGTTATTAGTAGTCATTTTTTTTTATTTTACTTTAATTTGGTATTTGTATAAAAGTATTTGTGCTTCATTAGTTTGTCTCACATAACTAGAGATTGTGCTGCAAGAACTCTTTAAATAAAACTTGCGCTAATAAAAAGAATAAAAATGCACATTTCTTCATTAATAATGATAACAACAAAATTTTCAAAAACTAGCCTGAGCATGTAGTCATCTTATTTCTGCTTACCGGATATTCTTGTAGCAACAGCGTCACTTGTCTTGCATGCATTAAACAAGTATACATCAGACTAAACAACAAATTATTTATAACCCGACTGTGTTTATAAATAAATAAAATTCTGCGTTAACTACTGACAAGATCTTGCTATCACTTCCGTCGTAGTTACTAAATGCTAAAACGCGCTCAAAGAGAACAAATTCCTTAAGTTTCGCCGTTCTGTTCTGCAGTGATGTTGTGACGAATACCTGTTGTTGACTTTATTTTTCTCCATCTGCTCCCGCTGGTGAGCGTTCCAGTCCTCCAGCTCCTTCTTGGCCTTCTCCTTCCATTCAACTTCTGCTTCTTTGGATGCCGAATCTACAGAACAAGCCAACACACACACACACACACACACACACACACACACACAAAAAACCTTCTGTTCAACGCAATCAATTGGCTCAATGTACAATTTATTACAATTAATTTATTACATATATGAAATAGTCCCCAAGGAATATTAAAAAAAAAAAAAAAAAAAGTATCTTGATGAAAAACATTAGTACGAGCTTTATCTCATCAGTTATCTATTAAACGAATAACATCATAAAATAAAACCATACGCTGTGTCAAAGATTTTAAAGAAAAACTGCATTTACTGCCTTCGCCGAAAGGTTCATCCGAAAGTAGTTACAACATCTATTCCTAACGCATTATGAAATCTCTTCAAGGTGAAATTCTCCAGTGTTTGCCGCACATGACTTTTTTTTTTTTTTGCATTCAGAGCCGTGGACCAGAATAAGGACAAGGACGAGCCGGGCTGGGTGTTATGAGGTCATACCTAACTCTTCCAGCCGTTCCTTCTGTTCCTCTCTCCACTTGCGTAAACTTTCAGGCTCCTGCCGCTGCACGTCAGCCTGCGCGATAGCGGCGTAACCGTCTGTAACACCGTTGGACTCCTGCGAAGAGATCGAAATCACTGGCTGACACAGGTGCAACGGGTCACAAAACTCAGGCGCTCGGGTCGTATTTTACAATAAAAAAAGTGATGACGGATAAAATTTTGAAAATACAATGTCTAGTGCTTAAAAGAAATCTTAAAATAAAACATTTAATATTCATTTTAATACTGTTAAATTAAAGTGCAACATCAGGTATAATAATATTCGTTTCATGTACATGTATATGCAGGATAACTGAACTACAGTACGAGTTCTGATACACATGCCATCATCAGGGATAGGAATCACCAGGGAACAACATCACCGATATATCATCATGATACCGAGTGCTGATTGCAAAAGCACACAGGACATTGTGTGTATACAGTTGACCCCTGTGAAGTCGTTCACAGTCGTTCGGAGATTTTTCCTTAGAACCTACTGTAACTAATAATTGTTCACAGAAACAACCCCCCAATTTCACACGCTTGCATGAATTACAGTACATATAAAGGGGTAAACATGGGTATTTTACATTCTAGCGCTGCGGGAGACAGCAGTACAGCGCTGTAACAGTATACGGGTTTACCTTTACATTCCTTAATGTTTTTTTAAGCATAATGCATTAGGAATTTGAAATGAAATTAAAGTGTTTTGAAAGCATGTTTAGAGTTTAAACTATAAAAATAGGCATTTTTCTTTCCTTTTTTTTATACCACATCTAAAATATTTTTTTCACAATTCGCGGGTGCTCTTGGAACATAACCCTGTGGTTTTCGGGGACGACCGTATAGTATGTGCTATTGTGTGAATAGTCCTTGGTAATAGTACTAGAAGCAAGAACCTTAACATTTTACATCTGCAAAGAAGCACGCTTAGTGAGTTAAGGCCCAAATATAACACTGTGGAAATTTATTTTATTTCACACTATGATGTTATTTTTTGTTTGCTACATTTCATTTCCACTAATCAAACATTCCTGTGGTGAAATGAGTAAAATATGAAATGTTGAGTGTTAATATTTGCTCTGAAAATTCCTATATTAGCTAAGTGTTTTTAAAATAAAGGGTCCTGTCTAGACAATTTCATGGCAACACCCTTCTAAGGTCGGCATGATTTCTAGCTCTAGGAGGCCACTTCTTACTATTCTAGCAACCGCTTATTCAACATACAGTCTGAAAAAACGCTAGTGTATAGAAGTCGCTAATTTTAACCGATAATTTGTGCTTGTTAATATAAATGGTTTCTCAAGCAACAGCAAAATGTCTCGATTTTATTAGGGCAGTGGTGGCTCAGTGGGCTAAGGCACTGAGTTACTGATCGGAAGATCGGCGGTTCGATTCCCAGCTCAGCCAGGTTGCCATTGTTGGGCCCTTGAGCAAGGCCCTTAACCCTAACTGCTCCAGGGGCGCTGTACCATGGCTGACCCTGCGCTCTGACCCCAGTTACGCTTTACTTTCTACCATTTTGTGTCAGATGAGAGTGTTTTTTTGTTTATTATTATTATTACCTGGAGAATACCTAGTTTAAAAAATATATATAATAAGGGTCTGTTTTGTAGTAATAATAATAATAATAAAAAAATCTTTAAAATGTTTAAGCCTTACCTGAAACAGCTCTCCATTCATAGTTGCTCCTCCGAACACATCTGCTTGAGAAAACGAAAAAATTCACAGATCACACGTCACACCTTGCTTCTCTTGTTGAGCAAAGGTTCTTCAATAGTTTAAGGGTTTTGGTGACAGGAAGAGAGAAAGAAAGAGAGAGAGAGAGAGAGAGAGAGAGAGAGAGAGAGAGAATGGAAAAAAACTACAGGAGCGTCACTGGAATCCTGAAAATCCTGTTGGGCTGCTTATCATAAACGCTCTGAAACAAGATAGTAACAGCAACTAGAACGGCAAAACCTCTCATGTCAAAACTCTACAAGCGACAAGACAGCAATATCAAGAAAATCTACTTAATAATTGCAAAGGTCCATTTTGCGATTTCGGTTTTATGCGATTAATTGAAGCACTAGTTTTAGTCATGAGACTCATGTTTATCACGGTTATTATATTTATCGGTCCAAGCATCAAAGGCAACTCAGACTGAACGTCATGGAAAGTAAAAAAATACAGCAAGTTCCATCCAAAAAAAACCACATTGTTTGTGTAATACATTTGTAACTTATAATAAGGTAGAAGCCTTATTTGGACGCGATTAACTTTACGTAGGGTTCTGAGGTCATATCCGATTTTACGACTTGTTCTCCGTGTCGGTGTTTTATTATCCTCATTCTCCTCTGGGGAAATTTACAGACTGAATTACCTCCTGTTTTTCACTCATTTAATATTTATAGTCTGGATAATTGTCGTCTAATAGTTTTAGTTAGCTGCTATCAGCAAGATCCTGGAGTTAAAGCTTTGCCAGTTCCATAAATATTTCATGATATATCGTATACGACATGCGGAACAGACGTCCAAGTCAAGGAAAATATAACGCAGTAGAAACCTGCTCCTCTTGTGGTAATTTTATTGCTGTCCGGAAGCGAGAATTTCATCAATACAATCACAGAGGAGCGCTTGTAAAATAGGACATTACCCCAGGGCTCATGTAAATTAAATCCCATCCAGATAAGGCTTATTACAGACATCCAGCTGATAAACTAATCCAATCCAAATAGGGCTTATTGTTTCAGAACTGCTGCTCATTTAATAACTGTGAAGTTATACCACATGAGGAGAAGTGCTGTATTGCTGATATTATTCACAACAGAATGAACTCAAGTGTGATATCGCTTTTATACAACAGATCCACAAACGTCAATTATCAAAAGATTATGATTTGTTTATTTAACTAGTTATTTTGCTCCGCCTACACATATTCTTCCGCGACTGGCAGAGCTAGTGACCGACAGTGTAATTAACAGGCGTGAAAGATTTATCAATTCTTACCGTGACTATGTAGCCAAAAGGCTAGGAGAATAAGTTTCTATTTACATCTCCACTTATTTGGCTTCAGAATATCATCTCCGTTAACTTACAGGTTCCAGGGTTAAATCCCAAATAGTGTTAAATGGAAAGCTAGTGCACTATGTAGTGTGTATGATCCCTTGTTCCACACACCAAGTTATACCCTTGTTTAGAGGAGGGGGAACAATTTGGGATTCAGCCTTCTGTCAGAGGCTAGTTAGCTTTGTAGCTCGACTTAAACTTAAAGAAAACAACATGGAGGTAATTCAGAAGCAAAACTTAGAAGCAATTATTAAGGGGATGATGTGGTTTAATATGACAACGTAATTAGAGGGGAGTTTCGGCGGCTGCTTTCTCCTCAGTACTGCAGATCGTACAGACCTACTTTACCCATGCTGCAACCAACAGTTAGTGTAATTAACTAAGTAAAAGCTAATCTTGTAAGTTTCTCAGGGCTGTCCTCCACAGCCATGTTTTATTCTATTCACCTTTTGGCAACACAGGACTGATAAGAATTTAAAACTACTTTCAACCCTGTTAATTACAGTAACTGTCGGTCGCCAGCTCTGCCAGTCGTGGTTAGTTAGTTCTGGTCGGTGTGAAAGGACATGTGTTGGCAGAGGAAAATAACTGTAATCAAGCAAACCATAATCTGTTGATAAATGGCGTTTGTGGAACTGTTGTATAAAAAAATAACACACTCGAGGTCGTGCTGTTGTGCTGAATATCAGCATGATGTACCCATGATGTACAGTACGACCTTCAGGATGGCATTGCTTAATTAGAACACTCAGGACAAGGAGTGATACATGTATTTAAACATCCCAGTGCTGTTACTGTATATTATCAGCGCTCTCTGAACACCTCTTGTCCAATCAGATTATTTGGTCAGAGGTAAGCATTTTATAATGGTGTTAATTTCCAATACACACATAAGATTTATCTTTTGAATAAATGAATACATTAACTCACTCATGGGTTCACAGTATGATGTAAACATTTTAATGAACTAGAACTAATTAGCTCAACATTAGCACTAGCTAATTTCAATATCGGTTAACTCACAGCTGTGACGATTAATGGGGTGACTGATATAATTAGCCGCATAAAACAATAGGAGGTTTGGTAGCTAGCTAGCTTGACAAGTGACAGAATGCTAACATCAGGATAATTAAGGTTTGCTATTTGGCTAGCTATGTAGTGTAGATAAATAAAGAATAGAATACTTAATGAGAATTATAAGGAAATTGTGATATTTATATAAAAAAAAAAGATAAGGAAAGAACATATAATGATAGGTTGTTTATTTAGCTAAGGTAAGCTAGCCGGATAACTAGCTCAGCCGTTACCTTGGAACGAGTTTGAATTCAAATGTGACGGTTGGGATTCTGCCGGCTCGTGCGCATCGCGCGATCCGAGCTCGAGCCCGAAGCCATCCTCGTCGTTCTCGATGCCGGCGATCTCGTGCTGCTGCTGCGCGAGGAACGCGGCCGCGGGGTCCTCTTCCGTGTGAAGTCCGAACGCGTCGGCCATTTTCCTCTAACTCACACACACACCGGGACTGAGTCACTGTCTGACACACGCCTCCTGCTCGCTCGCTCCAGCTGTGTGTGTGTGTGTGTGTGTGTGTGTGTGAGCGAGAGAGAGAGAGATGTGAAAACACGCCAGCTAACCCAACCCAGTATTAAATAAGAGCACACATAGACTTTAAGGGGGAAATATGATGGGGAACATTCACAGGTCACATCCCAAATCACTCACCCAAGTGCACCACTGTAGGGCAGAATTCTTGCTTTCACATCCTGTACAGATGTAGACCTCTTTTGTTGCGGTTTGTCTCCATCTACTGGCCATCTGTGGAACTGAACTGCATTTCGTCAAGAGAACACAGAGACTTCATTGTCATTGTAGTGACTGTAAGGGATTTTTGTTTTTCTAAAATAAGTTAATTCTATCTCTTCCTCTTCTTCTTTTGGCTGCTCCCGTTAGGGGTCACCACAGAAGACCATTTGTCTCTATCTATCTCCGTCTACCTCATCATTGTCACTATAACCTCATTCTTACTCACCACATCCATAAACCTTCACTTGGGCCTTCCTCTTCTCCTCCTGCCTAAACCATGTCCAAACCGTCTTAATCTGGCCTGTCCAACCTGCACTATCCTTCTAATATACTCATTCCTAATCCTGTCCCTTCTGGTCACTCCTGCAAAAAAATTGCAGCAGCTTCAGCTCTGCCACCTCCAGCTCTATTTCCTGTCTTTTTGTCAGTGGCAGCATCTCCAAACTGTACAACATTGCTGGTCTCACAAACGTCCTGTAAACTTTCCCTTTCATTCCTGCCGATGCCTATCTGCACACATCACTCCTGCTACTCCTCTCCACCCAATACACCCTGCCTGCACACTCTTCTTTACTTTTTTCCACACCCCCCACTGCTCTTCCTCGTGAATCTGATATTAACATGGTAGATCTTCCTTGCTACTCTCTTCCTGTCTCCTCTTGCATCTGTTCTTATGGTTCTAGCTCTCCCATGCTCACTTTCTCATTCTCTCTATGTGTCTCTCTCCATCTCTTTCTTTCTCCCTCTCCCCCTCTCTCGAGCTAACACCTCCTGGTTCGTCTCTGGACGACCATCTGTTCTTCTTCTACTTTTTGTTCTTCAGGATTTCTTAAAATGGTTCATGTCCTTTCTACTAACAGATGTAGATGACACCAGGCATTTGGCTAAGCATATAAATACTCTGTTTTTCTGCTGTTAATAAATAGAGGCCTGACAATGTGATTACGCGTTTGACTTTGTCTCTCCTGGCGTCAGTAAGCTTATCGAAGCACAGCGAAGCACGGCGAACAGACTGAGTTCATTCAACTATGAAACTTTAAAACTTTACAGTGACACAACAATATTAGTTTGGTAGCGCTCAGAGAACAGCAGCAGTAATGAAAATGTAAGAATAAACAAAAGAATAAACAGAAGATTATTGCAGTGCAAACAAGAATGGTCAGAAATAAGGATTTATTGCACAAATAATAAAAACAATACAGTCCAGGTGGCCTGGTGGCGTAATGGTCGTCTCACACCTCCAGGGTACGGGTTCGATTTCCGCCTCAGGGTCTGTGTATGTGGAGTTTGCATGTTCTCCCCCGTGCATGTTGGGCTTCCTTCGGATACTCCGGTTTCCTCCCACAGTCCAAAGGCATGCGGATTAGACTAATTGGCATTCCCAAATTGCCCGTAGTCTGTAAATGCATGTGTGTGTGCTCTGCGATAGATTGGCACCCTGTCCAGGTGTCCCCTGCCTGATAAAGCAGTATAGATTATGAGTAAGTAAATAATACATTCCTAGATGTAAAGTGTTTGGTGCAATAACAGCAACTTGGGGAAGAGGGGGAAGACTGGGTGGGTAAACAGCTTGGTTTGTTTCTGACTTTAACACTAAAACATAAACATAAAACACAAGTCAAATCAAGTAGGCATTTATTGTCATTTCAACCCTGTACAGTTTAGTACACAGTGAAACGAAAACTAGCTTAGACGAAACCTAATTAGATAACTAGCTAGACAAGATAAAGATAGCAAGATAAATGAACCAAACAATGATCTCTTAACAGGTCACATCTGACTAGCAATAGTTTTGTCTGACTAGTGCTAGTACTCATCGTTGGCGGGAAAAGAGTTGCTAGAAGTAGTTAAAAGGAAAAGCTAAAAATAAGCTGATCAGCTTTAATGAAATCTGTGATATTATTATTTCAGGTTGTATTTATTACTGCAGTCAGGATGGTTTGTCTGCCTGCAACAAAGATGACCCCCTTTATTTTTTAAACTGTCATTTCACAGTGACAGTTTTGTTTTGTTTTGTGTGACGAGGTTATATGATATTGGTTTCCACTGAAAGGATAGCTAAAGAATAAAAAAATGATGCAAAATTTAAGTAACTCACGGCAAAATCTTGATTCTCCTGCCATTTCATCTTATTACAATCATTGGGAAAGAGAGGATAAAGAAAAGTTAATGTTTACGCTTTGTTTACACTAAGTTGTATTTTCATCATCAGCCAAATACACTCCCTGTTCGGTGATTCGAGAGTGAATCACAGATGAGAAATCAAAAAAGTAGATCGGACAAAGATTACGTTTTGTCTTTTAAAATGTCTCTTCAGATTCATTTATTCCACTTCAGTGCTGTTATATCTGCGGTGAAAAAGATGAACTAATCCCAGTAAAAATATTTAGATTTATAATCTAAATTTAATGCTTTTGCTCAAAATTTTATT